>CM031237.1:40492684-40767667 GCA_018340775.1 Taxus wallichiana var. yunnanensis
TATTGGTTGCAGGGTAAAAACATGCATGAAATAAAATTACTCAAGAAATGACTAAGTGAATCCTTTGCTATGAAGGATTTGGGTGCAAGCGAAGCAAATCCATGCAGTATGAGGATATCTCGAGATAGGAAGGAATGGAAGCTGACTTTATCTCGGAAGAGTACATTAAGAAGTTCTTGGAGAGGTTTAATATGCAGGATGATGTTAGGCACGGGTGGGACTCCTTCGTGCCATTTCAAGTTATCAAAGGAACAATGTCCCAAGATGAAAGGAGAGAGAACCAAATGTCCAAGGTACCTTACTCATCGCCAGTTAGCGGCTTGATGCTTATGCTATGGTGTGCACTAGGCCGATATTTCCCATGCAGTGTGAGTTGTGAGTAGATTTATGAGTGATCCGGGTAAAGAGCATCGGGGGCTTAGCAGAAAGTGGATCGCTCTCGGTATTTGGAGAGGGACCATGGGGCGATTTTTGCTCACTGGATCGAGACACCACTTTACGTGGTTATGTAGATTCGAGATATGGTACAGGAGATGTGAGCATGCGCAAGAGGAGCACAGATGCGGAGTCTATTTACATCGTAGGTGAGACGCCAGTGGTGAGTTGGATTTCACGACTATAGAAGTTTGTGGCTTACAACCATAGGCCAGGCCGAGTATGTTTGCCGCTGCTGCAGGAGGAAAGTAAAGAGATGACTTGGCTACAACACCGCTTGAGGAGTTCGGGGCGTACAGCGGGGAGGAATGTAAGCTGCATAGTGATAGTCGAGTTCTATACACCTAAGCTAAGAACTCTGCTTTCACTTTCAGGACAAAAAGCATATACGATTAAGGTATCATTTCATCAGGACAGCTTTGGAGGAAGAGAAGTTGAAGTTGGAAAAGATTCATACCAATGTCGTAATCCCATGTATTCATGTTGACCAAGGTGGTCACAAAGGAAAATTAAAGTTGTGTTCAGCCTTTGGTTGGTCTTCACGTAAAACTAGTGAAGGGTTGAGAAGCTTGCACAGAGGAAAACTAGTCTCCCAGTGGGAGATTGTTAGGTTGTGGAGCTTTATTTTCATGTGTGAAAGTGTTGAAGACTCGCATACCACCCAAGAGTACTATACACTTTTCATGTATCCTCGCCGGGGTGGCTGGTAGGAGCACGGCGAGAGCAGGTCCTAAAGGTAGTCCCCTGCATGAAGCAGGGGTTCGTAGCGTGACCCAAAAAAATGTTTTAGGCGTAAATTTTTTTGGCATCGAAAAATTACACCCGAAATATCTTGGAAATGTGCTTTTCTCATATGGGTTTAGTTTTTTTTGACCCATAGGTTTATGGGACGGGTTTTTCCCATGGTTTTAATATCACGGTTTTGTAAAAATGCTTAAGCGTTAATGCTCATTTATATGGTCTTATGCATATGATAGATGGATGCAGCAAATGTATTGCGGATGTGTTTTGAATTCGGGTGTGAATTACGTAGAGTTTGTTGAGCATAGCTCCCAAACGGATCTTCGTATTGTATATGAGAGAGCTGTGGCTTGTAATAAAATCCGGCAAGTGATTCTTGGTGGACGTAGCCAAATATGGGTGAACCCGTTAAATGCATCGTCTCTCAGGTTGTGTTATTTTGTTCGCAATTTTTTTCGAGATCCATAATAATTTCTGCACATTAGTTTCTATTATTGCGATTAGCTGTGAGGGATTATTCCACATATTTTATCCCTTATTTCCTAACATTACCGTGGTTATTTCTATTTCAAATGCACAGACGAAGGTGTAAAGTCGAAACCGCTTTTATTACAGTGATTCCAATTATTTCCGTGGCACATAAGTCTTGTTGATTGTACATTTGTGGGTTGGTATTTTTACGTGAAGAGCTACTTTTGAAAATGGGAAAGATTCCTGCATTTTTTCAGCTCAATCTTAATGAAGATGCTTCTTCTTTCATTCAAGAGTTTAAGCGATTTTGTATTTGTAATGGCCTCATAAGAAGGGAACAATGGACTAAAATTTTTCCTACCTTTTTGATGATGGTTCAGCACTTAGGTGGTTTGAAACACTAGGTGATAATGTGAAAAAAATTCATGGGATTTATTAACTCGAAAGTTTTCTTGAAGAATTTGGTGAAGCAATGTGAAATATGTAGATCTCATGATCGAGATCACAAAGTTATCCCAAGGAGAGAAGGAGAAGATAATGGGATTATCATGCCTGTGTTCTAGAGCTAAGGAGGAAGCTCGATGCCCTGTGATGGAAGGAAGGATTAGCGGATGGGTTGATGAATGGCATGGATAATCTCCATGTAAACACTTCATTCTTGGGATGAAGCCGGAGATCGATAAAGAGTGAAGTATGACCTTGCCTACTACCATTGAACAAGTAAAGGAGATTGCAAAGAAGGGGCAAGAAGAAAGCATGGAAGAGGAGCCCAAAGAAATTGTTGCTAAAGTAGAGCCTACACCAGCACCTTTGGTCCAGAATCCACAACCACTCTCGGTGAGCACAAATATTTCTCCTAGTACATCTACTGAGTATGAAGATCTGCTCAAGGAAGATGGGTCAGTTAACTATTAATCTTCTTCAAGGAAAAGAATTTAGTTCTCAGGGAGGAGATAGAGGTCCAAAAAGAAATATTTCTGAAGTTGTATGTTATGGTTGTTATAAAAAGGGTCATTATAAGTATAATTGTCCAGATAGAGCTTCTACATCTGGTAAAGGAGATAATGATAAAGGAAAAGCACTTGTGAATTCTTTTGATGTAGTAGATAAGAGCATAAATAATGAAGTAGATGTGTTTGTAATAAAAAGAAAGAAAGAAAAAGATAATCAAGATGGAAATGATCCTAAGAAGATGAAAGGAGAAACTAGTAAGAAACATAGGAGAAGAAAGTTGGGTGTGCGTGGATTTTCTCGATTTCACAGAGGGCAAGGACCATACTCCATCTTGGAAGATCTGTCCAAAAGGCTCGCAAATATTACATATGGTCAACTCTTGGCTATGTCTTCTCGAGAAGAGGCGGAGCTGCGAAGTGGACTCAATGCTCGACGAAGAAAGGAGGTTGAGGTCCCTGTTTTGGAGGCAGAGGCAGATCCCTATGCTCCACAAGCTGAGGTATTATGTAATGGTATTTCAATTCATGATGTCTTAGTTGATGGAGGTGCTGCGTTATTAATGTAATGACCGAGTCCAGAATGAATATGTTGGGTTTAAAAATTGATCACCCTTCAACACTTATGTTAAGGTCATTAAATAAAGGAAAAACTAAACCAAAAGGTGTAGTTTCAAATGTGGCAATATCTGTTATGGGTGTTGTATGTGTGGTAGACTTTCAGGTGATGAAAAATGGTACTGTTATGTACCCAATGCTGCTGGGAAGACCATGGCTAAGGAGAGTTCATGCAAGAAACTACTGGAATGAAGGCTTCATGACACTTGGACGTGGTAGAGAGAGGGTGAAGATAAACGTGATCCCTCGACATCATAAAGCAAAACCTGTGGATTCAAGTGATGAAACTGATGATTGGACATCCTCTGATTACTCTAGTACCAGTGAAGTGGACACTGAAGATGAAGAAAGTGAGGTTGATGTTTCGGTCATGGATATCCTTCCAGTCACACCAACTCATGACCCCATAAAATTATCTGAAGAAGAAGTTGATGATCGTCTCCAACAAATAAAGATTGGTGATGCTGTGATGGAGAGTGAGAAGGAATCCTACCTCTAGCTCTTTCGAAGGTACATACACCTATTCACTTTTGATTACAAGGAACTCCATCAAGTAAGTTGGGTAGAACATTCTATTGAGCTGGTAGATGGTGCTAAGCCCATAAAGCAAATGCCATATAGAATGAATCCTAATTTTCCAAGACCTAAAAGAAGAAATAGATAAGTTCTTGATACCGTGGATTCATATTTGCTGTGGAGAATTCAGAATGGGTTTCTCCCATTGTGATATCAATAAAAAGAATGGGAAGCTACGCATTTGTGTTGATTACAGAAGCTCAATAAGGCAACAAAGAAGGATCATTACCCTCTTCCATTTTTGGGGATCAGATCGGACGGACGAAGGCGGCTCAGGAGTGCTATAGTTTTGCTGATGGATATAGCAGCTACAACCAAGTTCGTATAGCAGAGAAAGATCAGCTGAAGACCACGTTCACCACTCCTTGGGGAACGTTTGCTTATAGAGTTATGTCTTTTGGGTTGTGTAATGCTCTACAAAAATTGCAACATTCTAGCGTTTGATGAATAGGGTGTTCGAACCCTACATTGGGACCTTCATCATAGTATTTCTGGATGATTTTTGCATCTATGGGAGCAAGTTGGACCACCTGCACCAAATGGAGACAACATTTCAAAGGTTAGATGAAGCACAAGCCTCACTAAACCCTACAAAGTGTGTCATTTTTGGATGTTCTAAAGGTGTTTTGTTAGGGCATGTTGTATCCAGAGATGGTATTGGTGCACCGATCCTGATAAAGTTTCAAAAATCAAAGATTTACCATTTCCTATGAATAGAAGTAAGTTGAGATCATTTTTAGGCCATGTGGGTTACTATAGAAGGTTCATCAAGAATTTCTCAAAGATTACATAGCCACTAACCCAGTTCTTGAAGAAGGATATTACTTATGAACCAGGAAATAAGGCGCATGAAGCTTTTGGACAACTGAAGGAAGCCCTGGTGTCTTCACCTATTTTAAAGAATCCAGATTGGAGCAAGCCATTCATTGTGTACACTGATGCCTCAGATGCATCACTAGGAAGTACTTTGAGCCAAAAGGATGAAAATGGGAATGAACATCCAATTTACTTTGGGAGCAGACAAATGAGCAAAATGCTTGAGGTAAATTATCAGAATCGAAAAGAGGCTCTAGCTATCATTTTTTTCTTGTAAAGAAGTTTAGAAATTACTTGCTAGGGCAAAAATTTATAGTTGTAAATAGATCATCGTGCTCTAAAATATATTGTAAATAAGCCTAACCCATCAAGGAGGATAGTGAAGATGGATAATTTTTGCTACAAGAATTTGAATTTGATATTATAGATAGGCTAGAAAGAAGCATGTCAATGCGCAGATGCACTCTCTCGAGCCTATGATGGTTTAGGATCATCTTGTGATGATGATGATTTCCCGATGCAGCATTGTTATCCCTTGACACAATCCCTAGTGAATACATAGATATTTGGAATTATCTGAATGAATTAAAGTTTCTGATGGTGCCAATGTAAAAGACTAAGAGAAAGATTACTCAAGCCATCGTCCATATTCTATTCTCGCATGGAGTATTATTTGAATAGGACCTCGATGGACAAAGATGAAGAGGCGGGGTTGGACGTGATCATGGGAAAGAACTGATAGAAGAATTCCACAATGGTACATGTGGAGGGCACTTCTCCCGACAACTTACAGCAAAGAAGGATCTTGGATGCAGGTTATCACTGGCCCACTCTTTTTAAAGATTGTTATAATTATTGTAAGACATGTGATATTTGTCAAACACATGGTAACCGTAAGACTTCATCACTCCATTATGCCCTATTCTTCCACTTGGTCCCTTTGAAAAGTGGGGAATAGACATTATAGGTCCACTTCCAACTACCTCACGCCAAAATAAGTATATTGTAGTTACCACTGATTATTTAACCAAGTGGGTTGAAGCTAGCTATTGAAAATAACTTCCATGGATGAAGTGGCAAGGTTCATATATGAACGCATTGTCACCAGATTTGGTTGTCCATTAGAAATTGTAAAAATCAAGGAAGCCACTTCATTAATGGGGTGGTAGAAGCCCTAGTCAATAAGTTTTCTATTAAGCACAGGAAGGCAACAACATACAAACCAAGCACAAATGGACAGGTGGAACGAACAAATTTTGTGTTGTGTCAAATTCTAGCAAAAGATGCAGCCTTGCAGTACATAAATGGGATAAAAGGATTCATGCAACATTGTGGGCATATAGGGCAACATCAAAGTTAGCAACCAGGATACTCCCCATTTCAGTTGGCTTATGGCATTGATCTAGTTCTTCCTATTGAGTTTGATATTCCCTACTGGGCGAGAGTAATGAAAAATGAAAGAATGGATGAAAGTGATTCAAGTAAAAGAAAGGTTGGTACATCTTCATTTGTTTAGAGGAAATGAGGAAATAGCTAAGGATACAAGCTATAAGAAGAAAATGAAGCGAGAAGGAATACTTTGATCAAAAGATCCTGGTGGTCTTCATTTCATGTGAATGACTTGGTTCTAAGTATATGATTCTAGATACAAAAAAAGAAGATGAAGAAAATTTCTTCCAAAATGGATGGGGCCCTACAAAATAGCAAAGCTATGCATGAAAATGGTAATGCACTGATTGGAGGAATTGGATGGCACTCCCATTACGAAATGGGTCAACCACGACAAGTTAAAGATTTTCCAAGCACGGAATAGTCTACTCCGAGGACGGAGTAGAAGCTAGGAAGGGGAAGATGTCGACACTAAAATTTTCCTCCGTAATTTTCTATTTCATTAATGTATGTATTAGGAATAGGATGTTGTTAAGTATAATTAGTAGTAGCGTTTGATAGAAGATAACGGCGCCACAAGACGTGCCGCCAATAATGTGGAGTATGGTAGCATATAAAGTGGCCAATAGGAATGTTGTAAAAAGTAAATATTTGTCGTAAGTGGTCCGGTAATCTTAAAATGTCAAAGTTTGGGTAATTAGAGAAGTAGGGTCTACATGATTAGGGAATTAAAAATATTATATTGGTAATAAGGACAAGGAGTAAGGTCATAAATATTTTTGTGTATTTTATTTGTAAAAAGTCTAAAAATGTGGAACCCATGTAAAATGATAAGGTTTATCTTATCTTAAAAGATAAGCTTACATGTACTGAGCATAAGAGTTAAGGTATGGAATATGATTCGTCCGAGTGGATTTCTTATCCTATCTTAGAGATAAGATGGATAAGTTTAGAAGTTCTATAAATAAAGAGGCCACCCCTTATTTAGCATAGTAGGAAGTAGTGAGAAATATTGTAGGAAGTGTGCGAAGGAAGCCATTAGTTAAAGGTCTGTTGAAGAAGCCATTAAGAGGTGTAATTGTAAAGTTTCTCTCATAGTCTTGGTGAAAGGCAAGTGAAGTCAATAACACTGAAGTACCTCATGGGTGAGATTGTAACAATTTCATATTAATATTATAATTTACTTTGATATTTCAGATTTTTCACCATTCCATCTTATCATAGTGATGGTATTCTTGTGTTATGTTGTTGCTTTGTTTCCAGATTACATCCACCAAACTAAAGGTGTGCATTAGTAAATAATCAGCAAGACGAGGAGTTCCCGGTGAAGAATTATCATATTTGACCATCTGGATTGGTGATGACAGGTTTCCGCTAGGAGACTTTGTAAAAGTTCTACACACAGGTGGTGAAAACTAACTTTGCTAAATCCTGTGCCTCAAGCTAAGTCCACCAAGACTTACGTGTGGTGCCTTCTCAAGCCAACGCAGTAAAAGTGGGCAGGAGAAATAATGTTTCACACCCCGAAGGAAAAAGGGATAAACTCACCCACACCTCCATCAATGCCTCAGATGCAACGTGGTAGCCTTTGATTGTTCTCACAAATCGGAGGAGAAAATTTGAAAAATTTCCCAAACTTTTCCAAGATCGCTAAGTCAGAAGAGATCTCGCCCTCGCTTAACACCTCATTGTGCACGTCTAGTAAATACATTTTATGGTTGGTGGGGTGGAGAGAATTTTGAAAAATTTCCCAAAATTTTCCTAAGCCCTAAGGAAAATTCCACTACAGTAAAGAAAATTTTCCCAAAATTTTAATGCCTAAGTGAAGAAAACTTCAAAAGGCCATAACTTTTGATAGGGAGAGTCTGTTTTGGGAAAACAAGACATTTTTGGAAAGCTTCGATGCCCTCTTTGCACAAGAAACATTAATTTTGGATTTTGATAAAGTTTAAGGGGTTCAATTTCATAAAAAAATTATGCAATATTTTTAAAAGCAACTAGTAAATTTTAACTTACAAAATTTTGTTCAAATTTGTCATTATTTTCTCTAACATGTCAAATAGACATGAGCGAATGTCCTAGATGGAATTAGGATAAGGATGGAAAGGTAAATCTATTTTGATTGAGTTCCAAATTGAAAACACAAGTTCTTTCTACATGATTATAGCGTCTAGGGTCCATGCATTTGCTTTTGCTTGGTTTTGAGATTTTTAAAAGTTTCTTATGTGTTTTTTTGTGTTTGGGGTCACTTTGATCTCATAAAACTGAATTGATTTTATCATTTGATTCTTATCCAATTACGCATCAATTTTCTTTAATAATAGAATTTGGAAAATACACTGAATTAACAGTAACTTTATACATTTCCAAAACAGAGAATTAAACTATCTATTTTCCATGAAATACAACATTCAATCCATTCCATGCTATATTTAAATTTTTTTCCTTCTTCAATCAAACATTAAAACAAGAATTCAGTTTCTATCCTTTCCAAAATCATATATTTTAAACAAGGAAGAATAATACAATTTCTTCTCACGTGTTTCACTTTTCCACTTTCCAAACAGGGATTTCAATCACAATTTGATTTTCCAATTCAAATCAACAATGCTAATGAAGAAAGGTATTGCAATCCTTTATTGATTTCAAAAGAAAATACAACTTTACATCTTTCAATTCCTTGAATGCAAATAACAGATTTCAATTTCTTTCTTTCAAATGAACAGAACAGAGTATATCTCTTTCACAATTTGGAATACATAACTTTCATAGCTCAATACAAATTATCTTTCCATTACCAATAATATACAAATCATCTACTTCAATGGAAATGATTACAATGAGATTTTATTTCACAAGGGATTCTCAAACTATCTTTTCCTCTACTCCGAACAACAACATAAATTTCTCCTTTTGATCACAACAAAGGCAGTAACTTTAGGGAAAGACAACGCTCTCCGCCAACCAAGACATCCAATGAAGAGAAGAATTCATCTTTCTTCATCGGCCCCGAGCCCCAACCACAAAACAATAGAAGGTGTGATTCAACTCATGGCAACAAAGACTTCCACAAACACACATGCAACATTTTCACATTTTAAAAATAGTTCAAAACAAAATGTAGTTTATAACTACATTAAAACATACAAAAATACCAAGGCTTCATCAAGAAATCCAAAGGAGTAAGGAACTATGGGGAAAGATACTTATGCCTCCCAATGGGAAATGGGTATCCACCGTAATAAACTCCGCCAATATAAATCATCTCACATATCCTTATGCCCTCTACAATCCCTCCTCCTTATGCCCCTACAAAGTAATAAATGCTAGCCATATTTCTTTTCCATGGTGGATCCCATTCCCAAACTACCTCCACAATAAATTTGATGCCACTATCATTCCCTTATGCCCCCCACCATCAATGATTCCCCATAGTGTTCTCCTACACCATTCCTAGACAATACCCAACCACCATTAAACGCACAAAAATTTACCATTTACACAAACATAAAAGAAATAAAAGCATATATGAAGAGCTAATCTCTATCTTTCCATGGATATTTTGTTCCAATACAAAAAGTTTTCAATGTCAAAATACAGTCCAAAATAAAATTAGCAATACCGTTAAGTATGAAATGATCTCCAATCTCCTCCAAAATCAACAAGAGCTCCAAACATCCAAGGAAAATTCTCCCACAAATGGAGTATGCCAAAAAGTTCAACAACCTAGAAAACAAAGCAAGGAGTTCTAATTTTATAAGAGAAAGAGAAGAGAATGAGGTGGATCCATGTAGGATGCCACATCACACATCCTCAATTCCAACAAAAATTCAATTCATTCTCTAATGCACAATAAAGAGGTGGGTGAATAATATGACAATAAACTTACACAATCCAAAAATCTCACACCCCTATAAGGACTTAATTTAATAAAAGTAAGAGTGCAATTAAAACTTACAATTAGTCATATCAAAATGCATAAATAAGGTCTCAATTCAACCTCCAACCATAGGTATGGTCAGTAAATAAAATTAAGAGGTATGAGAAAGTTTTACTTGTCCCACAAGCCTCCAAAATCAGCCTCCAAGGACAAATTGAATTTCTAAGAAGGTGGAGTGTTTCATACTCCAAAATCTAACTTACACAACTCTTACACATTCTTACACATTACTTACACATCACTTACCACATTTAATACAAGAGCCAACAACTCTATAATTATTTTCTTATATCCCAATTTGATTAATTTATTTATTTTAACAATAAGATTACTCACATTAATTCTCCACAATTAAAAGAATAATGAAATGGGTAAATGCATCACAAAAAAACACATACGCAAACAATAATAGAAAGGAACCACATTAAATAAAATACACATAACCCCCTTGGTCACATTCAAAGGTAATCCCCCATGAGAATCCCTTATAAAATACAAACACACACAAATAAAACATGTGCCTACATGGTGACCTTTGTTGAATTCATCTAGAATTCTAATGTGGTTAGTCTTCAATCCCCGATATTTGTTGTGATAGTTTAACCTATAAAACACAATACCTCCTTGGCCTTGTGGCCATATCGTAACATCTAAAATGATATAAGTATAATCACAAAATCATCTATACATATGAATCACAACAACATCAAGCAATCAATAATATCACTTACAATTCATATCAAAAATTATATCATCATCATATAATGTCCATTTTCTATGTCTACTTCATAATATCCAAAATCACATGTCTCGAACAACATTCATAATATATCCATGTCAAATAGTATATCATCATCCACATGAAGTGTCTCTAATAATCATAATGCATCATAACTAAATCAAGCTCAATAATAATCCATGGTCCAACATCTAACAAAGATACTAAATCAAAACCATAATAATGTCCATAATGTAATCAACGAGTATCAAGATTACTATCAAAAGGTGTCAAAGGCAAGTGGGCACTACAACCTCTCGCTTTAGATATCCTTCTTTGTAAGAAGCCTTCTTCACAACAAAATCTATTCTAAAGATCATGAGTCAGCCCTTTTAAATAGCATAATCTTAACACATTTAAAATCACTTGTTGGATAACGCCTTTTTTAACGCTGATTGATGTGCATTTTAGGTGATAAGATACATTTCAAGGCTTCATTTTTTTATCTTTACCTTTTCCAAATCCCCAATCATAGTGAAGTATTAGGGATTTTTTTGAGAGTGACAAGGCTTCACTATCAGATCATCCCCACACCTTAGGGGAAGGGTTAGATATTCTTCTGATTAAACTTCACAATAATCCATTTTTCATAGATTTTCAATCTTCACATTTAATCGAATCAGTTTACTCCTCACCGCATCAGCTTATACCCAACCGGCATCGGTTTTTGTTCTTTTGGGTTAACTTGTCCAAAAGACCCCTATTTCAGTTTTTTGTTGCTAGAGTTCTGTGAGTCTCTATACACTTTGTGTCCTACTAAATAGCCACCACAGAACTTTCCCACCTGATCATCACCACTCTTTTCCCCAATTTGGTAAAAATTTTCTTATATTTCAAGAACTCAACATCTAAGTTAACCCTTAACCAGATCGGTCACCCTTAATCGGGCAGCCGATTGGCTCGTGTTGATTCTTAACTAGAACATTCACCCAATCTACCTACAAATACATGTTCTTCTCATTCCTACTACTTTATACGTCATCTACGAGTATAACATCACCCGATATACACTCCTTCCTATGGTATCGACACTCAACCAAGCCAATGCACTTGTGTTCCACGCTAGCCTTCAACCTCTTCCACCTAGTCCATCACCTCCTTCCATGTTGTCACCTATGAACCCCAATCTACCTGTTAGTATGGGGAACACAAAATTCGAGAGATTTGACTCGAATCCTTCATCGCTTGCTACAACACTATCTATCCCATTCATCCACTCATGACTCCTCGGGCTAGTTTATATACGGTATGCATGTATCCATCTCTTCTACTTGCACCTACCTCCGTGTTCCACTTCTAGCCCAGCTCTCTCCCGCTTCTACCTTACCATCGGTGGTGTCACAACTGACCGTACTGAAATCACCATGATAGTATCCACCCCTTATATAAAATTCACCACACCCTTAACATCCTCACCCCTATGTCATCTACCATGCCCACCTCCATGGCTATCATTCCAAGTGGCCCATGTTGTCCACTACCTACATACACATTCCATCTCAACCTCTGCTTGGTATCACCAACTATAACCCCCTTCAAAATTTAGTTATATATATTCCCAATCACTTCCTCCCATTGTGCTAGGGTGGTCATCCTGACCCCTCTTGTATACACCCACTTTCAACCTCCGCCTGGCCTCTACTTCATAATCGATTATATTACCCTTCCTCATCCTTCTCCTCACATGTACCTCCACAATTTTCATACACACTCTCCTTCACACAACATGATGCCTTCTACGCCATACTCTTCCAACCTTCCTCCCCTATTTTGGAAGCTAACCTCCATCACAACCTACTCCTGATCTCATCAAGATGATGATGGATAAGATGCAAACATTAGAAGCATCTCTTTCCAACTCACGCACATCTCTAACCTACGAGGAGATTTTTAATGAACCTATTCATTTCTCTATTCCAATCTTCCATATCCCCTACACTAGAAAATTTCTGAAATTCAACCAATTCAACAACAAAGAATATGCACAACAAAATTCGAGGTCTATTTTAGACACATGTGTTATCTCATACGAAAGCTTCATGATGATGTTTCTTTCATGCGAACATTTCCTATGTCCCTCAATGGACCCGCCCTAGATTGGTATAGTGCCCTACCTAAGAACTCTATTTTCTCCTTCAACCAGGTGGCCCAAGACTTTTGACCATTTCTCCATCAACGTAGTCAATAAGGTCACCATGACTTGACTTGTATACTATGTGTCAATATGAGGATGAGTAAATCATAGACTTTGTTTCTCATCAAGGTAGCCTTATCAATCAACTCACATTACCCTTACCACAGACTGAACTAATAGATTTGTTTACATGGGCTTGTGCTAGACACATCTCATCCACCTTAAAATACAAATATTTCATACATTTGATGAGGCATTCACCATGGCTCAAAGCTCAAAATCTGGGCCATGAGGAGAAAAGGATTCAATTACACAACAAGGGCACTCGTTTTAAACTCGCATGATCCTGCTTTGCCTCCAAGACACCACTAACCATTCCTCTCAATCCTTCTAGAGCCAAAGGATCTACCCATGTGGTAGTCCTAAAGGCTAGGCCATCTCACCCATCCAACTCTACCAAAACCTCCACCCAACCTCTCGCCGAATTCAAACATTCCTATTCAAAGATGAACAACTGACTAAAATACACCCCATCATGAACCTTACCCATTGTTATGGAAAAATCCTAAACATAGGAGCTATCACCCTTCTAGCTATTAAACCACATACTAGTTTTGATCCTTCCCGTCCCATGCCCTCATGGTATAAGGAGAATGAGTTATGTGATTACCATTGTACCTAAGGGCACAATACCAACAAATACATCACATTCAAAACCATTGTCCAAGAAATGTTAAATAGAGGATATCTCATTCTAGATAATCCCAATGCGCCCGCAAACCAAAACCTCCATATCTTCCAAGACATTTCTAATCGGTTACACCCCCACACAACAAACAATTCTTCCATCGAGGTGACATAAATACCTGGAGGTTCATGCCATCTTCGATACCTTACCTATTCCACTCTACATTATACCCCCAAAGAACACCTACATATGAACTTCTCAAACAAATGCCTTTACCCTCACCAAGTATCATCACCCTCTTCCTCACTACTAGTAAGATAACCTTGTGCAAATAGATTCATCTTCCTTGACACTATAACTACCATATTGACCATGTCATTAACCCCTACCTCATACTGACTTAATCACCATCACCACCTACTTTCATACCCACCGAGGAGTCGGGTGATACCTTCCCCTTCCTCAAAAGAAGACCCTACTTATCTACCTTACCCACCTCGCCACAAAGTAGATCCCATTCTGACTAGGAATCGATCCACTACAATTTCCTATAGCATTAAATGATGTCTTTTTATCTCTTCTTTTCGTATAGAATTAGATGTAGAGGGATTCCCTACTTCAAATATATCAATTCCATTCATATGGATCACCACAAAATCAACCCTCATCCCTTTCATCTCTCCATCACCCCATCCTATGGACCATTTAGAGTATGTTGACCATTCGCTACTTTGGGAACGATCCTCAAATCCCTGTCAACAGAGATGCAAACGTCACCTTCCGAATCACCCACTATTTACCCTAGAATAGTGGAAACATCCATACCTACCCTACCCATAGAGGTGACTATAAATCCTCCCATATCACTTTCGCCATACATATACCTTCATCATCTACATCTTTCGCATTCTCACTTCCCAACCCTTCACCAATCCCAACAATCTCTCATATCCTAGGGATACGACCAACACCAAGCCTTACCCATATGATAATCAAGATTGATTTGACTACCCCCTCTCACCATCTCACCAAAAATTTCACCCCTAACTAAACCAAATCACCAGCCACCCCGAATGTCAAAACTATGCATCACCCACTACCTCCTCAGAACACCTATAATTACGCCAAGCAATTTAAATACTTAAATTGTGCCAATTATCCCCTTTCTCACTAATCGATGACATATCGTCAAAAGAACTCATTTTCTCTCCTATCATCATTAATTAATTACACTAATCTAATTAATTAAGTTTCCTATCCAACAAATACCCTAATTAACGACCTTTTGTTAATAAATCACCCCTTCTACCTAGATTTAATTAATTATTATTAATTAATTAGCTTTCCCTTCCATTTAACCAATAAATCAATATTTAATTGATTTAATTCCCTTATAATATCCTAAATCATACTAATATTCATCTAATTATCTTCTCATAAGCTTACATCTACCTATTAGTTAATCACCTTTGATTAATTAAAACACCCCCAACTCCCATGACTTGCTAAGCATAATTTAAACCCTTCTAAAGTAAGGTTACCTTTAATAAAGAAACCTTATCCATTCCTAATCATGTTTTACCTTTATCCCACGTTCTTCATGAGAATGTGTTGAATCTTTTATCCTTTTGGGCTATATAAAGATCCCCTCCACGTACCTTTTACTTACACCTAAACTTTCTAAGAGAGTGAATGCAAAGCATATAGCAAAGACTAAGAGCTTTCCTTTTTCCCTTTTGAGAGTTCATCATCTTGAAGAGTTAAGCCTCTTTCTTAAGTGCTTAAGTCATATGGGAGGTGTCAAAGGGGTCTCAGAGTCCCAACTTTGATAAAGCCCTCATTCCTGTAAGTTACTGCATACTAATGACAACTATTTTGATAGCCATGGAGCTTACTTAGGTCCATTCATTTATTTTTTGTTAGAGAATAGAGGAGTTTAGATATTTAGCATTGTTAATTTCAAAGTTTGTATTAATGAATGCCAAGCATCTAACCTTGTTTAATTCTTATCTTGATGGTGTTTAGTTTGTTGTTCAATTCTTGCTAAGTTAAGGCTATTTAGGTGTTAGTATTTACTCATATTAGCATTATTTTAAAAAAACACATGAACACATTTGACACGACTTGGGACTTACTCCATTGTCCTTTACACTTAATTTCAAGTTTTGTAGTTAAGTTTTATTTTTGGCTACTAACCCTCTTTTACACATGTCGATCTAACTTGTTTTTCTTAACTTGTTTTGTTGAGTTTACATGTGTTGAGTCTTTCTCTTGTAGATATAAAGGAGGTGAAGTGCTGTCAAAATTAGAATTGATGGGAAAATTTCAAGATTTCTCCATGTTTTCATTTTTAGAGCTTACTTTTTTAAACATTCTACATGCTAGTTTTGTCAATTTCTTGACAAATTTTAATTCTTGAGCATGTAGGTTAGTGTTTGATAGTGATAAGTCTTCTATTTACATATGAATGTGGTGGGTTGCTGTCAAAATTTAATCTTGGTGAGAAAATTTCAAGATTTCATCATGTTTTCATTTTTAGAGCTTACTTTTTTCATCATTCTACATGCTAGTTTTGTCAATTTCTTGAAAATTTTAAATTCTTGAGCATGTATGTTAATGTTTGATAGTGTTGAGTCTTCTATTCATATATTGATGTGATGGGTTGTTGTTAAAATTGAATCTTGGTTGGAAATTTTTTTCCATTTTATAGATTAAGAGACATTTTTTTGACATTTTTGAGTGCATGTCAAGTGCATACCTGTGAGCATAGGAGCATATGCATAACCCATCTTCCGAAGGCCATAACTTTTACTCCCGAACTCGAAATGACTCTATGTTTTTGCATTGGAAAGGTATTGAAGTTAAATATGCAATGAAACATAAATTTGGGATCTATACTTAAATAAATTGTAGTTTTTTCTATTAGTTTAAAACTGGTCATTTTCTAACATGTCTAATGTTTTGATGAATGTTGTATTTCCGTGCTTCCTCGATTTAGACCAAAGCGTGTGTATGCTCTTCTCTTGCACCTTTTGGTGATATTGAGAATAAAAACAACATTGATCTATATCTTTTTAACATTGAGATTAAACTTGAAAATTTGATTATTCATTTTGCTTAAGGGAGTGAACCTTTTACAAAGCATTTTTCAATGGTCCTTTGATTTGAAGTTTTCCATTTCTATATAGTTGGGATAAAGTTTGTGTATACTATTCTCTTGCACCTTAGGGTGATCATGAGAATCAAAAGTAACTTTATTCTTCATTTTATAACATTTGGTAAATTGGAAACTTCATCTTTCACTTTTGGTTTAAGGGAATGAACCTTTACAAAGCATTTTTCAATAGTCCTTTGATTTGAAGTTTTCCATTTCTATATAGTTTGGATAAAGTTTGTGTATGCTCTTCTCTTGCACCTTAGGGTGATCTTGAGAGTCAAAAACAACTTTAGTCTTCATTTTATAACATTTGGCAAATTGGAAACTTCATCTTTCACTTTTGGTTTAGGGGAATGAACATTTATCAAAAAATTTGTATGGTTCATTGATTCAAAAGATTTTCTTTACTTTTTAGTTGGATTATTTGTTTTGTATGCTCTTCTCTGATGCATCCTTGCATGATCTTGAGAATCAAAAGAAACTCTTAATCCTATTTTAAATAATGTGATTTTCTTGGAGAACTACTAATGCTTCGAGTGCAGGGACCTAAAAACGCTATGTCAAAGAAAGGAGGAATCGAAAAAAGTCAAAAACTACTAATACAGCTTGTTATACAAAGTTGCCAAAAGGTGTTCAAGAAAACCACACCTAATTAAACAAGATAAAAATAACAACATATTCAAAACATCAGATTGCAAGTTTGGAAAAGGGTATGTCCCTCTCGCTTCAATCTGGGAACATAACCCCTTTGGCATAATGCCTTAAGCTACAACAACGTGGGGGTGGTTCCAGAACCCCAAAGTAGTCCACGTTTAAAGAGGGAACCTTGTGGACGAAAACGGAAGTGCTCCGCACTACCTACTTGACTAGTGATTCCTTTGTGAGATAGCATTACACAGTTGTCTATCGTGGTGACCCTGGGCTGATAGTACACGTAGACACACCTAGTTGCCTCACCGTTTCAAGGGGGTAAACTAAAGCCGAGATACTCCCAAACTAGTTAGTGAATTTTTGGGTAAATCGTGCTCGCTCGTGGGCAACTTTGAACACCTAGGCAAGAGAACCACCTAGAGAATATACTTTGGCCAGAGCCCACTTTGACCATTTTAAAATAGTGTTGAGTCAGAACCTTATTTTTGAGAAACGTGTGACGTATTACTTTCACCTAGTTTTTACTTGCCTTAGTAGGCGAGTGAAACTCGCCAAGTGAGGCTAAAGAAGTGCTTTTGTCATTTTTCTTCATTTATTTCTTCATATTCTTTTGACACTTTGTTGATCAAAAGAGGTGTGATTACCTTTGTTGCTTATTGAATTTTCTCTCACTTTTATGTCCGTTTACGCCATCCATGTTTGTGGTCAAGTTAGTTAAATGTTTAAAGTGAGCTGAGGCATTTTCACGTCATTTGGTAGCCATTGTGATCTTGATACCCACGTCAATATCGTGGTATTGTAGTTAGGCATGGTTCATCATTGTGGACTTCTATAGAGAGTTAGCTTGTTTGTCTCAGTATCATCATTACAATTTCGATATTTACGCCTTTTTTTGTAGAACTTGACATAAATACCTATATTGTACGGTTACACTACACACATTTTTAACTATTCCTAGCTATACTTTGAGATTTTTTTGTTCAGGTTTTTATTATTACCTCGATTTCAAAAGGTGCTAGGAACTACCATTTGTGCATGTTATATCAATAACACTCGATATCAATACTTTACTTTCTTACAAAGTGGGTTAACATATCTTGGTGATATTTTTGTGTCATTCACAAATCGTAATTGGAATTTTTGAGATATAGGTCTTAATCACACTTGAGCTTTCTCATCATATATCTTGATTGGGAGATCACATTTAACTTCATGCATTTACTTATGTCTTGTTCATTCCTTTCAACTTCGCATAAGTGGAGACATATTTTTGATCATCTTGCGACGCAAACTACTTTTTTGAAACGTAGTTCAGAAGTACTTCCTTTGATCAAGTTTTAATACCAAACACTTATACCACGGGTGATTTATCACTCTATCATATTGGTATTCTCACATTGTTGACATATTCATACTCTTAGCAATTTCATTTTGCATTTCACTTGGGGTAGTCACTAAGCTTTGCATATATCTACAACTCACCCTAGTGAAACTATCATGAAAACATGGCTCAAAACATGTCTAGGGTTGAAGAAACAGATATATGAGGAACAACAAGCGCACACTTGGGAGAACTCTAACTTAGAAAAGGGTCAAACCCCTTCATTGGACAACGACTTAGGGCACTGCTTTCTATAGAAAAGGAAACCAAAGAGATGGTCGATCATAAAGTGGAAATGAATTAGAATCACCACACGCAGACTTTTATTTTGAATTTCACTCTACTAGATGAGTTTCTCCTTAGAAACAAAGATAGAGTTTTGGCATGGGTCGTGGGAATTAGGGGCCAAATTTCCCACCAATAATGAACCAATATTACCTACAAATGAAACTACTAAGGAAGAACGCCCCTTATCAATATGGAAGATATTTTAACATCGGACATGCTTCCACTTCTTACGTAAAATGATAAAGTGGTAGGGCATAGAATACCCTCATCAAAGTGCCACGAAGAAACAAGATAGAACATGAGACAGGGAAGAACCTCCACAATACGAAGAGAGGAAGAACCTTTAGAAGAAGAAGACACAAACCAAGTCACAATTCAACAACTCAATAATCTAAGTCGACAACTAGCTTTGCTTACTTTCCGTGTACAAAAAGACACAAACAAGAATGTTCAAAATTCAATGCCTAAGTTTAGGATCCACAAACTCCATCAAGAAAACCAAGGAGAAGAAGACATGAGGTATCATCGTGTACACGTCCCCGCTTCTCCCACTAGAGAATAATTTCTCGCACAAGAAGTGTAATCTATGAAAGCAACGCTTGTGAGCATACAAGAGAGCAATATAGGGAGTATTAGGAAATACCAATACAAAGAACTATGCCCCTATCCTTTTGACAAGACAATGACCCTTCAACCCTTTCCAAAGAAATTTGATATGCCAAAGTTTGACAAATACAAATGAAAGCGTAGACCCAAGGGATCATGTTAAAGATTTCTACATGGCATGTCAAGAGGTGTCTTATAGTGATAATTACCTCATCAAAATTTTTCCTAAGAGTCTCGTGAGAGGTCAAGCATTGGAATGGTTTACGCACTTACCACAAGGATCAATTTTCACTGGCCGACTGGGGAAGAAAGATTCAGTACGTCACTTCTCATATAACATGTAGAGTGATGTCACCATGGTGGACTTGTGCAAAGGCTGCAAAACAATGCTCAAATGAGACCTTTTCCAGCTTCCTCCAATGATGGAGAGGGATAGCTAGTCGCTTCCTCTTGCACTTTCCCGAGAAGTGGTCGGATTTTCATCCCTAATCTCAACCCAGATATAGCTTTCCACCTCCAAATGCATTGTGTCCACACCTTTGAGGAGGTTATCGAGAAAGGGATTCAAATAGAAAAGACTCTCATTACCAAAGGCACCCTCAAACACAATCTAAAGACAACCAAAGTGTCAAACCTCATTCGAAAAGTCAAGATCTTTAACAAAAACAAAAATGTGGTGGGAGAAAAATCACCGATTCCAAACATGTTCAAACGGTCCAAACCAACCAACCTTTTAAACTCGACCAAGGGCCCAATTCAACCACCACCAAAGTGATGAACATTCACCTCCCTCAATGAACCATTGTCCATCATACTAAAATAGTTGGATGCGCCCACATGATGACCTATCCTGCAACGCAACCATTTGATGACAACGCTCCTAAACCTTCATGGTATAAGGAGCATGAATATTGTGAAATGCATCACGTTAAAGGTCATAAGACGACAAATGTCTACAGCTTTGCCACTATATTAGGGACCTCATCGATAATGGGGAGATAGAGGTGGATAACCTTGGCAAAACACAAACACCTAACGAGAAAATGGGGATTTATAAGGAACCATTCCCTACGCATGATAAGTCAGAAAATACAAAGCCGGATCGGGGAGACTCATCCCAAACCTATAAAGCCGTGAATTACTTGTATACCAAAAGAGATAACAATCATTACGATTCGCTTATCAGATGTATTCACTCCCCTAACCGATCGTGTCAATACCATCTCGGATCAAGGAAAGGACTCGCACTATGGTAACAAGGTGTGCTCGCCTCGTGATTCCAAAACCTCTCTCTGTCAATTCCCACAAACTCGGTAAATATAACCTTTTAGAACAACTTGAGAGGACACCCGCTAAGATCTCAATCTTAGATCTTCTCAAGATATCCAATGTGCATAAGGACATTTTGTATCAAACTCTTCGTGGGTCGGGAGTGCCTTTAGAATTCGATCCTACGTACCTTCTGCCGCGGGAAAATATTGCACCAAGTGAGCATCTCACTTTTAACCATAGGAGGTCCCTATCGAGAATCCTAAACATAATCTTCCCTTATACATTAAGGTAGTTGTCACCCATAGGAAAATCAAATAGGTGCTTGTGGATAACGGATCTAGATTGAACATCTCGCACGCTTAAATTATTCAAACAATTGGGACATACGGAGGTAGATCTTGAGTCCCATATCATCACTATCACCGCATATGACAACGCTGGAAAGAGAGTCAAGAAGCACCATTATGCTTCCCATGGAGGTGGGCCCCACTTTCTATCGGATGAAGTTTCACATCCTAGACTTGGAACTTCCATATAATTTGCTTCTAGTTCAACCATGGATCCATGCCATACAAAGCCATGCCATCAACATTTCATCAATGCATCAAGTCAAGCATGAGGGACATATAGTAACAATACCAGAGACTCAGAGCCCTTTTCTCATCAGAGCTCTCAATAGCTTTGCACGAAATGGTACATAAGCATGTCCTCCACGTATATGGCCATTCCTTTTCGGGCCTCGAGGCTATAGAATCCCGGTTCCGATTTGATTCTCTTAGGTCTTGTGCTCATGGGGCGTTCACTTCCACATCTCCATTTGATTCATGGAGATGAAAATTCTGGAATATGGCTATGGGGAGTATAATGTACAACAAGCGCTCTTGGTTTCGACCTCTCCTTGTCACCCAAGACTAGAGGTCGACCCAACTACTACTTGGGAGACCAGAGAGGAACACACTATTGGGTCATTCCTACCTCAGGCTTGTTAGCTAAGGAAAATTACTTGATCCACCTACTACTTAGGTCCCGAGGACACTCACCATCTTGTTATCAAACCTCGGAATATGAAAATCTAGCGTAATGATGTACTCCATGGGCTACAAAGGCCTAGGATGTGGGGGAATGAACAAGAACAAAGAGAACCAGGACCTTCTTCCACATTTTAAAAAGTAAATATATGGCATTGGGATTCACCCTTATGGAGCACACCCCAACAATCAAGATGTGACTTGTTCGAGCATGAGGATAGCTCGAGTACCTGCAGACAATGATACGGATTCCTATTGTAGCCTATATAAGGATCTCGCACTCCACGAACCTTTTCATGAACAATGCTATCTTGACCATAACCCCCACCGAACTAATCCTTGACTCTTGTGTACCCTTCCCTTGCTCAATGGGACCAACAACATCACGTACCACTAGATTTATTCGAGAATGACGAGGCTATTGCAGAGTTCATCGGCATAAGGGATACAATTCCATTAGAGATCACAAGAAGGGTTTCTTTATCGACTTAGACACCTACACCTACTTCAGCGAGGAGGCTGAACTTCGTGGTCGAAAAATTTAAAGAAAAGCGAGGCAAGAGTTTTAAAGAAAGCCTCTGGAAAAATTGAAGTCCAAATCACACAGTGAAAACCTATTTTAGGCATGCCGACAAACAAATAAGAAAATCAAAGGACAAACAAAGTGACATGCACAAGCATGAAAATATCATAGAGACATCCTTGGATAAAGATCTCAACCTACCTCCCGATCCTATGCGATGGAGCATTTATCAAAAATTTTAGTTAAGAAACCATTGATGTCAATATTGGTACCGAAAAAGATCCCAAGATAGTAAAATTGGGAGCATCACTCTCGGCCGAGGAGAACAAAATATGTTCACTATACTACTTCAAGAGTTTATTGATGTGTTCGCATGGTCTTACAAAGACATGCCCGGCTTAGATCCAACTTTGGTCGTGGTACAACCTGTTGTGCACACAGTACGCTAAGCCTATCAAATAGAAGCTCAAAGATGCACCCAAGAGTGGCCTTGTTAGTTAAAGAAGAGTTGGAAAGGTTGCTTGCAGCAGAGGATTCATCGTGCCAATTGATTATTCGAATGGATATCAAACATTGTTCTGCTCCGTAAGAAACCTATCTACCAGTATCTGAATTTGCCATGCATTTTAGGGACATCAATAAATCTTTCCCTAAAGATGACTTTTCGCTGCTTTATAACATTGACATGATTGTTGACTCAACCGCAAGATATGAAATGCTATCGCTCATGGATGGTTTTTCGGGTTATAATTAGATTAAAATCGCTAAGGAGGACCAACACAAAATAGCTTTCACAACTCCTTGGGGCACCTTCTGCTATCAGTGATTCCATTTGGCCTTAAGAATGCGGGAGCAACTTATCGCCGAGACATGACAAGTAATATTTCATGATATGATTCATGACATCATAGAAGACTACGTAGACGACATCCTAGGAAATTCCAAAACAAGAGAGGATCATCCTATCATTTTGTGACATATCTTTGAACACCTACGTGAATACAAAGTCAGTGAATCCAAAGAAGTGTGTCTTTGTGTGTTATCTAGAAACTATTAGGCTTCATCATGTCAAGACGAGGTATTGAGGTAGACCCTACTAAAGTGTCTACCATCACGTAAATGCCTCCACCTAAGAATATCAAGCAACTACGTAGCTTTCAAGGAAAATTCAAGCCATTCGTTGCTTTATCTCCCGTACTTGTAGATAAATGTCACTCATTCACTCATTTGCTTAAGAAGGACATCGCTTCATCCTGGGGACCGAGAAATAGCAAGCCTTTGCTTTGCTTTTTAAATAGTACTTGGCTAAT
Organism: Taxus wallichiana var. yunnanensis; assembly: GCA_018340775.1. Lineage (NCBI taxonomy): Eukaryota > Viridiplantae > Streptophyta > Pinopsida > Cupressales > Taxaceae > Taxus > Taxus wallichiana. The sequence continues at coordinate 40,516,437 of CM031237.1, forward strand.
CCACTCCGTCTCATGCATCCCACTCTGGGAGAACCACTTTTGCTTTATATTTCCACTATGCAATACGCTATTGGTGCACCGATCACCCAAGATAACCTTAGTCATAAAGAGAAATCAAGTGTACTATCCGAGTTACACCCTCATCGCCAATGAACTTAATTATCCTCAGATTGAAAAGGCTTTTTGGCTATTGTTTTTACCTTTTAGAAACTTCACCATTACCCGATAAATAATAAGACCAAGCTCATATCCAAGGGTCCACCCACTCAAGTATTTGTTGTCCAAACCCACCCTCACGTGTAGAATGGCTAATTGGATCATTCTACTTAGTGAGTTTGATATAGAATTTGTCCATCAAAAATCGTTAAAGGACAAGTACTTGCCACCAGCTAAGCGGAAGCACCTTTGCAAAGCTTAGAACCTTTGAGTCCTGGATTTTCCAGATGCATCTTTACTCTACATTGAATAATCTTTCATATGGCGATACATTTTGATGGATATTTTACATTTTATGGTTCGTGAGGAGTGGTCCTTATTACTCCTTCGGGTGATCCTATACCACAAAGCTTTCGCCTAGCCTTCCCTTACTAACAACATTGCAGTAATATGAAGCACTCTATTGCAGGGATGAAGCTAGCCATCAAGTGGAATATTCAACATGTTAAGGTTGTCAGAGGTGATTCGCACTAATTATCAAACAAGTTAATGATGAGTATAAAGTTAAGGATGACAATCTCATACCTTACAAAGAAGTTGGTAGAAACTTGAAGGAGTATTTTTGCACATTACCTTTGAGTAGATCCCAAGAGCGCAGTAATGATTGCGCAGATGCCATGGAAACAATGGGATATATGCTTCGTATTCTCGCCAAGGAACAATGATATGCCATTTTTCATAGAAAATCTACACCACCCGCGTATGACGTGCCGAAATCTTGGCTTCGGCTTATGAGGTTGTTGGTCCCTATTCCCCATGGTACAAACCCATTTTCACCTATCTTAAGGAAAGTACTTTCCCTCCCAATATCTCCCATTTTGAAAAGCAAATCCTGATTCGCTAGATAGCCTGTTACACCCTTTTTAGAGGTACATTTTATCATTGTGGCTACGACAGAATCATTACGCTGTGTGGATGTGATGGAGTCAACCTGTGCAACTAAAGCAAGACACAAAGGAGTATGTGGAGCACATAAAAATGGAATGGTCTTGGCTAAGAAATTGTTAAGAGTAGGTTATTATTGGCCCACCATGGAAACCGATTGACATTGTAATTATGTTAGAAAATGTGTGCTTTGCCAAAAGTATTGAAATTTCATCCATGCTCCATCGTAACTATTCATGCAACCAATCACTACCCCATGGCCATTCTCCAAGTGGGGACTTGATCTAATAGGAAGCTTACTCCTTCCTCATCGATGGTCATACACATATCATCACAACTACGTAATACTTTACAAAATGGGTGGAGGCTTTCCCTTTAACCTATGTCACAGATCACATGATTTCTAAATTCATCATGAATCACATTATTTGTCGATATGGTATCCTCGTAGCCATTGTCATAGATAATGGGAATTCATTTAAGAACATGATTTGTAAAAGGTCTTTGCCAATGGTTCCAAAACATATTGAAATGGTCCACACCATATTACCCTCGGGGTAATGGACAAGCTGAGGCAACAAACAAGACTTTGGTAAGGATAATGGAGAAGATGGTTAGCAAAACTAGTCGAAACCTGGCACCTACAATCCACCCAAATTTCTTTGGGCCTACCGAACATCAATTTTCACTCTACGGGTGTGACGCCATATTCCCTAGTTTTGAGATAGAATCTATTATCCCTTTAGAGATCGAACTCCCATCCTCGTGAATTTATCTTTGGGACTATTTGGATAAGGATGAATATTATCGAGTGGCAAGATTGGCTGAGTAAGAGCTCCCTGATGAGAGGCACATTCGTGCTTTTAATCACCTGAAGGTATATCAACACATAATCTCCCACAACTACAACAAGAGAATCATCCCTCGCCAGTTTGAGGTGGGTGATTTAGTTATGAAGGAGAACCAATTCAACACCAGAGCAGAGCGAGAAAAGAAAGGGAAGTTCAAACCACACTGGTTAGGACCCTATGTCATAGTTGCCAAGTACGGCACCGAGGCATACAAACTGGCTCACCCCAATGGTGATGAGCTCCAAGAGCCAATGAATGACATGCATCTTAAGAATTTCTATGCTTGAAACATGGTGCAAAAAAATACAAAAAAAAAAAAAAAAAAAAAATACAAAAAAATCAGAAAAAGAAAAGAGAAAACAATTGGTCCATTAGTGAAACCACATAATTGTGGCACTTTTGACAATTCCTTGGGTGAAAACCGGTTTCGATGCCTCAGAGGATTCGTTGTTCACAAGAATTCTCAGTATTAGAAGGGTAGTTGTCTTTGGCCGGACTCGGTTCTACCTTTGAGTTTCCTCAGTGAACACCATCTTGTCTCAAATTTTGATTTGGCTTTGCCTTCTTCTATTCATCTCAAGGGACGTGATCTTTTGTTATTTCCCATCTTATGTTGGGGGAAACTCAACGACTTCACCTTCTTGTTCATAAGCACGTGGCTTCGCCTTTCAGATATTCCCCACCTAACGCTGGGGGCATCCATCTTTTCTTGGTTACCTACACATAGCTTTGGAAAATCAAGTTAAAACCACAAACACAATATAAAATTGTTTCGAGAAAACACAAAAACAATATAAAATTGTTTCGAGAAAAACACAAAAACAATAGAAAATTGTTTCGAGAAAAACACAAAAACAATAGAACATTGTTTCGAGAAAACACAAAAACAATAGAACATTGTTTTGAGAAAACACAAAAACAATAGAAAATTGTTTCACAAAGCACAAAAATAATATAAAATTGTTTTACAAAACCTACACAATAGAAAATCGGTTTATGAAAACATATCTTACAAAAACATTTACTTGCATTGTCTTGTTTTCTTGCTTTGCTTGTTGCTTATATAGTGTTTTGCGTGCTTGCTTTTGAGTTGTTTGTTGCTTGGGTGTACTTTTTCATAGTTTATCTTTTCTTGCTTAGAATAGATTCATTCTTGCTTGTGCATATTGTAGTCAATTTCGACATGCTAATGTGTTAATTCTTTATTTTTGTCTTAATGCATTTGGTTGTGTTTTGTTACTTGTTAATAAGGCATGGTGATTCATGGTGTATCGTGCATTACATTCCTGGTGTTCTTTGTAGCATTTGGCTGTGTTTCTTGCATGTGCTCGCTTTTGTTATCATTCACATCACATTACCATCACTATCATCACATCTAGCATCATCTATACATCATATATAAACAAAATGCTAAGTTTTATATCATGCATGTATGCTAAGCTAATCATCACATATCATATCATCAATGGGGCAAGAGGGGTTGCGCATAATCAAAAATCTATCCCCCTCGCACCAATATCATCATATCATCCTGTCCATATACATCAAAATAACATTTGAAAACAACATTTGATATTGTCTACAGATCTATCATCTACAATCTACAGCACGCCTCAAATGATCATGTGTGATCACCATCTCTCCTGAGTGTCAGAGCCTCATGGTAAGTTTTCTAAACTGAGCGGTTAAAATGAACTGATTGTGATGTTTTTACTCCTAGGGGGTATATTAACTGTTTTTCATCGATCGGATGGCCAGACACCCGCTTAGCTCACCGTTTTCTCCTCTGTTACATTGTGGAATAATTATTTTTAATTAAATAATTATTTTTTCTCTTATTTTTCACCGTATTGGGAATTTTTTTCCAATACCTCTTCTTCTCCCCGACAATTTTATTGCTCCTCGCAATTTTTATTCTTCTTCACACCCTCATAAATAATTATTTTTCAAATAATTATTTTTTCTTAATTTTTCCACTAAACAAGGACATTATTTGTCGCTTGTTTCTCTTTTCTTCCACCTAGGGCACTTTCTGCCCCTAGGACCTTCTTTTCTTCTTCTCCTTTCTTCTATTGTTTATCACGGTTTAGAAATCGAAAACAATAAAAATATTTACTCTATCAAAAAATCCAAAAACAAGGCAAAATTTTTCAAAAATTCCTAAAAAGTAAAACACCCTACAAAATGGTAAATTGCTTCTTACACCTGAAACTTGTGTCTTCAGGCATGGTATTTTCTCCATATCCTATTGGTTTGTCTCACATCTTCCCGATTAATACAACTCGTGGATCACCAGATTCACAACCATTCACAAAAGCTAGTTGCTTGCTTCGTCTATACTCTGGGGCACTTTTGGTTGCCTCGTGTTGTTTGTTGCGCACAAATGCTTTTCATGGAGCTCTGTGTCCATTTTAATTTCCTCGCATGTATCCTTGCTTCTGGGGCATCATTTTTAACCCTTTTTCAATCATGAACTTGTGGATCTCTCCAGCACTGATAACAAAACATTTGTACAACTGTCTTGACCGTTGTTGGGTTGGATATGTGCGTTCATACTTGTTTTCCCTATTAGATGAGCTTGTTTCCTTCTCGTATTACATTGCATTTTTGTATGTTGCGTGGAGTTGGTATTTTCAGCAATGGACAATTGTTTGTATTATGGATTTTCATGTCATTCTACCTTTGTCGTATGCTTATATTTTTCATAAGGACCGATGACGTAGTTCCTATGGCAATATGATGACATCCAAATTGTTTCAAACAAATACGTGGCTAGAGGCTAAGCTCTTCTCCCCCCTCATTCATATTTCTTCTACACCATTTCCTTTAACCCCTAATTCTCCCTCTCCTCATCGAGGCATCCCGCCTCATCCCCTTCTTCTATATCTCACCTTTTTTCACTCGCCGATCGGCTTCTTCCATCACCCCATCGACACTCGAGAGAGCATCTCTCCCTCCTACTAATTTTTCTTCTATCCCTTCAAAATCTCTTCTATCTACTATCTTTTAAGTGGCATCACTTACGCCACCCCAAAGAGGGGAAAATGTAAACACCTATAATTACGCCCAAGCAATTTAAATACTTAAATTGCGCTAATTATCCCCTTTCTCGCAAATCGACAACATATCGTCAAAAGCACTCATTTTCCTCATATCATCATTAATTAATTACACTAATCTAATTAATTAAGTTGCTTATCCAAAATACCCTAATTAATGAACTTCCATTAATAAATCACCCTTCTACCTAGACTAATTAATTATTACTAATTAATTAGCTTTCCCTTCCATTTAGCCAATAAATCAATATTTAATTGATTTAATCCCCTTATAATAGCCTAAATCATTCTAATATTCATCTAATTATCTTCTATAAGCTTACATCTACCTATTAGTTAATCACCTTTGATTAATTAAAACACCCCCAACTCCCATGACTTGCTAAGCATAAATTAAACCCTTCTAAAGTAAGGTTACCCTGAATAAGGCAACCTTATCCATTCCTAATCATGTTTTACCTTTATCCCACATTCATGAGAATGTGTTGAATCCTTTATCCTTTGGGCTATATAAAGATCCCTCCACCTACCTTTTTACTTACACCTAAACTTTCTAAGAGAGTGAATGCAAAGCATATAGCAAAGACTAAGAGCTTTCCTTTTGCCCTTTTGAGAGTTCATCATCTTGAAGAGTTAAGCCTCTTTCTTAAGTGCTTAGGTCATATGGGAGGTGTCAAAGGGGTCTTGTAGCCCAACTTTGATAGGCCCTCATTCCTAGGTTACTTGGCATACTAAGGACAACTATTTTGATAGCCATGGAGCTTACTTAGGTCCATTCATTTATTTGTTGTTAGAGAATAGAGGAGTTTAGATATTTAGCATTGTTAGTTTCAAAGTTTGTATTAATGAATGCTAGCATCTAACCCTTGTTTAATTCTTATCTTGATGGTGTTTAGTTTGTTGTTCAATTCTTGCTAAGTTAAGGCTATTTATATGTTAGTCTTTACTCATTATTTTGGAAACAACACATGCACACACTCCTTATCCCCTTCGCCACTACCATCCCTCTTGGACCCTCATCCGTCGGCCTTAAGGACAAAATCAAATACACATAGTGTAACCAAATGTCAACAACCTCCCTAATTACCAAAACCTCCCCTTCTACCCAATCCTACAAAATTACCTTTACCTACTTGGAAACACCGACTACCACTACCATCTCTCACCCCTACCTCCACAATGTCACCACTCTTACCTTGTGTAACCTATCCTCTCTGCCGCTTTGGCACGGCCCTCTTCATCACACCATATTTCCACATTACTAACCACCCCACCTCCTAAAGTGATAACTAAACCCAAAATGGGTCACCACCACACCACCCTTACCTAACAAGGTGTGACCCAAACCTAAATGCACCAAAACTACCCCCGACAACCCCATACCATGACCAACAACACCACTCCTAAACTAAAAGAGATCTCTTCACCCAAACCCATACCCGCTTCACAATACAACCTGATGGCAGAATCTTATGCTAATATCTTGGCCAACCTATTGACCTCCTCCCACATCACCTTGCCACCGATTTGACCTTATGACCCACTTAAACAAAAACCAAAATGGTTTAATGACTCCCAGGATCTGTGCTTTACCATCGTGCACTAGGGCACAACGTGGAAGATTTTCAAGCTCTCAAATCACTCCTTTAGATCTTCATTAAGGATGATCTTTAGAAAAGATCTTGCTCCTCATGGAACCATAATCATTCCCTTCTCTTCCATTACCAGCTCAACCATCATAATCCTCTTACCCACCACCAATACTCAAAATCAACATGGTTTGAATTGTCACTCGGGCTTAATGTGATAAGGGAAAAGCTAGGGTAGATGAACCTACTACCTAAAACATACCTCACATTACATCCGCACTCATACCAAGGATCACCATCCAAGGACCTACCTTCCCCATCTCCAATGGTAGAGCCCATTCAGGCCATGCTCAAACAAATACACCAATCTCCTCAAAATTTCCTTATGTGACCTCATACATGACTTTGGATCTCATCGCCAAGCCCTCATCAAGTCCTATAATCCATCGAGGTCCCACCCAATGACCCCACGCCGCATCTATCATCACACCTCATCACGTGGCTTCCCTTTTTTTCTTCACCTCCCACCTCGGCACATGTTGCCTCATCTCATGTAGCTACCCTCACTTTCTATGATGATGAGATTGCACCTCACCAAACAAAAGACCCCGACCCCAACTTATTCATTTCTCGCCCATGTTGACAACATACGCATCGACATATTATGATTGATGGGGATTTAGAATTAATATCATCTCCTCCCATGTGTTTAAATAAATGTGCATTCCAACCAATTACATGCATAACGATCCAATTATGATGCGTTCTTTCAATGATGCCATAACCACTACCCTAGGGACGGTTATCTTGCACATTTGTGTTGGTCCCCGTAGCATCCCTAAACTCTTCTACGTCCTGGAAGGGGAGTTCCAATATAACATGTTACTTGGCCAACCATGGATCCATGCCATGGGATGTGTCCCATCCACCTTACATTGTTGTCTCAAATTTGAACATGAGAGACATAACTATACCATTCAAGATGAACCTTCACCCTTTAAAACATGTAACATGTTATACCAACCCAATGATGTTCTCATGCCTATCACTATTCCCTCCTCCACTATCACCTCTCCTTCGAATCCCACATCACATGTTATCCCCACCAAAACAACTCCTAGAGAACCCTCCACCGCACCTAAACCCGCACCCTCCTCATCTAAAACCCCTTTAGAGACATCCATTCCTGTCACCCACATTTTGGATATTAATCCAATAGAAGGTTTTTTTCAATGCCTAACATTAGGGAGTACCATCTATACAACATCAATACCTTCCTTACTCCACAAGAATATGGAAAACTTCACCAACATCCCCATTATGACCACCGCATTGGAGATTTTATCACTTATGGACCCTCATACCTCTGTACCAATTGGACCTATGGAAGCATCGCCACTCCTACCCACATGCCTAAGCCACCAACCAAAACCTTACCATTTACCACCACCCTTCCTTGTTGACAAATCAGTGCTTTGTGCATACCTTCCTTCATCGTTGTTCCTAGAAAGGTTTTGGCTTTGGTCTTTACAAACAAGGTTGTCACACTCATGTCATCCCTTGCACCACCTGCAAACTCAAAGACACACCGATGGGGTGGGATTTTTCGAGCCTTCTCTTAAACAATCTCGTGTCGACCTCATCACGGAAGTGCCCTAGCCTCACGGCCCTCACCTAGTTCACCAACATCACCCGTGGAGCCTATAGATCCAGAATCTATTCCTCCTACCTTTTTTTCCATAAACACCATTTCCATGGGACCTTTTACTTATCAGCACAATGGCAAGTTTCCTACTTATTTTCCCATCCTCTATCCTCGATATGATTGATGATGATGCCCATTCTATCAATGTTATCTAGTGTTACAAATGACGAATCCATTCTCACCTATTTGGGTGCAGAAGACTCCTACCTCCACCGCACACTACCTTCTGAGACAAAAAACATGCTAAATGAATCAACCATCAACATCAACATCCACACATCAGATGACCCCCACATTCTAAAGATAGGCCAATCTTTGGACTCCATTATGCAAGAAGCCTACACCGATTTCCTTTCATGACCATAACAACACTTTTCCTTATTCATATGCCGATATGCCTAGTATTGACCCCAACATCATGGTCCACAATATCATCACCTTACCTAATGCCAAACCCACAAACAAAAATATGTAAAATACACCACACATTTCCCTTCTCATCAAAGAAGAGCTCTAATGCCTCATCTCTATCTCCTTCATCTTACCTAGTGAATACCCCACTAGATCTCCAACATCGCTCCCATCACCAAAGAAATAGGGGGACTCTATTTATGCACCGACTTCCGAGACCTTAACTGGCTTGTCCTAAAGATGAATTTCCTCTACCAACATCGACCAATTGGTTGACTCACCATCGACATTAGATGTTATCTCTCATGGACGAAGTTCTCGGGTTATAATCAAATATTACTTGCACTGAGGATCAACACAAAACCACCTTCATTACTCCCTTCGGGGACCTTCTACTATCATGTCATGCCCTTGATCAAGATCGTAGGTGCCACCTACTAATGAGCCATGACCTATATCTTCCATGAAATCATGTACCATATCTCTGGAAGATTATGTCGATGACCTTCAAGGAAAAAGCCAAAAGTCATGCCGACCACTTACCCATCCTTAAAATCATCTTCGACTTCCTCGTCCAATATTGCGTACGCCTTCAACCTAAGAAGTGTGTTTTCGCTGTCCTATCAGGTAATCTCTTGGGCTTCATTGTTTCCCTGTGAGGCATTGAAGTTGACCCTACCAAAATCAAGGCTATTCTTGAGATTCCTCCACCCACTAACCTATGCCAACTTCGTAGCTTACAAGGAAAACGTAATCTATCTCGGCACGTTTCATTTCTCAATTATCGAATGCTTCAACCCTTTCATCATATCCTTAAAAAGGATATCACCTTCCATTGGAACATGATCGTCACAAATCTTTCAATCCATGAAGTGTACCTTTTATAGCCATCCATGCTTACCCTCCTAAGGACAACCAACCATTCTACCTCTATATCTCTGCCACCAACCATTCCTTGGGCACCATGCTTACTCACTGTGATGACCAACATAGGGAGCAAGCGGTTTATTACATAAGTCATACACTTGTGGATTACGAGACTAGATACACACACGTAAAAGTTGTGCCTTGTTTTAGTCTTTATGGCAACCAAACTTCACCACTACCTACTCAACCACACTACCTTCATCATAACCAACACCAACCACTTACATTACATGTATATTAAACCATTCCAAAACCAACGCATTTTGCGATGGCTCATGCTACTCGCTGATTTGGCTATCACCTTTCTTCATCAAAAATCAATCAAAGATTAGGCTATCGTTGATCAAATAGCTAATGCCCCACTCTTTGAGGACCAACCCAGAACTTTGAATTCCTTGATGAATCCATCGCTACCCTTTCCTCAATGAATCTACCGGGAGTATCCCACTATCAAATGACCTTATTCTTTGACGGATCTAAGTGTTAATGTGGGGTGGAGCTGGAATCATCCTCATTCCACACGAAAGTGAACGCATACCTCTTTCTTTCAAACTAGACTTTTAGTGTACTAATAACATCACCGAATATGAAGCACTCATATTAGGTCTCCAAACCACCCGAATCTTAGATGCTAAATCCATTAATATCTTTGGTGACTCTCAATTGGTAGTAAATTAGGTCAATGGACTATACCAATGCGCGAATGAGGAATTACAATGGTACAAAACACCATGTAGACCTCTTGTTAACCACCTTCACCCACTATAACCTACAAACCATCCCCTGCTCTACAAACAAGTTCACAGATACCATGGCTTGTCTCACCTCATAAATACCCTCATCACCTTGATTCACAAATCTTTGTTGTTGTGTGAAAATTGCAATCACCTTCCTACCTCTCTAATGTTGTCAACCTCACCGAGAAACCTACTTTCGACCCATCGACCTCCGGTACCAATAATACTCAATACCTCTCCCTCTCTATCCTTCCTCCAGATCTTACCCATAATGGTCGATGAGCTTTACTCCAAAATCATCTCGATACGTCATCATGGGATGTCTCCTCTATAAGTGCAGATTTGATGGGATCCTTCTCCGATGCCTCACTAGCTCCGAAATACCCTATACCATCAAGGAAATACATGATGACATTTGTGGAGGTCACATCCGTAACCTAGCCATTACAAAACGTATCCTTCTCCTCATCTACTATTGGCCTATCACAACCGCGATTATTGTGACTATGTCAAATGATGTGTGAAATGTCAACAACATTCAAACCTTCATCACACCCCCTGGACATGCCTTGCAAGTCACATGAGACCTCTAGCCCTTTTCTCAATGGGGCCTCGACCTCTCGGTGAGATTAACCTCATTCTTCCCAATGCCACCAATAGATCATTACCGCATCAATACTACACCAAATGGGTAGAAGCCATTCCACTCATCTCTAAAAAAAGATTAAAAGATTTGTGAGTTTATCAACCATTACATTATTTATCGCGGTGTGTTCTCAACGCCTTATCACCGATAATGGAAAATAGTTCAAAAATAAAACCCTCTAAAAACTCGTGATTCCTTTGTATCCAGCATGACAATTTTTCTTCACATTATTACCTCAAACCAATGACCAAGATGAATCAACCAACAAAACCCCGAAAAAATCCTCATGAAAGTGGTCAACGACGATATGGGAAGGATTGGCATATGCACATTCCATTCTCCCTATGGGAATACTACACTAGTATTCGCACATCAACTTCTCCTACACCTTTTCTCTACGGTCTACACTACCGAGGTTGTCTTGCCTCTTGAAGTCTAGATCCCATCTCTTCGCATATCACTCAAAGATATGCTTACCAATGATGACTTTTACCAAGATCGTTTGGCACAATTAGAGTTGTTAGATAAAAAAATCTTCATGCTCTGGATCACCTCCAAATATACCAAAATGCATCAAATGCGCTTATGAAAAACACATCCACCCCCGAACCTTTCAAGTCGCTGACCTCGTCTTCAAGGAAAATCAACACGTCACAAAGACCGAGAAACATCTACTGGGTAAATTTTCTCACAATTGGCTTGTGGATCTTATCATTTATCTTCACTTGATGGTAAACCTAAACCTAAGCCCCTTAACATCTTGCATCTTCAACCATTCTATTGTTTAACCCAATGCTCTATCACCCATTGACTATTACTAGCTCGTCCGTGAGCACCCACTCCTTTGACATCACCTCACACACCCATAATTAAAAAAGGATCATGTGACTATCTATCACTTTTTCAACCCTGTCTTCAATATGGGTACCACGGCTCTACTCATGACATGATTCTCATGGATACTTTTCATCCCCTCGTGGATGGAATCCCATAGTCATATACCAATCTATATACCCTTCACAACATCCACCTCCACCTCTACTTCCACTCCACATTTTGACCCACGTTGTTCGTATTCCTCTATAGCCTTGTCCATGGCTTAATTGGTAAAAAAATTCACCTATCAAAATGGGATCACCCTCCTTGAGTCAAACTTCCAAGCACAAAGATGAATCCTCAAAAGGACATCTATCATTTCTATCTAGTCGCCATAACTAGACTGCTCCTCGAAGGATAGCTTATACTGCACTAGCCATACTCTACCTAGTATTTAAAAAAGAAGAAGACTAAGCCCATTCTGAAGCTTCCCACATTGATCAGCCTTCACAAAGACCTCAAGGATATTTCCTAATTATCCCACACTTCCCGCATCGATCGGTCTATTAAACCAAAGTAACGTACACCTTTTCACCATGGACTCGTCTATTCGGGTTATCAACATCTTGTGCAAGAGGTACATTATCCCCTCCATGTTTCTAAACCTTCATCATATCACCCCCTTTTATCCTAATTTTTCGACTACCACGGGATTATGTCATTAATATGATCGTCGTGATCCTAAACATGGCTTCACCTTTGGAATAGTTCAACCCGCAAGGGATTTTAGGGGCTCGAGGTTCCTCACACCTACCTTGGTTTTCAAATCGATGGTCATTCCCAATCGTGCATCCTCATCAACCCTATTACGATTACCCCTTTTTGTGCTATTGACCCTTCAACCGAAATAAAGATGTCAACTCACCTCCACCCACCTCTCACCCACACCTACCTTGACCTATCAATCTCCATTTTACAAACACACTGACCTACATCACCTTACCAACATGCACCCATAGGTTAACCTAATATCTAATCCTATTTAACCATACCCACGACCCTTACCTACTCAAACGTACCATTGACCCAACCTCTACCTCACCTATTTATCCTACCTACATAACCATGAACTCATCCTACCTCAAACCTACCAACCCTCTTCTATTCCTATTCTATTCCTCCATAGCTTATGGAAGAACTACATCGGTCCGAGGCCCCTTTTTGCCGTGGGCTATGTAGGTAGCACTGAGGGCATGGGGCCCTGGAGGTTAGCTCGACCATCGTAATCACCTTCTCCACCTTTTTCCATCCACAACCGTTCACTTCTCGACATTATCTACCTGCTCCGGTCACATTCTATTCTAGTTAGTTTTTTCATTTATCACCAAAAATTGGAAATTAATACACCGATACAATATTCATTCCATCACACTTACCATAATCATACATTACCTGCGATCATACCAACATGATCATGCTACCATACATACCATAAATTAAACCAAAACATATATATACATCATCATTTCTTTCCCATCATATCCAATACCTAAGAAATTAATTCAGCCACATCAACTTGACTCAACCATGCCTATGAACTAACTCTATCATGCCTAACACCAACCTGACTCAACCATACCTATGACCTGACTCTATCATGTCTAACACCAACCTAACTCAATCATGCCTATGACCTGGCTCTATCATGCCTAACACCAACCTAACTCAACCATGGCTACGACTGACTCTGCCATGCCTAATACCAACTCCGACTCTGCCATGCCTATGACTTGACTCAACCATGCCTTAATACAACTATTATCCATTCATCTACACATAAGAATCAAATTCTATCAACACAAATACATCATTAGCAAATCATCTGTCTCATCATAAAAATCTATGTATCTATACAATATACACTGATACCAAATAATATGCATCTCTCAAAAAATCTCATATATAGCCTCACCATCTTTGGCATGCAGGCCGGTATATGATAAAAAATAAAATAAGATCTTATATACATCCTCACTCTTCGACATGCAGCTAGTATATATCCAAATACACAACTCAAAAAAATTAGAGGTACATACAACTATCGTGCATCATCCTATAAAATATCCTCCATATTTGTCTCACTGTCTCCTCCTCTCGGCTCATGTGTGGCGGCCTCGTTAACATCTCACCACCCACCATGGGTCCGGCCTAATCTCTGTTGGTGCCTCACTTGGGCTGGCCTCCATGAAATAAGTGGCCTCACCACTTGACCCTCGTCTGGGGCTTATTGGCCTCTGTGCTCTCTACACTATGGGTACATGACCTGACCCTCTCAATCGAGGCCTGTTGAGCTCTGTACTCTCTATAGGATAGGAAATCTATCCTCGCAGCCATCACCATCGGTGATCTTGATAGTACTCACCTCACCTAGAGCATCCCATGCAACTGCTATAGGTAATGTCCGGGGTGGCACCATCGACCTCTCGACCTCGCCTATCTGTGGGACCCCCGTCCCACCCCTTCCTATAAATTTGGACCCTATCCCGAAGTCGGTGGGGTGGCACGGCCTCAAACCCTATGCATGTATCTGCGGTTCTATAGGGCCACAATTTGTGCCTCGTGGCAAGGCCAACTGCCTCGCAAACTCAGAATTCTTGCACCTATAAGGTGGCCATCAAGAATCGTAGACGTACCCAAAATTGTAGGTACTTGCACCACAAAAAGATGTTACACATACCCCAATGATGATACAGGTCTCCTTGCAAGGTGTTCAGAATCTAGAAAAGCTCACCAAGTATACGTTTGTATCCCACATGCCTTGCTCACCTCCGCATGCTTTGTTTTTCCCTTTGCCCCCTTTTTCTTACATTTTGGTCTTCAGTGATGAGACTACCACCCCGCTGGGCAAAGTGATCCGTGACCGCCACCCGTGACAGGCAGCAAGCGCCTCCGTGAACCGCCACCTGCACGTGGCGGCGGTCCTGCTTCACGTTTTCAAAAAGTTCCACGATGCGTCAAATGTAAATCTTCAATTTCTACCCGCATTCTTTAGCTACTTTGCTTTGCATTTATGTTTTGGCCACCCTGTGAATAGTGTTTTCACTTTGTTTAATGGTAAAAGAGTTCAATTCCAAGTTACCTTCTTGTGATTGCATTTGCTATAAATAGCCAGCTTGTTTTCAAACAAATGGCCCCTCTCCTTCTCTATTTAATCATTCAGTCTTTGAATTTCTTGCTTAGAATTCTATTAGTTTCATGTTTTGCATCCATTGTTGGTCTTTCTTTGTTATTTAGAGGTCATTCAATCTTCTTGTTTCATTCTTGCCTCATTGTTGTTCCATGCAAGCCAGTTTAAAATAAGACAATTTCATTCTTAGATTGGAATCCATTTAAAGTTGCAGGTTTTGTTAGTCACAAAGATAGCTCCTAAAATTCTCGGCACATTTTGTTGTATTCCCGCAATAAATCCCACTAGGAATTACATAGTCAAGCTCTGTTCACTTGCACTATCTCTCTCTTACTCACATTGTATTTGGTCTATGTCCAAAAGCTGCCATTGTTCAAGTTCCTTATTCTACTGATACTATCATATACACACTTTTCTGGATTCAAGAGAACACAAAGGAAATGAGGAGATCACACTAAGGGGATGAAGTCACACACAACTGGATTTACCACTATTTTGTAAACGCCAGGTTTGAGCTATCAAATTTCTAGTTACAATGTATCAAATAGAGTAGTGAATTATTTTATTTCAGTCAAAAGCTCACTCTCGATATCGCCAGGGAAGCTGTGGGGATTGATAGTTTCTGAGAAACTGTGATTCATTCCTCACTTTTGAGGTAGGATCAAGAGTCTTTCAATTTAAAATAATTAGTTGCTTAGATATTTAGGATAAAATCACAACTGCACAGGAAAATAGCCACACCAGGCTACTTTGTTTGTTTTAATTTTGTTACTAGATTAGTTGTCCATTTTCTAAATATATTAGAGTAGTTGCTCTTTAATTTCATTAAAATACTTCATCGAAAATACAAAAATAAAAGAATATATGCATAGTGTAGATACATCTTTCATAATTAGTTTATTAATCTTAGTTAAAAGTTGAATCGTTTTGCATGACAATCACAAGACCTAGAGAGCCTAGAGAATATATATTTGAACCAATAGTGCCTCAACCAAACCTACCCACAACATTAGCTGATATAGATCAAGACCTTAGGATATAGGTCTTTCGAGCAACAACAAACCTACAAGCAATTAGTGAACAACTGAGAGGGTTAAATATCAAAGACAATAAGGCATACACATTTTGGTCAAATCATCCTAACTATAGACTACCTTGATAAAATATCCGAATGATGACAAGGATTTCAAAGAGAACAAATATTTGGTTGTAATACTTTAGTTCCATAACCTCGACACAGAGACCTCCTCGTTGACTTAGATACTAGCTTACACATTCAAGTTGCGAACACCCGTAAGGTATTCTGAGAAAATTATACAACTTCTAGTTCTAAACATAGAATTTGAAAAGGCGTATGATTACCTGGATAGTCTTAAGAAAGGATTGATTCTTCACATGACCATAACAGTCCAAAATAACCACTTAACTCATGGTTGTGATCCTCAAGTCCCACAACCCAATGGGCCTGTAAATCAGTTAAGTATTGATACCGGTTTACGAACACTGGTATTTAGATCCTCACCACTCCTGCCAGATATCATAACACAGTTCTCCGTATTAAATATAGAAGCCAATCAATCTAATATTTTCTGGACTAGACTAGAAAACCACCCATAGTTCACTAAAAATCCACTACACCTCCTATCACCATTTTTCATGACCTTGTTTGGAGATATATACGAAGCTCCCACAAGTCACTTCCCACATATCCAACAACCAATCAACAAGATCTCGGCAGTAACTCGACATTGATTGGAGTCTCCAAATGATATTATATCCGAACAAACCAATACACCAATTCAAAGTTAGGAGGGCCTTCTTTGCCTTAGATTCATATATTCCATTATTACGTATTGAGGATATAATATTACCTAATTAGTTTGTCTCAGATCCATTTATATTCCACATTCAGTACCTGTCTGGATGACCTCGGAGGTTAGTTACGAGGAAGAGATACTTGTAGATTCCCATGCTCGCATGTCACTTTTCCATCATACAATACCCCATCCCTATCTCCTCCTTATGCGGGTGCTTGTCCATGTGCTATCTAGGCCTACCGAGTGGCCACCGGGCCTATAAATTTGTAACCCTGTGCCTCTAACCTGTCAATTGTCTCGTACACTATCCCTAAGTGTGTCACCAAGGTAGTCACCTACCCCTATAGAGTGTCCTTTGAAGCAGTTGATGGTGGCTAAATCTGCTACCCTAGCCTCAACGGTACTACTCATAAATGTGTAGCCCACCACTTTGTTTAGATCTATCACCCAAAGACATCATCAATCCATCAATCACATCTGCTCCTCCGCACTATAGGCACTTGCCGGTTGTCAGGTAGAGGTAGAGGCCTCTCCACATCATCCCTCCTATACTATGGGAATGGTGGGGTATATCTGAGGGCAGCAGGCCAATCGTCTAACCCTATCTACTACAAGATTATCATCTCGTGATCTCCCGCACGTCGACCCTCTATCCATCTAAGTAATTATATCTCTCGTAGCTCCTCGCCATCCGCCCATATGACAGAAACCCACATATGGTCTCCAAATGATGTCCACACCAGATAATCCCTCTAGCAACCACCTGTAATAGGCTACATTGTGTCCCTCTAGCCAATTGGTGCTCTCTAATAGTAGACACCCACTACTTATAGCCCACCCAAACCAAACCCGGCTTGGAATGCATCTAGTCAAGGCATACCAATTGGATGCACACATAATGTGCTCATACACCCAATAATGAAGTATGAAGGCGTAACATAGGCTAAACCTCCGTAGCCACCCATAGGCCCATACATCTCTATATAACTACACTAAGAATGTGGGTGCCCATGTGAAATGGGTCTTGTCCACTACCATATCATGTAAAACACCCATAAATGATAGTGGGAATCTCTCTCACCCTCTCGTATCTCGGCAAGCGGTGTAAAACAAGAGACTACCTCCTTCAAATGACACTACTTGCCTCATCTCCTCCTGGGTGGGCCCACTACATATCTTTGTAGCTCATGTTGGCACTGTGGAACCTCAACTCCACCAACCCCTCACAAAAATTGTCAACATCAAATCCTCGATGCCTCTCGAGGAGATCGAATATACGTACGTCCCTACCTTATCGGCAACCGCGGGATCTTGTACACATCCTCTAGGGTGACTGTGATCTCACCCATCGGTAGATGAAATGTAAAGGTCTTCGAGTCCCATCTATTAATGAGGGAAACCATAAAACTCGGCTCCTCGACTACGTGTTGGTAGCAAAAGATTCGACCCCAATCAGCCGACCTCTCGCAACATGAGGCCAATCATCGATGGTCACGCTCCTCACACCTCCACGTGCGTGGGGCATTACCCTATCTCGCATCCGTAGCTAATCTCTCACCTGCATCCAACCAAACATCACATTAATAAAGCTTGATCATACCCACAATCACCCTCAAAACCTCACCTATACCTATTACCCTACCTATTTTTCCTCAAAACTTACCTTCTTTTCACATGTCCTATCTCGAAACTAACCACCAGTTATGTGAGATTGACCACGGCCTAATACAACCAGCTTCAAGAACCTCATCTATAACATTTCGACTCACACCAACCGACATTCACTAACCTCGACTACAAGGTCTACCATCCACAAGAACCAAATCAGTAACACCCTACCCTATTTTCCCAAAACAACTCATTTTACCCTTCTACCCACCCATTCCTACCACACTCCCCACAAACCCTCCCCACCCCTTGTCCACCTAACCCCACCCTTCCCCATTCCTATTTTACCCAATTTGTCTTCCCAAATTCATACTCTCTTTTCCCCAAACCATGTTTTTCCTCACTCCGACCTCTAAACCCAATCTACCTCACAAAACAAGGAATGGGACGTAATCTTACCTCATCGCTACTTACCTCCATGGTGGCATGTCGAGTGTTTGCACCTGGGTGGTTCACCCGATCCTCTCCTACCTCTACCATCACCAACCGACCTCCTCACCTCCAACCAAGTGAAACAGCCAACCCGATCTCGTGGACCCACCTATCGATTGTCAATCACCCACTATGATGCTTTCTAACTCAGCTCTCCATCCCACTCGGTTGTTTTCCACCCTTTTCTCTCTCCTACCATTTTCTCCTATTTGGAAAATGACAAATGATTCCACAAAAAGTTAAACACACCCCGACTTGACCGACGCCGCTTATACCTCAACCAACATCGGTCATGTGCCCTAGCCTACCGTGGTCGGGATTTCCCTCGACCGCATTAGTTGACCTTGATTGATTTCGCCAAGGTTACTGTGTTAACCACATTGCCACCCATTTCATCCATTCTACCCGCCCGCAACATTTTTTACCTACACTAATGCTAACCCCGACCTTCCACCTCACCCTCCCGACCTCATCATTTATAACCATCCTCACCCTCCATTGGGACATATTCATGTCCCTCTAATTGCCTTTACCACGCTCACACCTCTTCACCCACACCTAACCCCCTTAGTGTGACCATATACCTTACACACTCACTCTACCTTGTGATACTATTACCACGTTGTTAGCCTACCAACCTTACCTTGCCTACAGCCGTGACCTTTACCCAAAAAAACCTTGACATTTTGGATGTACCGGAACCACACCTACACATTCCTACATCTTACCTCGTTGTGTGTTTGGACCGTATCCTTTACCCTGGATACCGGACCTCAACAAACCTTGTTTGGATAACCCAATCGACCTTGGACATGTAGAGTTCAAAATCTCTTCACCCTAGTACCATGTCGCAAACTCTACATGTGAGTACGCTTGATTGACACTACCCTACACACACCTACCCTACCCACACCTACCTACCCAACTATTGATTATGTGGATATTCCAGTATCCCCACTCGTTCAGATCTTGTGATGATGGTACCTATTTTACTCAGCCTAATGACCTTACCTTACCTATGGTCCGTGACCCTTATCCAAACAAACCTTGACCTTTGACCTTTTTCGATGTACCGAAACCACACCTACACATTCATGCATCTTACCTCACCGAGTGTCCAGACCAGTATCCTTCACCATGGATGTCGACTCAACAACCATTGTTTAGATGACCCTTGTGACCTTAGCCGACATAATTTTTTATGTTGACCAACCTGTACCTCATTGCATTTTACAATGTGTGTGTACATTTGAATGCTCTACCTACTCACCCACCCTACCTTTCGCAATCACCATACCCATGAACCTCATCTCCTTCACACCTACCCCTGCTTTATCAAACCACCCACCGACTCTCTCTATTCCTCATCATCGCTCGCTTTGAGGGGGGATCACTCATGCCCCTATTTGGGGCACCCAACATTCACCTTCTCACCCTAACTTCACATGGGGAAAAAACCAACCTTCATTTTTGTCACGCCACCTACCAATACAGGCTGCCCAACAAAAAGGGGAAAAATGTAGACACCAAAAACATGTCACCTTTCATCATTCTCCTCTAAAATGACCTAATAACCACATTCTACATGGGTGATTGATTTAACCCTAATTCAATCACTCACACCCTCTTTCACACACCATAATGACCCTCATTCACACACCCAAAGATTTAATTAACATCAATTAATTAAATTCCCTTTATCCACTCATCAAGCCACCTCACCTTACAACTATCCCACCACCTCACCATTCCATTACCCCACTTTCCTCCACCTCACCCTTCCACTACCCCACTTTTCCTCCACCTCACCATTCCACTTCCTCACCTTTCCCATACATAGCCCATACCCTTCCTAAAACTCTAATAGTGGCCACCGCACTCATAGACCCCCTCTTGTCATATTCCCCATTCTAAGGGTGGAGGACGCATGTGCTCCACCACTCAAAATCAAGTGGGGAAGGCATATTCCCCACTTTTGAAAAACAAACCCCGACGTAACCGGTGTCACCACAATCTAACCGATGTCGGTCACCTATAAATGCTCGGGTTAAACTCTTTCCAAAGGGTTGGTTGATTTGGTGTTTCTCTTAGGCACTAGCGTTTGAATTCTCCATTGGCATTATCATCGAAATTTTTGGAACATGGTAGACCCATCGTAACCCCAAACTAAGACTAGAAGTGGAGGCATTCACAAGAACCTTTGTGAGATCAACCACCGAAGGAACTCCGCAGCCCATTTGGGGCTCAAGAAGGAGCTCTCCAACCACCTCCCAACCTTCACCAACACTGCGTCACTTCTCTTCATTAGTTGTTCAAATTTTACATGCGCTGGACTCTGCAAGTGGATCCCTTCATCCTTCACTAGTGTTTTCAAGCTTTATTTCTACTTTCCTCCCCAAGAACAAAACCTCTCCCCTACTCCTTAAATAATCACCTATCCTCCCAAAACCCTACCTATTACACACGTATACATCTACAGTAACACCTTTTCATCCCATAATTCTCCCTAAGTAACTCTCTTTCTAAACACAGAGAGCACCCAACCTCCACTTTCCAACTCGGCCGATCATAGTGACCATCACTAGTTAACCATAACTATGGTTGGTTGAACTGACCGCCATCGGTTACCCCTGTTGTCTTTCATCTCTCCCATCTTTTACCCAAACATAACCAAAACCTCCCCAAAAGACTAAACACATATCCTAAACCTACCCTTCATTTGTATCTCACCCATGCCCTTCCAACCCTTTGTTTTGAGATAGAATAGAACGCCAATTACCCTCTCTATAAACTTCTTTCATTTCTACAAGAATCGATATCTGGTCATCCTTAATCGGCATTGGTCACGCCTTAACCAAAGACCGGTCTTTCCGCAACTAACATCGGTCGATAGACCAAGGTGTCGATCTCTTCGTGTTCCGCTAACATAGGCAAACCAGAACCTACCCACTTACCCAAACAACCTAAAATACCCTACCCAGCCCTAACAAGACCTCAGATGTGACTTGATACCAATTCAACTACCATGACCGAACCAAAGACCCTTTTACCTCGCATAGTTTTAGTATTTAATGGATCAATGTCTGATAGTAATCCCGAGGCACCCAAATCGTAACACTAGCACTAGATTCCTTTGTTTACATGCTTCAGTTATTTAATATTAATTTATAAAATAGTGGATTGATGACCCTTCAGGAAGTATCGCACTTCCTTGATCTAGCATACGCTAAAATGACTCCACTGTCATATACCGTTTAAATCTCTCTTGAGGTCTTGTTTTCTATTACAGGTAGTCCTTCCCCCAAAAATTATTTCACACGATCGACTAAGATTGGAAGTATACACGCACGCATTCTACCTTCTACCCATCACCAAACAACAAGTATTCCCTGTACCTACCCACAACCCTTATCTGCAGTAGCTTCCAATTGTACAGTAAATGATCGAAACATTTTTGGCACCACGTGGGACCCATCCGAGGTTCCTTACATTTTGTTCTTTCTTAGGTAAAATTTGTATGTTTGTTTCCCTTCTAAAAGGCTTCTACATTAATCTCCTTCTCTGGAATCTTCTTCTCTTTCTATTGTCTCAAAGCAATCGTGTTTTGGTGCTTTAAAAAGAACACTTATTTCCTTTCATTAGTATTACATTAGTGAAAGAGCATCCCTTCTCATATTCATTATTTGCAACATCGAACATCACACTTTGATTTGGGTTTAAAACACTTGCATCGCATTTCTTGTATGTTGCATTTAGAGCACATTAAAACTGAGGGAAACCTATATGTTGAAGTCATGCCAAATGATAGTTGACATAAAAGGATCATAGAAAGAACCTTCTCTCTCTCTACCAAACTGCACAAAAATTGAAAAAACACATCTTCTTAAACAACATCTTACCTGGGAACACTGTCAAGCTGATCACATGATCGGATGGCAGTAAGGTACTCCCCGGCTCGTTACTTTTGTCGAGTCATTATCTCGAGAGGATAACCTGCCCCACCAATCATTATATATTATATATTAAACAAACACTATATATTATAACTTTTCAAGATTCATGATAAATAGAACATGAATGAAAATAAAAAATTGGAATGTAAATAAAATAAAAATAATATAATTATCTTAATATCTTATTAATGAAATATAAATATATGCATATCTTATTGATAAAATAGAAACATCCATTAATTTTAATTTTTAATTAGTTTTGTTTGATTTCCTTTTTAAATTTATTTGATTTCTTGTTTAGCTATATTTTATTGATTTTGATTTGTAATTAGTTTTTTTATTTTTTATTTGTTTGATTTCTTACAAATAAAGATTGCATAATAGATTAGATGTATTGGATTTGGGATTTTGCAAGAAAGGTGAAATTAGAAGATTGGCCTTACAAGCCCTGAAATTTTGAAGTTGGAAATGGAACTCATTTTCTACATAATTGCAAGTTTGCACTGAGTGAGTCATTTCTATCATTTTCTTCAAAAATAAATAAATTGTAATTTGAAATTTTGTTTTAATATTCTCATAAATTTTAATGATGTTTATGGATCTTCAAATTGATTAGTGCAACATTAATTTTTTTAGAAAAAAATGAATATGTGAAAAACTATGAAACCGATTAGAGCAATCTATTACCCATAATTAAATAAAATTCAAATAACTATAAGAGAATTTTAAACGTCAAATGAAATCCATATAATTTTATAAACCACCGAACAATTTTAGTGTGACATGTAACATTTAACATCAAAATCCATAATTGTAATCCTAATTAAACTCCTCAATACCAATTTGACAAGTCTGACTGGAAGATTCGATATCATATTTTCTTTGGACGATCTAAACACTCAAATGTTTTTCTTGAGATCTATACATTTGGAAAACATTAATTAGGGAATTTGGTTCTTTGAGTGGCTCAACATCATAGAAATATTTACGCCAAGACCATACTGAGTTCTTGGTGCCATACACATAGGATCTGATGCAACACCCATTACATAGCCATCCATGAAATATTCCTAAAGGAGGTCAAGGCATGGCTTATCTTAAGCCTTTTGATACATACTTTGATGCAATGATTGTGGACTCCACCAATGTTGGAGTGGTTGTGCATGTGATGGATTATCTTGTTAGGATCATAATACACATGAGCAATAAAATGAAATTAAAAATAAATTAAAAATCATACAATCACAAGATAAACAAAGAATTAATGTGGTTCACCCAATTTGGACTACATCCACAAGAAACAAGACAAACTTCTCCTTTATTCAGTCCTCAAGAATACAATACAATTCTCTCTCTTTTTCATACTACAAAAAGTAAATCCATGCACATATATATAGCTTGTGCAACTCTTTATAAAATTTTGCTTCAACCACAAGCAACCTAAACATCACGTGCTAATAAAACTTTTTTTTAATTATAAGAAACCTAAATATAACATGTTTATAAACATAACAACTCCAATCTATTAATAAGACAATGCTATTTTTATCCATGGCCATGATTTCCTCCCAAAAATAGAACAAAGGAAACCAAACTACCACTTTAACTTGTAATCCGGCTCCACAACTTCAACAATCTCCCACTTGAGACCGACTATTGCAACTCCACCTTTGCATGACTCACCCTTAGACTCTTCTCTCGACTTGTTTCTCTTCTTCAAGATCAATCTTAAGGACCTACCAAACCGAACAACCTTTCTCGCTTCTACTTTTCACTATCTTTTCAACATGTCGCAGTAGGATTCTTACTTGTATGGATCTTCTCTAACTTCAGTTGTATATCCTCCAAAACTAATCTAATAAAGTGATACCTAAGTTGTATATGTTTGGTTCTTGAATGGAATGTTGAGTTGATTGCAAGATGAATTATACTATGGCTATCACCGAATAACTTCAGTAACCCACCTTAGTCTTTCCCAAATATTCCATGAACTCATTGCATCCATATCATCTATTTGCTTGCTTCCTCGAAAGCAACAATATACTCTACCTTTGTAGTAGATACGAAACAATCTTCTCTAGTTTAGAAATCCAGCTAGTTGTTGTGCCACTAATAGTGAATACATAATCGGTGGTGCTCCTCCTACCATCCAAATATCCAACCATGTTTTCATCAACATATCCATGTAAGGAAACCTCTAACCCTCTATAGCACAATTGTCTACTACTAGTCCCTCTCAAGTATCTAAGAATCCACTTGACCGCATTTGGTGATCCTTTCTTAGATTTCTTGTGTATTCACTGCAACTCCCACTACATGGGAAATGTTTGGTCTTTTACATACCATAAGCATACATCAACCTTCCAAGTGATGAAGCATATGGAACTCTGGACATATATTCAATCTCTTCATGTGTTTTAGGACACTGTTCTTTACTCAACTTCAAGTTTCTTGCCCATGGTGTACTCATTGTTTTTGCATCCCGCATCCTAAACCTTTCCAACACCGTGTTCACATACTCTTCGATACAAAGTCAATATTCTACTCTTTTTGTCTCCATTGATTTGCATGCCAAGAATTTTCTTTGTTGCACCTAACTCCTTCATGGAAAATATATTAGTTGATTATCTCTTTAGCTCATTTATATCTTGCATGTTTTACCTACCATAAACATGTCATCCACATACAACAACAAGATAATATACGTGTCATTATCTAGTCTCTTAAAATAAAGGCAATGATCGAATTACATCTAGAGTAACCTTTTTCTATCATGAACTGTCAAATCTCAAATACCATTGTCTTGGAGCTTGCATAAGGCCATACAATCTCTTCTTCAATCTATAGACCAATTCTCTCCCCTTGACTTCATATCCTATATAGCTACTCTATATAGATTTATTCCTTCAAATCATGATGAAGAAAAGTACTCTTTACATCTAATTGTTTAAGATGTAAATCTTCCATAACTACCAAACTTAAAATAGTTCTAATGGAATTCGTTTTAACAAAAGGAGATAAAATTTCACAAATTCTATACCTTTTTCCTCGTGCAAATCCCTTCATAACAAGTCTTTCCTTGTACATCTTTTTTCCACCTTATTCTTCCTTCAACCTATAAACCCACTTATTTTGCAATGCTCCTTTCCTACAAGAAACTGAATCAAATCCATAGTTTTGTTATGTTCCAAGAAGTCCATCTCCTCATCCATGTCATGCTCTCAAGTTTTTTTTTGTTTCTACCTGTATTGCTTCTTCAAAATTTTTGGTTCTCCACCATCTGTCAATAAACAATAGTAAAGTTGATATGAAGATAATCTTGCACGAGGTCTACTTACCCTAGTAGAATGTCTCACAAGATTTTCTGGAGTTTGAGGCTCTTATTGTTCTTGCTGATTTTGATCTACAAAATCAACACCGAATGTGCTAGGATTGATGCCAACTTGTTGATTTTCTAGCCCTTTCAGCACTTCTCTATCTTTTATCTCATCAAGTACTACTACATACTCATATTTTTCCAGCTTTTTATCCTATATTTGTTCCTCGTATATAACCCTTTCATTAAAAATAACATCCCTACTCCTAATGATTTTTTTCGATCCAAACTCCAAAACCGGAATCCAAAATCATTAGTGACATACCCATTGAAAGTACATTTATTTGACTTAACTTCTAGCTTGGTCCTATTCTCTTTATCAATGTGAGAAAATGCTTCACAACCAAAAATTTTTAGAAAAGAATAGTTTACCCTCTTATCGATCCAATCCTCCTCTCAGGTACTCCACCTTCCAAAGCAATTCAAGGTACTCTATTTATCAAGTAAACAATAGTATCTACCACATCCACCCAAAAATAAAAGGGCAATCCAACATGCAATCTCATGCTCCTTACACACTCTATGATAGTCATGTTCATCCTTTCGACACACCATTCTATTATGGTGTTCTAAGAACTATCTTCACCTATGGAATCCATTATGTGAACAATAGTTATTAAATCCATTACACGTAGTACTCTACACCATTATCTCGATGTGAGACACATCAAATTCAAACATGTTTCATTCTCAAATAGAGCTTTCCACTTCTTGAAAGTATTAAATACATCAAATTTCTTTATATATAGTAAACCCAAACCTTCCTAGTAGTATCATCAATAAAGTAACACAATACCATGAAGCACCAAGAGACGATGCTGAGCCGACCCCCACACGTCCATATGAAAAATATCTAACTTGTTCTCCTTCTTGGTTGATTCAACCTTGAGAAATCTCACATGCTTTTGTTTCCATAAACAAAATGCTCACAAAATTCAGGTCTATGTTTTTCAAATCGACAACTTTCCCGTGAATGTAAAATCTTCATCCCCTTCTCACTTATATGGCCAATTATGTGATGTCATAGAGTTTTTTCTATAGTTGTTGTAGCTAAAATAGAATAGGATCAATACTAACAGTGGATAAATACAAAGTACCTACTTTATTACCTCTTGCAACCACAATAACACCCTTGGTAACTTTCCAATAATCTGCTGTAAGTGTAACCATACAACCCTCATCTCTTAATTTCCTCAAAAATTAGATTCATCCTCGTGGATAGGAACATGTCTAACATTCTTCAACACCCAAGTATTACCATTTTGCAATTTAACTTGAACATTTCCTTTTCCATCAATGCTACATGGATCATCATCATCTAAGATATACATGCCCAAAATTCCCTTGAACATAATCTTGAAAATATTGTCTCATGAGGAGTTATATGAAATGAAGCACCAAAATATGAAACCCAAGATTCTATTTTACTATCCAAAGAAAGAATAAGAGCATCTTGTAACACATCACCAACTACATTTTCCTCTTTGTTCCTCTTCTTATTGATCTTTCCCTAATTTTAAAGACCAACAATATTTCTTTACATATCCTTCTTTTCCACAATTCCAAAGATACCATCCTACTTCTAGATTTAGATATGCCCTTCTTAGATCTTCCATGGTGTCTAAAACTTTTTTATTTTTCCTTCTGTCTTCCCATGTTCTCTACACTTAAAGCATTACCGGATGACTCACCTGTGATTTTTCTTCTCATGTCTTCACTAAGAATCACACCAATAACATCATCGAGTTTAAAGTATTTGAACCGTAAATAGAATTAATCACAACCATATCTAAAGTATTCCAACTTTTTTTAGGCAATGAGAAAAATATCAAAAGATCCCTAACTTCATCATCAAAACTTACTCCTACTAGTCTTAATTGACTATTAACCGTGTTGAATTCATTCAAATGATCATTTTGAATCACCTTCGACATCTTCATATTAACCAGGACTTTTCATGAGAAATACTTTATGGAGGATGAGGGTTTTTTTATATAATTTACATAATTTTTCCATCATTTCTACCGTTGTCTTTTCCTTAAAAATATTAAAAACTACTTTTTTCTTTTAGACACAACCGTATGTTTCCACCACGCCTTTACCGATCAAGAACATCCCATTCTCATCTTTAATAGTAATGATTCAAATCTTTCCCTTGCAATGGTAGATAAATATCGTTCTAATATAGGTAATCCTCTAATTACATCTTCCATAGCCGTTGGAAGTTCTGTCCATTAAAATGATCAACCCTAAAAAAATTATCTTTATCATTTCTCCCACTCAAACAAGAAACCCTCCTATCACCTTTTTTCGCCAAAGCACAATCTTACTACGATACCAATTGCTAGGATTGAAATACGGATGAGCAGATAGAAACGGATTTAAAACAGAAATAAAAGAATCATGCAATCACAATATAATCCCAAAATTTAACGTGGTTCACCCAATTTGGGCTACATCCACCAGAAACAAGCCAAAATTATCCTTTATTTAGTCTTGATGAATACATACAATTCTCTCTCTTTTTCATACTACAAAGAGTAAATCCATGCACATATATATAACTTGTGCACCTTTTTATAAAATTCTTCAACCACAAGAAACCTAAATATCACATGCTAATAAAATTTTTCTTCAATCACAAGAAACCTAAATATCACATGTTTATAAAAATAACAAATTCACTCTATTAATAACAACTCCAGTTTATTAATAAGGCATTGTTATTTTTATCCATGGCCATGATTGAAAGGAACGAAAAGAAGATTGTTCCAAGCCGTGATCTCAGATGATAATAGCACACCACATTAGATTTGCAAAATAAAATATCTAAAATACCATAAATGGAAATCCATCATAATCCATAATGCTCAATACATTACAATACAATGACTTGAATTATTCAATAAGAAAGATGTACATATAAGAGGAGGGAAGTGCAACTACTACCTAAATCAATGGTGAAGAACTCCCACTAACTGATATTGGTAGTTAAGTTAACTCCAAAAGACTAGTAAGCTAACTCAACATAACTAAGAAGCTAACTCCACACAACTAGTACACCTAAGCAAACTAACCCAACAAGTGTAGGGGTGTAAGAATTATCCTAATAAATAAATAAAAGGATAAATAATAACCTACACTAACACCTCCCATAAGCATAGCTTAGGTGGGTGGAAAAGAAGGTGGGTTCCAAACAAGGCCTAATGAGGTACCCACATACAACAACTGGGAAAAATAGACACCACAAGGTACCCAAAACCAATAATAACAAAGTAGAGAGCAAAATCCTACTGCAAGATATCCTTAGAAGCTCGACTCCAAAAACTTGTACAATGCTAAAGAAGTGTGGTGCACACTATGGTCTGAATCCACTGCTCGATCATATAACTCAAAAACAACTGACACTAGGCTTCACCAAAATAGCTCCATGCAAGGAGACTACAATGGAGTGATGTTGAAAAGTGAAAAACAAACACCAAACATAATTTGATCAACTACTACAAATAGGTGTGCCACGATCCAAGAAAAACCAAGGCAACAAGGCAAGGACATGAGATCCAAATAAATAGGAGTGTCACGATCCAAGAAAAGCCAAGGTAACAAGGCAAGGGCACGAAACCCAAAGAAGCAGTATCAACACCACACCCTCCCATACTGTAGAATGGGTAGAGTGACACCACAGATCTGTATGAGTTGTCAAAATCAACTACTCGAACACTGACAAACTAACACTTGGGTTCCACTAATAGCTCCCCACAAAGAGAGATCAACATGCCAAAAAAAAAAGTGTCAAAATATAGATCCAAAATATCTCAACAAACAAGAGAG
This sequence comes from Taxus wallichiana var. yunnanensis, assembly GCA_018340775.1. Lineage (NCBI taxonomy): Eukaryota > Viridiplantae > Streptophyta > Pinopsida > Cupressales > Taxaceae > Taxus > Taxus wallichiana. Next base: position 40,546,543 of record CM031237.1, read on the forward strand.
ATATAAATTTATACACCCATAGATATAAGAATGTAATACCCAAAATTTTAGGACATCGGGCTCAACCGAAAATGCATCCACAAGTGATCACAACACCCTCCCGAATTTGGCACTTTATAATTGAGTGCATGTAAATATTAAAATGAGTAATAGTACCTTTTACATTTGAAATATTTGTATAAAAATGTCACCAATACGTAGATCTTGAAAAAATACACAATTTCAAAAAAACGATCACCTTAATCCAAGCTATGGATCAAAAGTTATGAGCTCTACAAGGTTTTGTTATTAAAATAATATTTTAATGCTGATCTTTTTAAAAGGTACATGTGACACCCAAATGTCCAAAGGGTAAAAGAGTGCATCCACATGATACATGTCATGACCAAAGGATAAAATCCTACGCCCTAAACCTAAAATGTCCAGAGAGGGTAAATCATTATCGTCCAAAGGGTACATGATGATATCCAATGGATAAAAGAATGCACTGGAGGGTACAGATCTACGTCCAAAGTGGATAAAAGACTACATCCAAAACCAAAATACCCGAGAGGGTAAAAGAATGCATCCGAAAGGTACAGGACTTATATCAAATGGATAAAAGAATGCACCCATAAGGGTATAAATCTACGTCCAAAGTGGATAAAAGATCGCATCCAAAACTGAAATACCCATAGGGTAAAAGAATGCATCCGAAAGGTACATGTTTATATCTAATAGATAAAAGAATGCACCCATAGGGTACAGATCTGCATCCAAAGTGGATAAAAGACTACATCTAAAATTGAAATACCTAGAGGGTAAAAGAATGCATTCGGAAGGTACATGCTTATATCCAATGGATAAAGAATGCATCCGAAAGGTACATATTCGCATCCAAAGTGGATAACATATGTCATCCAAAACCAAAACCCAGAGGGTAAAAGAATGCGTCTAGAAGGTACACGCTTATATCCAATGGATAAAAGAATGCACCTGATTTGATTTCTCAAAAAAACATGGTCAAGTTTACAATCGATTTCGGGTTTTGGCACCTTCCAAATCCAATTCCACACTCCATTTTGCATAAAAATACATGCTGCAAAAAATTGCTAACAAATTCCATATACATGAAAAAAATAAACCCTTGCTTGCAAAGAAAAACTTACTGGATGTCTACATCATCTATCGCTCTGATACCATGAAAGGAACGAAAAGAAGATTGTTCCAAGCCGTGATCTCAGATGATAATAGCACACCACATTAGATTTACAAAAACAGAAGAGCTAAAATACCATATATGGAAATCCATCATAATCCATAATGCTCAATACATTACAATAGAATGACTTGAATTATTCAATAAGAAAGATGTACATATAGGAGGAGGGAAGTGCAACTACTACCTAAATCAATGGTGAAGAACTCCCACTAATTGATACTAGTAGTTAAGTTAACTCCAAAAGACTAGTAAGCTAACTCAACATAATTGAGAAGCTAACTCCACACAACTAGTACACCTAAGCAAACTAACCCAAAAAGTGTAGGGTGTAAGAATTATCCTAATAAATAAATAAAAGGATAAATAATAACCTACACTAACAATGATTTCCTCCCAAAATAGAACAAAGAAAAACCAAACTACCAATTTAACTTGAAATCGGGCTCCACTAGCCTTCAACACTACTGTGTTTTCAAGGATTTAGTGTGCCAATTCCATGGTTGAAATGAAATTGGAAGTGGTATGCTTTACATTCATAGATGTTAGGGAATATTCTAGGACTTCATTGTGATGGGAACTCATCGTTTTAGAATAACTGTTGTAATTTGATTTGATAGGGTTTAAGCTCTATTGTAGCATGTCCTTGTAACCTTCGATAGCTCCACTATTGATCGTGATCCCGCAGCATTTTCGTAAGTATATATACTTATCACTACAAAGATTTTAAAGCTATACATCTTAGGAATATCTTTGTTATTTGGTAGACCGCATGAATAGATGGTTGCCATTAAAAATTTAGCAAAAGAAATACAAGGTTTTCCTTTTATAATAATACAATGTATAGTCACATCTGTAAGTACCATTCGTAGTTGATAGTAGGAAGCCAGAATTTGTAACTCTTCAGTTCTAAATTCCTTCTACTTACAAAGTGTGATTGAACAATAAGAGGTCCAAGGACTTCATCAATACAATCTTGTATTCTGAGCAAGTCTTGTGTGTCTGTTTCTGAATTTCATGCATTTCTATACTTTCGGATTGTGTCAATGTTGATGCTGTAATCTAAATTTTGTTACAGTTTGGTGTAGTATTTGTAATGCTATGTATGTAAGTATCACACTCTAAGGCGGTAAAATTGATAACCGAATACTATTAGAGGTCATGTGCATTTCTTACATTTAAATTTCGTGCATTGCCTGTCTTTATTTATTTATTACATTCATCGAGAAATCATTTTCATCAATTGTAGGATACTTTCTCGGTTCAAGATGCCATGCAACTTTTAATCTAAAATGGGTATACTCATAATATTGTCATATTGTATTTGTATCTATTAGTATTTTTAGATTGAAATTCTCATTGAAATTTCCTTAGCTTTTTAGTAAGAGTAAATATTTTGATCAATGAGGATTGTTGAAATCTAGTTTTATAGATGTCTTCACCATCGCTTGAGGGTAAGGTATAGGAGAATGAATCAAATAAGATAATGCCTTGTGAAGAACTTCCTCAGGTATTGTGTTTCCACTTCTCTCTTATCAATTATCAACAAATGGACAATCACGAAATTTCAATATCCAGGACCTTTGATAGCTCTGCAATATTTGACAAGTTTTATGGCGGTCCTTATTCTTGGTCAGCTGAAGTATTTGCAACATGATAAACTTAATCTTAATACAAAGATGAGTTGTTGCTTCATGCAAATGTTGACATATTTATTGTATTTCATTTTGTTGTCTCGATTTTTGTTGCTATTGGTGAAACTTTGTATTTGAAGCAGCCTTGGCCATCTGTTAAAACATGGAGCTCATTAGCCATTATTTTTGGAGGTGGTGTGTTGTATGTAGCCAGAGATTATCATTTTTCTATAATGGCATATAGTTGGGGCTTGGCATACTTGGTAAGTATGTCAATAGATTTTGTCTATATAAAGCATGTTGTCATTGGCCTGTATACTTGGGGTTTGGTGTTATATAATAATTTGGAATCTTTTCTTCTCTTCCCATTGGAGTTACTGATCATGGGCGAGTTGAAGAAGTTGAAACATGACAGTTTAGAGGAGTCTAATTGGCATTCCTCAAGAGTATTATTACCGGTCGGGCTTTCTGTTTGTTTGGGTTGTCAATTTCATTTTTTGCATTTTCCTGTCGTAAGAGCATATCTACCACAGGTTTTACTGTTTTAGGCATTGTGAATAAGCTTCTTGATATGGTAATAAATCTCATCATATGGGAGAACCATGCAACATTTGTAGGAACAATTGGCTTGTTGATTTGCATGGTTGGTGGAGTTCTTTATTAGCAATCCACGACAAAGCCTCGCCCTAACACTTTTGAACCTATTACAAATGATGAAGAGAAACAACTACTAGAGTTACAATCCTTAGATTTAAAGGATTATGGAAAATATGATGTTTCAATAAGATTGATTTCCTAATGCTATACAAAGCTAATTTTAGTGTCATTTCGTGGAGGAAATCCTTCTCATGTTCTTTGGAATTTTTCATCTATGTTTGTCCCCATCCAAGGGCAAGTGTACAAAGATGGGGGACTGAGAAAGTGACCAAAAATATGATTTTTGGTCATTTTTACCATAACGTGCTCACGTTATAGCTAGGGCATGTTATAACACAAGCACATTAATAAGCTAGGATTTACTAAGATGAAACATACTCGTGTTCCTGTTTTGCAATGTGGTATATCACGTTATCCCTCTAAAATGGACATATTCCACATTACAAACATGAACGAGAGCACATTATAACACGAGAGTGTTACAAAGTGTGCTCACATTTCATCTTCTTTAGGTTTAAAATTCTCAATCCATAGACTTTGATTTGCCTCTGATATCCAAACCTAAGGTTTGGACTGTGTAATCAGTGAATAAATTCATGTTTGACAAAAAAATCAAAATCTCATGTGTACACCCTGATATCTCATGCATTATAACATAATATTAAAAAAATTTATACTACGATGTCAAGCTCAGTTTTACCTTGGTGATGATATACTTCTTTCTAAAATCCTATTAGTTTAAGGATTTCATCCTAATTTCTTTTACTACTACCTTCTTTTCTTTCCAAAACATATGCATACATTTTGGTGCACAATTTATGATTTTTTCATCCATATTGGGAGAATTTTTTTTTTTTTAAAAGTGGGTTCTTCTAAATTCCATTCTAAACACATTTAAAACAAAAAACAAAAAAATGACTATTTTTTTCAAAGTTACGGAATGTACACACAAATATTTCATTTTCGGGCATTGAAAATAAATAAAAAATTATATATTCATCCAAAAATTATGAAAAATTAATGGGACCTCGTACATGGTCTCAACTAACTTTCTACTTTTGAAGGAACTTGAAAAATATTTTATGGAACTCAAAAAATGGGGCGCACACACAATGGGTTCTTATCTTTTGACACAAAAATAGACATACTTTGTGTGTGCATTACATTTGACCCTCTTCATCTCCGCCATTTTCAAAAAACAATTATTAGTTTAGAAACTAGATTTTGATATCTATGTTACTTATTCCAGGTGAAAATTTTAGTGGTGAATTTTCGTAAACTTGCAAATATTAGGGATTTTGGAAATTGGAAATGGTGAATTTTTAGTAGTCAATTGCCACCTAGTTCGCCTAAAATTTCCACCGACAAGTCATTTGTATGGGTCAGTTCACCTACTATTTATATGTAAAAATTAACTTATGCATGTATTTCACCAATGTTTCTAATCAAAATGTGTAAATATTCGTTGAGGTATAATACATAGCCTAGGGGTTGCAAGGGGAGATATAATACCGATGTCTAATAAAAAGTGGTTTTCCATCCAAATTGCGTTGGGCGGTCATCTATTACCTACCGTCCAACTTTGGGTGCATGTCAAAGAATAGATTGTCTCAACATGGGTTAGATGGTTGTCCATTGCTTGTTGACAACCCAAATTAGACATGAAGGCAATGGATGACCATCTAACACCCTTACAACTATGTGAAATCCAAGAAAATTGTGCCCTGCCAAATCACCTTTGCCACGAAACATTTTTTTAGAAATTTTCCATTGATTCAAAAGTTGATTTTGGAGATTCGCCACCCATTCTAAAATAATTTTTTAGAGGGGGTCTTAAAAGAACCACGACTTATTCTTATTACTTTATCTAATATTTAGCATATGTATGCCAAATTCTTAGATGATGAAGTTCGGGTTTTGTTGATTTTAGGAAAATGTGTCCACTTTTGACCCTCTTTTGGTCCCCCATTGCCATGCACTTACCCCAAGTACAAACATTGAAAATGATTATTTCGTCTTGTGCTGAAATTTTGGGAAACATCCTTTCCTTTATAGGAAGGGAATTTTTATTGTTGTTGATTAAAAAAATTGTCTTTCTTCCAATGTTTCTAAATTTCATGGGAAGATGGAAAGTTTCCTAAAACACGATGCAAATCTAGATAGAAAATTGTCATTTATCTTGCAATTTTTCTTAAAAAGTTAAAAGTCTCCTTTTTGGTATTTGATTTTTGATTAGTTTTTTTGGACCACAATTTCCTTTATACCAAAACCCGCATGCATTAATCTTTGCTACGATCATCGTGAGTTAGGATCCACGAGAGATAGTCCATGTCATGAAACTCGAGGAAGCGTTGGACGTACATACCAACAATCTTACCACCTCCAACATTAACCAAGTGAGTTTTGAACTCAAGACTTGTTTCTCTTATACCATTTGTTGGACCACTATTTCCATTAGACCAAAACTCGTAGGTATTAATATATGTTACAATATCTAGAGTTATAATCTACAAGAGGTGGTTAGTCCGTGTCGTGAAACTCACGGGAACGTTAGATGCACATGCCTTCCAATTTTATAAATAATATTTATTCAAGGCCTCTATCCCAATTTTGCTTTCCCTTCAACATTCTAAATGTATTTTGGGAGGTGAGTAATCTGCACCACTATATCACTAGTGTTTAATATATATACCGTTCGAACAATAACATGCCTTCCAATACAAATATATGCTATTTGTTTTTCATTTTTAGTGATGGAATGATATGTGCATGAGAAAATCACAGTATCTAACATTCTTTCTATTAAAGTTATAATCAAGAGAATGTGGAAGAAATTTTTATGTTTGAGTGGTGATCTGTGAGTGGATGGTTGAACTCATCTTATTTTGTCATGGTTTTTGATGGTTTTTATTGGTATACAAATGGAAAGAAAAAAGTTGGTTCTCCACAATAATTTTGTTTCTCTCCGCTTCATTGCCAACATTACAGGGAAGAAACAACACCCCATTGTTATCCTCTTCAAAATTCTCCAAATCCAACGCCAAAGTCATGAAATTGGGACTCAAATTTTGGTAAGAACTCATCATGTTGTGAAAAACAATTTTGGTGTCTTTGTGGCATAAAACGTTGTTAGTGTTGGCGCATAAAATGTTGTAATGAAATTACTAGTATAATTTAGATTATGAGCAATAGTAAATATAACAATGACACAATATTTCAGAATAATGATCTCAATATGCAATTGTAATAGCTTCGCCACTTCGAGGGGGCAACCTCCAAACCATATAATAAGACTCAAATGCTCAAATGATAATGAACTACTACCTACAATCCTCTATATATAATATCCTAATACAAGAAATAGGTTAAGGGCGTAGCATGCCCTTCCCCTTCAAACCAACATTGTCCTCAACGTTGAATAATCCTGGATGTTGCTGTAGAAAACCTTCATCCTCCTAGGTGGCATCTTCTATGCTCAGATTCTTCCACTTGATCAGATATTCCTTAATGTCTCTGGTTCTCAGCCTCTTAGTACGTGTTTGTAGAATCTTCTACGCTCCAAAATGATTCTTCCTTCCTCATCAAGTTCTAGTAACTCTGTATGGGCTTCAAATTTCTGTCCAATAACCTTCTTTAGGCATGAAACATGGAATATTGGGTGTATGTGTGAAGATGGAGGCAACTCTAGTTTATAAGCAACACTGCCAATTTTCTATAGAACCTGATAAGGGCCATAATATTTAGGAGAAAGTTTGTTTGTCCTTTTTTTGTTGCTTTAGGGACATCTTGTTTGTAAGGCTAGAGACATACAAAACCCAATCACCAATTTCAAAATGTCTTTCACTACGGTGTTGATTTGCTTGTTGTTTCATCTATTTTGTGCTAATGCTAAATTCTCCTTCAAACTAGCCAAAACCTATTGTTGATGTTGAATGTGTTCCTCAACATCTCTGACCTTAGTTTGCACCCTCAAGGAGGAAGTGATAGAAGGTGGATGGTAACCATATAATGCTAAAAATGGGGTCATTTGAGAAGAGGTATGAAAAGATGTGTTATACCACCATTTTGCAAGTGGTAGCCATTTAATCCACCTTTCTTGCTTATCTTGATACAAAACAACGTAGATACCCCTCTAAGCATTTGTTGACCACTTCCATTTTCCCATCAGTTTGAGGATGATAAGATGAACTATGAGCTAGCTGAGTACCCAAACATGAAAATAATTCCGTCCAAAAATTACTTGTGAAAATAGGATCACGATCACTTACAATTATCTTTGGGGTTCCATGTAGCCTTTGAACTATCTCCAAAAAAATAGTTGCGATTATACTAGCTGCAAATGGATGTGATAGGGCACAAAAATGGGCATATTTTGTGAGCCTATCCACAATCACGAAAATAACATTCTTACCCTCTGAACAAGGCAATCCGGTGATGAAATCCATGGAGACCTCCTCCCATCTCTGGCTAGGAATTGGTAAGGGTTGCAATAGACCTGGTGTCTTAATTGTTTCCCCTTTGTTCTGTTGGCACACTAAACACTCTGATACAAACTTTTGTACATCCCCTTGAGTCCTTCCCAAAATAATTCTCTTTTTATTCTATGATATGTCTTCAAAAACCTAGAGTGTCCTCCAACAAGGTGAGGCATGTAGCTCTGCAAGAATCTTATGCTTCAACTCAGAATCTTTACTCAAGTATAACCTATCCTTGTACCATAGGGCATTACCTTTCCACTCAAATTTTTTAGATGTCATAGATCCTTGCTTGATATTCTGTATTAGAGATTGTGTATCCTTGTCTTGATCCCATTCCAATCTTGCTTCATCCACCCAATCGGACCTTCAACATGGACATTCCACATAGTAAGGCATCTGCGGATGTATCCCTTATGGACAAATGCATCACTACTACATTTTTTTTACCAGTTTTTTTATATGATTTCAAAATCATAACCCAACATTTTTTTACCCACTTTTGTTGTTCCTCAATATTTCTCGGTGAAAACCTTTCTCCAAAAAGTATTTGAGACTATAATGATGGAGGTTTTTGACCTGAATGTCTACGAGTCAGATATATCTCTACAATTTGAATAGGGCGATATGACATTTGAATAGTTCATTTATAAATTCAAATTTGAGAGAAGAATAGAGATCCTTGAAACTAAAGACTAATAAGGATGATGCACTAAAGGAGTGATGTCCATTCATTTCTGCTTCTACAAATTGACATAGTTCAAAAATAAAAAATCTTCAATGGTCACATTTTATGATGAAGGTTTGACTCATGAAGTCATGGTAAATGGGGAATCTTGAAATGTCCGATGGCTTCCTTTCACTGGCAATGTAAGAGTAGTACTAATTCTATGAAAATCAATTCATATTCAGATCTATTGTTAATCATTTTAACATCATAAACACCATGAAATGCGATGCAAATTACATGATCCGTGAGGAAAAAGTTTACATTTTACTATTGGTTAAAGGGGTCTGATTTTACATTCCACAAAATCACTTTTTGAAGCCTGAAAGGGATGATAAATGGATAATACATGAAAAATGTTGTGAATATAAAACAGGCCAAATCACCTTCAAGGTGAAACAAACATTAGTTGTCACATGAGGTTGTCCCGTAGGAGAAAATGTGGGAAAACATGGGAGAGATTCAACCACCAACCAAAATGTAGGCCTTAAAATAGCATGGAGTTATCTGAGGAACCAAATTGTGAATCCTGACATTTTTGAAGCCATGCAAGGAAGAGAATGCATCATTTAGTAATTTAGTAAAAAATGGTGGTAAAGTTCTGAATTTGACAAAGAAACAAGAAACATGTTCAAATTTTTTCCATTTTGAACTCTCTCCAAAATATCAAAAACAAAAATATCCCATATTAATATAGAAATTTCACATCGGATTAGCTAAAGTATGAAACTTTGAAATGAATAAAAGGATAAATATCATTTTGATGTACTAATATGTCTTTAAGACAGCTTGGATGAATGATAATCTCGTTTGAAATTTTAGGGCAAAAACTTAAGATATCAAGATCAAATCATTGGATGGTGAAAATTTACAATTTAAAACCTTTTTGCATTTGGGACCAATTTTTTGAAATTTCCCATGCATCTACCATTCTAGAAAGTGCAATTTGCAAGTATTCTTCCAATGTTTTCATAAACCACAAGCATTTTAAAATCTTCATTAAATTAATAAATTTCTTTTTTTCCTTTGGAAAATACAAAAAAAATCTTTTCCCAAGTTGTGATGATTCGAGGACTTGCATGTGCCAAAAAATATATAAGGTAAAATTCCTCCAATTTCCCAAATTTGATTTGATCCATTTTGAATCGAATAACAGGACACATGGCAAAACCTAATCGAAAAATGGTGGATTTGGGATTTACCCTAGAATTTTCTTCTTGTCCATTTTTCGACTTGAGTTGAGATTGAAAAAAGATTAACTAGGCCATGGACATAGCGATTAGGAATCTTGCCATTAGTTATGTAACCATTGGGGGCGATTTTCCTGAAATTTCCTTCTTTTTCATGTAGTATTTTACTCTAAATTTTGATGTAAAACACTCCCCTCATTTCCACAAACTGAGGACACATGATAACATATTTGAGTCCAAAGGTACCCAAACATGAAAATAATTCCATCAAAATTTTACTTTTGAAAAAATTCAATCAGCATTCACTTATAATTATCTTTGGGGTTCCGGGATAAAATGTTGACACTAAGTGGCATCTGAAAAAAAAGTGATTTTACTTGGCGGGCTGAAAATGGATGTGATAGGGCACAAAAATGGGCATATTTTTGAGCCACCATCCAAAAAAATCTTGAAAATAATTTGGACTCTCGCTCTTGATGAAACCCGCCAATCACGTGATAGAAATCCATGGAGACCTCCTTCATCTATCGAGGTATTTAGGAATTGGCATAAACACTTGTCATAGACTGGTTTTTAATTGTTTCCCCTTTTTTTGAATACGAAAATGGCACACTAAACACTCTAATACTGCGGGGTGAAATATTATACATCCCCTTGAGTCAAACCCAAAAAGAATAAAAATTCTATAAAAATCCAAGTTCTATTATTCTTCTAATGGGCCCCAGCCAGAAGGTTCCTGAGGACAAAGCCTAGTCATTATTTTTCACAATGTCTCTTTAATGTCTCACCATTAAACTCAGGAATCCCACAAAAACTCATTAGTGAGATCTTATAACTTCAAAACTACATGGAGTTAGGAGGAAAATCCTTTACCATAGGGCATTACCTTTCCAATCAAATTTAGATTCTATCCTTAATAGTATTTCCTTGCTTGATATTACGATATTAGACCCCATGTATCCTTTCTTGATTGATTCCATTCCAATCTTGCTTCATCCACCCAATCGGAAAATCAACATGGACATTCCACATAGTAAGGCATCTGCGGATGTATCCCTTCTAGACAATGCATCAGCTACTACATTTTCTTTACCCTTTTTGTATATGATTTCAAAATCATAACCCAACATTTTTGTTACCCACTTTTGTTGTTCCTCAGATGATAACCTTTGCTCCAAAAAGTATTTGAGACTATCATGATCAGTTTTTACCTTGAAGTGTCTACCCATGAGATAGGGCCTCCATTGCTTGACCACATGAAGAATAGCCATCATTTCTTTCTCATAGACAAGTTTGAGCAGATATTTTCCTTTGAATTGGTGACTCTTAAATGTAATTGGTCTTCCTTCCTGCATTAGAACTGCTCCCAATCCTGATCTTGAAGCGTCACATTCAACAATGAAGGTTTTTGAGAAGTTGGGAGTAGCCAAAACTGGGGTGTTGCACATGGCTTCCTTCAAGTTGCTCAAAGGATTTAGTGGCTACGTCTGTCCAATGGAAGGCATCCTTCTTTAGCAATGTAGTGAGTGGGGTTGCTATTCTACCATATCCCCGCACAAATCTTCTGTAGTACCTGTTAGTCCTAGGAACCCATGAAGATTTTTGAGAGTTTTGGGCCTTGGCCATTCCACCATAGCTTTGATCTTTTGAGGATCAACTTTGACACCTTCATGGGATACAATGTGACCCAAGTACTCTACCTCTTGTACACCAAAATAACATTTGGATGGCTTTGCATAGAGAGTATGTTTCTCCAAAACTTCCAACACTTTATTTACATGTTGTAAGTGTTCTTCCCATGTCTTACTGTAAATCAATATGTCATCAAAGAAAACTAATACAAATTTCCTTTAAAATGGCCTAAAAATAGTGTTCATCAAGCTTTGAAAGGTTGAGGGAGCATTTGTAAGACCAAAAGGCATTACCAAAAACTCATAATGGCCCTCATGAGTCCATGAAAGCCATTTTATGAACATCTTCCTCTTTATTCTAATTTGATGGTACCCCGAACGAAGATCTAATTTTGTGAAATAAATAGCACCATGCAATTCATCAAGTAAATCATCAATTACTAGAATAGGAAACTTATCTTTGATGGTGTACTTGTTGAGTTCTCGGTAATCTGGACACATCCTCCATGTTTCATCCTTCTTACGTACCATGACCACTGGTGAAGAATATGCACTCTGGCTATGCCTGATGATACCTGCCTTCAACATTTCCTGAACCATTTTCTCGATCTCACTTTTCTGGGAATATGGGTATCTGTATGGTCTGATGTTAGGTGTTTGGCTCCCTGGAATCAACTGAATGGCATGATCATGATCCCTAACTAGTGGTAGTCCCTTTGGAATTGCATCAAAAATAGATGAGTGAGCATCAACAATCTTCTGAAGATCGGGTGGCATTGAAGACTCTGTATTTTGTACTTCTATGGAAAATAACTTTTTATAAATCCATCTACTCCTTTTTTGAGAACCTTCTACATCTGATGAGAGCTAATAATCTGTGGAGACTTAGCTACCATCCCATTCAATTGTATTTTCCTTCCATCTGAATGAAATCACATGAACAATTCTTGGAAATTCATCTCTATAGTACCTAAGGTTGTGAGCCATTGGACACCCAAAACAATATCTGCCCCTCCCATAGAAATAAAACATAGGTGAGTCTAACATGTAGTCTCCCATGGAAAGCTTGATACTATGGCACTTTCCTATGCACTTGATTGTCCCACCATCTGCAATCATAACTTGCATTTCTGGAGCTGGGTAAATAAAACAATTGAGGTGGGAAGCTAACTTACTATTTATGAAGTTATGAGTACTCCCGAGTCAATCAACACTGTCACCTTCTATTTTTGAGATAGCCAATAACCTTGAGTGTTTGAGGAGTACTAATACCTGACAATGCATGGCAAGAAATTGTAGGTTGGTGATCCTCTACTTCATCTTCTATTGGTTCCTCAACCTCTCCTATAATTTCAGCTTCCTCATCATCCTCATTACCTCCGTCAATATAGAACAACTTCTTCTCAACACATTTATGTCCCGGTCCATATTTGCTATCACAGTTAAAACATAATCCTTTTTGCTCTCTTTTCTTCCATTTGTTGAGGAGTCAATCTAATTGGCCTAGAAAATGAAGGGGAAGAGATACTATGGTCTCTGGTGTTAATGAAAGGTGGCCTCCTACTAAAAAGAATTTTTTCCTCTGCTCGATGTGCCATGATAATAGAATCAGAAAGCTTGAGTGGATTAAACATACGTACCTCATGCTCGATGTGGTCCTTAAGACCCCCAAGAAATAGGTCATTCAGATTCTCTTCTGGAATATTCTCCACCCTTAAGGATAGGTTCTGGAATTGATGCACATAATCTTTGATTGATCTATGTTTTCATAACTTTGCTAATTGACTAAAGTAGTTCTCTGAAACACTGGAACTATAGTGCAATTGCAACTCCTCGGTAAAAATTGTCCAAGTGACACCGAGACCATTCTTCTGCCTCTGAGCACATAACCATCGATACCAAATGAATTGGTCTAGTTCAAGATATAGGGATGCCAATGTCACCTTTTTTCCTGATGGTGTTTGATGTAACTCAAAGAAGTTCTCCATTTGATTTATCCAATTTAGGGATCCTTACCATCAAATTTGCACATATCCACTTTGGCATCATGTTCCGTGGTTGTGAATAAGTTGGATTCTGATTGGGCTGGAAAAGTGATCCAACATGGTTATTTTGTCCATGATTTTGAACTAAAGATCCTCCTTGGTTGATATGGGATGGATTTGGGCCATATTGTTTACCCTTTACATGTTGCATGATATCATCCAACCGATGATTGATTTGGTCTATGTCTCCTTTAGAGGCCATCTCAGATTGTACATTTCATAGCTCATACTCAAGTTGGCTCACCTTATGATCAACTGAGGTAAACCCTAGTGCTGAGGAATTTGTATTTACCCCTTCTGACTCCATCTCTTCAATCATTACCCCATCTTTATACGGGGTTTTACCGGAGTAACAGATTCTTTTTGCTCTTGTGGAAGGCCCCGATACCACTTGTAATGAAATTACTAGTATAATTCAGATTATGAGCAAAAAAATAACAAATAACACAATATTTTAGAATAATGATCTCAATATGAAATTAAAATAGCTTCGCCACTTCGAGGGGCAACCTCCAAACCATATAATAAGACTCAAATGCTCAAATCATAATGAACTACTACCTACAATCCTCTATATATACTATTCATATGTTATGGTCATCACCAAGGACGACCTATTAAGCATGAGAAAGTATAAATGATATAATAAAATGATATGGTAAGCCACAAGTCGGCTACTCATATCCTAATACAACTCAAATAGGTTAAGGGCGTAGCACCATTGTTATCTTCTTCAAATTTCTCCAAATCCAACACCAAATTCATGAAATTGGGACTCAACAAATTTGCTAAGAACTCATCATGTTGTGAAAAAACAATTTTGGTGTCATTGTGGCAAAAAACATTGTTATTGTTAGGTGCGTACATGTCTTTGAATTGGGATGTCATGGCTTGTGGCTTAGAGATGAGCGTATCAATGGATGCTCGGAGATTGACTCCCACTATTGCCACAGTAGGATAGGGAATGTATTAAATACTCCGTGTGGATTCACATCTTTACACGTGGAGTTGGACCAAGACTCCCAACACATTTCCGTGGCATTTGTATGAAAAAAAGTTGTCTAGGTTAGAGAAATTCCGAACAAATACGTTTCAGTGGCCATGGCAATTAACAAACCGATTCTTTTGTATTTTGTTTTAGCCTTACAAATGACTGTGTTTTTATACTTCCCAAAAACTTTGAAATCACTACCTAAGCGTATTTTGCATGAAATCACTACCTAAGCATTCTAACTACACTATACGTCCTCATGTCCCTATCATGTCCAATATAACGTGCATTTTAATTCCACTTACATTTACTTTTTTTCTAACAACCCAATAAAGTCAAGAGCTACAAATTCAAACAAGTATTCACCTTGTCAACATTTTCCATCACCTACTTGCATTTTTAGATATCTCCCTCTATTGTTTCATATGCCTCTTCCCCGACACGAGATTTCTCCTTCTTCCGATTGACATACATGTCATGCTCTTCATAGAGACTTTATTTTCACATTAACTCCTCTATTCCACTTTCCTTTTCCTTTCCCTTCTCTACCCTCAAACGCCATTTTCTACCCCATCTTCCTTTCCCATTCTTCCTCTCCCTCCAATTTCACTTCTTCACTATATCCCTTTTAGCGTTCATATCGTATATTTCAAGTATGATTTCTAGTTACATAAAAAGGGATTCTAATGTTAAGTGGATCATATGATCCACATGATCGACACTTTAAAAAGTGTGAAAATTAGATAAGGCACGGGTCTAAAGTAGAGATCCAAATGGGTGACACGTAGCCTTAAGCTCGGTCAAAATTTGATAAAGGCATGAAAGGTATATTTCCAAGCTTATAAGGAGGAAAATTGTATGATTTAACTTCCTCGATTTCAAACTAAAAAGAAGTGGCCGCAGTGCAGCGATGAAACCTATTCGTGGCCCTAGCTCCATCGTCATTACCAATATTCGGGAAGAGGACGAGCATTAGGGCAGCACCGTGTAGGGGAAAAATTGGATGCTTGGCAATGCATACACACCACGCCACAAATCCTTCCTCCTCATACACCGCCGGTAGTGGATAAAATCACTTTGGAAGGGGGTCGGCCACACAAAATCAACAGATTGATGGATCTAGTGGAGGTAGTGGGTCTTCTTCCCTCCCTCATGGCCCTCTCCTAGTTCCTCTAAAAACATTCTTGTCTACTACCCTTTGGAATGCGCACTCGGGATTTTCGAGGGCTCTCGATGCTTGTTTATTATAGAAAAGGAATTTGAGACCCCTGTTATTACCCTCTCACTTTGCTAGAGGTAACTAATTCCATCTGTGCCCTCAAAATTCTACCATTATCACGTAGATTTAATGATTTTGGCCTAGGAGTGAAGAATTGCATCACTGGATTTATTCTACTTGGTCCCACGATTGTGAGGTCCAGTTATGTGCCAAGGGTTTCTTTATTATTCAGTTCTCTTCTCCTACAGATTATCAAAAGGTTTTTAAGGGATGGCCTTTTTTTACGCCATGGTTTTTGGATTTTGATCCATCTTCTATGGTTGTCTCAAAAATGCCAGTTTGGGTTCGTCTACCCAATCTTCCTCTTCCCTTTTGGCATCCTTAGGTTTGTGCAGCTATTGGTAATTCTCTTGGTCATTCATCAAGTTGGATGATGAACGATCTAAAAAAGGGATATTCACCTATGCACATATCTGCATTGAGGTGGATTTTAGCAAAGGCCTTCTAGACAAATTGGAATTAATCCATGATGAATTCAAGTGGATTCAAATTCTAGATTATGAGAACACAAATTTTTAATGTCGGTTGTGCCATGAAATTGGGCACCTTCACGAGGCCTTCCCACTCTCCCCCTCGAGAATAAATGAAGAAAAAGGGGGCTTCACAATGGCCTAAGGGTTGGCAACCATTCTCTACGTTGGAAGTCAAGGATCAACCCGAAGTCAAAGATCAGCCTAGATGACATGACGATCGAGCCTTCCATTGCTGATGGTGGTTCCAATAAATCACATGTATCTAACTCTTCGGACTCTGACCACGCTCAGGCTAGCTCGTGCCTTGATCCTCCGCTTGATTTGGAAACCCAACAAGCTCCATGGACTATTGTCACAAGTTCAAAGGAGAAGAATGGGCATTTTAAGCCTCATGTTTCTCATTCTCCATTAGACCTAAGTAGCTTTGTATTTGGTGTTCCTCAGGCACCCCTTTAGTTGTTTTTCTTGGCTTGGCCTTATCTATTTGTGACTTTGGGGTATGCTCTCATATCGCCCTCTCTTTTTGTTGAGAGAATATTGTATCATGTTGCATTTAATATAATATAAGATCCCCTTTCATTAAAAAAAAATTGTATGATTTTTTGGGATACTTTCGTTAAGGATTTTTTAAGGTTTAGAATGTGGTTAAAAATGCATAATATTTATGTTGAAGGCATTTGTCTAACTTAGATAAAGGCGGTGAAATCGACACGGTAAGAACCGTATCAACAACATATTTATTTTTAATTTTGAATGAGTATTGGTTTCATGCTAATATTTTCCATCTATGTCGGTCGGCTGATTTTGTGAGTCCGGGTTTATCAAAGTTGTCGGGTTGCTGGGGCCCAGGAATAAAGGGAGTGTATGCCAACATTGACTTGAGCGGAGTTGTTCGAATTCGTGTGAATGGATGGAAATGTTCTGTTCAAATAATTTTCATAGATATTCAGCATTCCAATCTTGGGAATTCTCCAAATGCTAAGGGAATCGTGTCATAGATTTTGTTAGATGAGAGGTCCAACTCCATATATTTCAAATTCGGGAGCTGTGATATAAAATCTAGAAGGTCTGCAACAAAGGAGTTGGTGATAAATCCAAATACTCGACACGTATAAATATCGATTGTCTAGACTTATTTGCATGGTGTTTCTTAGTAAGATCAACATCAATACAAGGTCACTCTCTTTAATCATAAATTGTAATCATGTGAATAGTGTGATCCATATTAACACAATAAACTAGAGTATACATGTCAAATGCTATCTCTCTAAGAAAAATATGAGTCATTGATTAGCTATTAGACATGCATGGATATAATTCCTATTTTTTTATTTTCAAGTTTACAATCACGTCTTCATCTTATATACCAAATTAAATGTCATTCAAGCACAATGATGTTCTATATTGGAACATGAATAGTGAGAGTTAGACCGAAATGATAAAGTGGAGCACAAAGAGAATATATTATTACACTTTCAAGGCGTTCCCTCTATGGGAAATTCCTTTGCGTACATTCACGACACTATTTTAAATTTGACGTTCGAAATGATGGTTACGAAAACCATTTTGACGTTCTTTTTTAGTTGTTTTGTTGTTTTTCCCCAAATCAATTGCATGTAGAATGGTTGAAAAGATTCGAGGAAGAACTCAGTTATATGAATAACTCCAGTTGCATGATTTATAGGGCTTGAGAATGGGCACCGGAATTATATTCCCTTCCGTAAGTGAAAAATTTCACATGAGTTAATAGGATAAGCGTTGAAGGTTTACAACCTTCGATGGTTGCTTGAGCGAATGTAATAATATTGTAGTTGCTTAATCTTCTGAAGCTAATATAAAAATATTAAGAGTTGAAGGGTCAATCCAGAATGAGTTGGGCAACATATGCCCCGCCTCTTTTCAATTCAAAGTTTAAAATTTATTTTCCATTTTTGAATGTGCAAGAGCATCCTCGGCTTACAAAGAGTGAAAAGAAAAAGATATACAGTTTTATGGATTGTAAGAAGTTATCCATGGATCTTTGCATGCATGTTGCACAAAATTAATTTTTACATTTACACATGGTTTTGCAGGTGCTCTTCTTTGAGCAAGTAAGAGTTTCCATGACAGGTGGATTCTTGTTGAATAACTTACCAAATAGTGTCAAAGCATATTACCTCTAGAAAATGGATCCCAAGGAAGTTTTCGATCAACAAAAATGCTAAAGATGAGTGGGAAGCACTTCATAACAAATATAAAAATTAAGAGGAGATCTAGCTTCTATGAAGATTAGAATAACTAAAGCTAAAAGAGAATGGAATAACATGCATTAAAGCTGCAATGAAAAACATAAAATCAAGAGGTAGATTTTTGTTACCGTGAAGATTTTTTGGTCGTCAAAAGAACTTTGTTGAGCAACAGTCAGGGGACAAGAAGTCCCTCCTCTTTAATGGGAGAGGTTCCCTTATTTAAAGACCAAGCTTATTTACATATGTACAACGCATATTTTTAATGTGGAACTTGGATATCATGAAAGTGTTTCAAAATAGAATGGATCATCAATACAAAAGTACAGAGGAATGAAGTAATGGAAATGAGTAGAAAGGCATTCTCCAAAACTATAGATAACAAAATAATTCCTTATGCATGCCAGAATAAAATTATTTGGAATAAACCATTTGCATTTGAATCAATAAGATGTTATTGTAAAGACACAAAGTTCCAGAAATAACACCCACAAGAATACAAAGCTTCTTGACATAATACAGACAAATGATTCAAAAGTATTCAACAGATAGTGATAAAAGAACAAGACCAGATAGACATAGGAGGGAAAAACTCTTGTATTGATTGCTTTTTCTCTTTACACTTTCAAAAATAAGCCAAGTTCCAACATTGAAAATGGTGGAGAGAGACCATTATATAATTTTACAAATCAGTTACACTTGGTAACTACTTCTTTTAACTAAAATGTTTAGTTAAAGGGATGCTTGACGCAAAACCCCAACTAATTACAATAAGCCCAAAATGAGAAAAAGAAGGAGAGAGAAGCTAGGAGGGGAAAACAAGTGCTTATGATTGGGAAGGGCCCACTGACTTGAGGATCCGTTGTCTAAACCTTTTCAATGCCTCTGCTATGTCTCTGCCACATGGAACCGATGTGTTGGCAGTAGCCTGGGTCCAAGATCCCAAACATTTCTCCATTTCTTTATCGAACTCGGTGTGCATATGATATTCTTTATTAGCTTCCTCAATGGCAGATTGGAGAGAGCAGATTTCCTTTATCTTATCTTTAGTAATGGAGTCCTCCTTGAACAAGTTTTCTAGAAAAACCTGAATTGAGTCTTAATTTCTTGGAGGGAGAATGGCACACCTGAAGTCTCATCGTGGAGGTGACAGTGAATATCCTTGAAAGTAGATACCACCAAAGTCTTGAAAGCCTCTCCTTTCTACCAACTATTCCTTAATTCTCCCAAAGCCTCCTCCAGCACTTTGATTTTCCACTCCACGCTGAATACCCATGACTTTGACAAATTATCTTTAACATCATCAAAGACCTTACTCGCCATCAATAGATTTTCATCAGTCTGTCCCATCAGGTGAAGGTCTACTATGCAGCTACTCCAAAGTTTGAGTTCTTTATCCATATTTCCAATTGTGGAGGAGAGCTTCTGTTGCAGATTATTTACCTTCTCATTGAGCTTGAAGGCTTCACCAATGAAATTCAACCCTGCAACAATCATGTCATCCACCATGGCCTCCATAGCCCTCCCATAGATGGAGTACATGTGTATGCCTTTGATGCTCTTGATCCTGAGGATCAAAGGTGCTAGAAGGGCGATCGGTGGGATAGGGTCTAACGCTTTATATTTAGACATCAGTGACTTGATGAAACCAAAAAGCACTTGAGTCTACTCCTCCAGCTGCTCTATAGTCTACTGCCCTTTTTCTACCCTCCCAATGACCTTGGTTATTGTTTCTTGAAGGTTGTGTATTTCACCTTCAGGAGTAGATTCTCCCATTGAGATCCTTGAAAGTTCCAAATTAGAGGCTTGCAAATCCTGCTCTGGCTTGTCAACTTTGGGCTTGGCTATCTCAAGGAATTGCTGACCTTGGGCATCAGTCACTATCCTTGAAGTTGTTCTAGATTTCTTTGTAGGAGTAGAAGGAGTAGTGCCCAACAAGGCCGCCACAACATCAAAATTGGGCCCTGTCGGTGAGAAGAAGACTTCCTCTTCCTACTATCAACAAAAGGCTGCACCCATGCAAAAGTGGAAGAAGAGGAAGAGGGAGGAGCAAGAGAACCAAGAGTGAGAGAACTCATGGCACTTAGAGTGTTTACCACTGTTGCCTCCAATAGAGATGTGAGTGGAGCAGATGAGGCTTCTTGGACAGAGGAATCCATGGTGCTTGGAGGCTCGGTGCTATGAATTTCCTGCTCCTTATCCATTGGGGTTTCTGAAGCTCCTGTAAGGTGGCATTTCACTATCCTCACTTTCACTAAGAACAATAATGTTCTCTGGCCCTGAAGGTAATTCTAGATGTTTTGACGGGGGGTCTTCCTCAATGGGCTCCTTTTTAACTTCCTTTACCTTCTTTTGATATACCTGAGTGGAGGAGGAAGGAGTTGAGGATTCAGGTTCTTTACTTGATGAAGCAGGAGGAGTCCATACAGGTACCTCTGAACTGGGTGTTTGTGCCTCCTTCCTTGGTGTCAAAGTGTCTTTGGAGGAGGATTCTCCTGCATTCTTCCTCAGCTCACGAACCTTCCTGTCAAACCAAACTTTGGTTCTTACTAGGATAGGAGCTAGAATCTCAGCCAAATCATCTTTTTCTCTTTTAAACTAGTCCAGATCCTCTAAAGGAGTATGCTTGATCACAGTATCATACTCATATGACAATAAATATGTGTTGTCATCTTGAAGCCCTTCAGGAATCGATACAGGTTAAGCTCTTGTATTAGCTGAAGGGGAAACCTACCATAATGCCTCCGTCTGGCCTCAAAATCATCTGTGCAGTCAGCCCAATAATCCTCAGTGTCGCCCTATGATGGTAGTTGATTTTGAGATTCAACTCAATGAATTTCTTCAAGTCGAAACAAGTTCTGGGCCTGAAGAAGTGGACAGTGATGGGAGCTAGGGCTCTCTCTATGTTCTGGGCATCCAGAGTTGTCTTGCATGTATAGTTCCCCAAAGATATGGGGAAGTGTAGACCAGTGATTTTCTTGTCTCTGCAGGTCCTGTGTAATTTTTCCAATTTTCTGCACACCTCAATCAGGGCCATCTTATCATTACAGAATATGGGGAGCTTGAGAGGAGTGCTCTCATAACCAGCTAGCCTGATATAAGAGAATCTTCTGAATTGAATGAAGTAAGCTCCATACTTTGCTATCAGGCTCATGGCTTCGTCAGAAAATCTCCTAGCAGTGTCACTCTCTAGAAGCCTCACAATGTACATGGTGAAAGCATCATTCACCCTCCTAAAATTGTGATTACTAGTGTCCAGGGTGAACTAAGGGCAGTAAGCATATATGGGATCACCCTTCTGAGCATCAATGTATGTGAAGCCAAACCACTGTCTGGATGTTGCTAGGGTATACATCAGATAAGAAGTCATGTAGAACTTCTTAGTTTGTTGTACATTGGACAGCTACTCTGTCAAGTTCATGCATATGATCTCTTCCCAGTTGATGTTCATTACCCTCATAGACTATGTTGATGAGTGGGCACATCTAGAAGTGGAACTCGCTAGTAGAGGGCAAGCCCATGACATGAGCTAACAGGATTATGAAGTCAGATAGCTCCTTGTTGAAATTGGCCCTAAATAGAGCTTTTGATAGTCGGGATGCCCCCTTCTTAGGGTTCTTCAACCATGAATTTACTACTCTCGCCTTGTATTTTTCACTGTCTTGATCAAAAAGGGCCTGTGCTTGATTTTGAGAGATCACCACAGAATTTTCCATCTCGGGGATCCTTAGGGCAGTGGCAATGGTGGTAGCATCAAGTTTGGTGATGAGCTCCCCATGCACATTGGTCAATTCACTTGTATCGGGGTTGAAATGAGCTCAGAGGTAAGCACAGTATTGGCACATTACACCGAGATTGGGAAACCAGCAACAAATGCCTAGGCCACTATCATTAATCATTTGTGCCATGGGAGAGGGGTTCAGGTCCATCAACCTAGTCCAAAAATCACCGAAGTCCAGGTGACGAACTTCACTGTCCCCGATATCGGGAATGGAAGACTCGAGCGGAGAAACTTGCTCTTGGCCTTGGAACTTAATCTTCATACTGACAGTGTTTGAAAGAAAACAAACTTACAGCTTGAATCTGCGATGAAAAATGCAGGGGAAATGGGGACTTGAGCGAGATGGTTTCAATCGCAGGGGTATGAGCGGATTGCAATGAGAAAGTAGTGCAAAAATGCGTAGAGGGACGATACCTATTAAATAGCCATTTTAAGAGAGATAAGGTTATAAATGCGCATTAAATTCATATTCACCAACTCAAAAGCAAGCATCGGGAAGAGTGGGAAAAATTAGCTGGATGGCCTTTGGTACATTTAGGACATGAGGGATGTGAAAGCACGACTTGCCGATGTGGGTGATGTAGGAAAAGCGAGGACAGAATGCACAAATGCTTTCGGGACAAGTAGGACCAAAGTATGCGAAGTGCATGATGTGGCCGACATGGGTGATTGGGGAACAGAGAGCCCAAGTGAACTTGGGACAGTTGGAACAAAAAGTTCCGACAGGGCCCGCAAGTTAACAGATTTTGGAGAAAGCGGCCGATCGAGGAACAGAGCCCTTCAGAACTTGGGACACATGGGACAAAAATGTCCGATAGACCCACAAATCACTCAAATGACTCAAAAATGTAGAATTTTTCTAACTTCTCAACTTCCTCCTTACTAGAACATCAGAAAAGGTGTCAACTCAAAAAAATTCAATTTTTGACTTCGAAAGAGGGGAAATTTTGAGAGGACAACAAGATTAAAGAAGATTATTGACAAGTGGATGGACAGACAAAGAACATTCATAAATTATTAGGAGTTCGGATACATCTCGGAAGTTCTACAAGTCCTAATTCTATGAATCTTGTTGATACCAAATCAACAACTTTAAGAAAAAGACGACACTCAATATCATAGGCCTTACGTTAGAGCATCATATGGGGGAATTTTCTTTGAACTAAGTGTGGGAATGCATTGCATCAAAATATATACTTGAGAGTGTAACCGGGTAAGTGTATGAAGTTGGGGGCCAAAAAGTGGACAAAAACTTGAAAATGAACGAAACACGATCGTGTTTTGCAATAACGTGATTGCGTTATGTTTTCCTAGGCTCAGAATTCATGAACCTAAAATGCGTATGCATTTCTATGAACACAAAACACGTACGTGTTTTGTTCTATATGAAGTTTGTAGGGGATGGAAGGAGCCATATTTAGTAAAATAAATGTTATTTCTTATACTTTTAAAATAAGTATAAGATTTTTTTATTATTTCTTTATACTTTTATTATTTCTTATACTTTAAATTTATTTTACTAAATATAAGAAATTAGGGTCACTCTGCACCTAATGGAAGTGGTCCGTAGTTTTGATAATGATAATTTAGAAGATAGTTTTTCAAAATCTAATGTCAGTACTTACTCATTTTTAGAATTTCAGCAATGACCTAAAACTTTCAAGCCATATATATTGTAGTCGGCCTTTGTTTTGTGAAAACATATAGATGTTTTGTAGGTTTTTGACCTTCTGGATTGGATTTTGGCCCTACCACTGCTTGAATTGGTACTAATTTTCAAATTTGGTCCATAATTCACTTTAGTGACCACGAATCAACTCTATGATGTGCATCTACTTCTTACTAAAATGATGTTTAGGGTTTAGGGTTTAGTGTTTAGAATTTAAGGTTTAGGTTTTAGGGATTTGGTGTTTAGGGTTTAAGGTTTAAGGTTTAGGTTTTAGGGCTCAATATTTAGGGTTTGGGTTTTAGGATTTAGGGTTTATGGTTTAGGGCTCGGGGTTTAGAGTTTAGGTTTAGGGTTTAGGGTCGAGAATTTTGGGTTTAGGATTTATTTTTAGGGTTTAGGGTTTATGTTTTTTAGCTCACGGTTCAAGGTTTATGGTTTAGGGTTTAGGGTTTAGAGCTCATGGTTTAGGGTTTATGGTTTAGGGCTCGGGGTTTAGGGTTTAGGGTTTAGGTTTTAGGGATCAGGGTTTAGGGTTTAGTGTTTAGGGTTTAGGATTTAGGGTTTTGGGCTCAGGGTTCAGGGTTTAGGTTTCATAGTTTAGGGTTTAGGGTTTAGTGTTTAGAATTTAAGGTTTAGGGTTTAGGGTTTAGGGATTTTGTGTTTAGGGTTTAGGGTTTAAGGTTTAGGTTTTATGGCTCAGTATTTAGGGTTTTGGTTTTAGGGTTTAGGGTTTAGGGCTCAGGGCTTAGGGTTGAGGGTTTAGGGCTAAGGATTTAGGGTTTAGGGTTTAGTGTGTATGGTTTAGGGTTTATATTTTTCGGCTCAGGGTTCGGGGTTTAGGGTTTAGGGTTTAGAGCTCATGGTTTATGGTTTAGGGTTTAGGGCTCAGGGTTAAGGGTTTAGGTGTTAGGGTTCGGTGTTCGGGGTTCAATGTTTATGGTTTAGAGTTTAAGGTTTACGCTTTAGGGTTTAGGATTTCGGGCTCAAGGTTCGGGGTTTAGGTTTCATAGTTTAGGGTTTATGGTTTAGTGTTTAGAATTTAAGGTTTAGGGTTTAGGGTTTAGGGTTTAGGGTTTAAGGTTTAATGTTTATGTTTTAGGGCTCAGTATTTAGGGTTTGGGTTTTAGGGTTTAGGGTTTAGGGCTCAAGGTTTAGGGTTTAGGGTTTATGGTTTAGGGCTCATGGTAAAGAAATATTACCCAATACAACTATCTTCTTTTTCCCATCACATGGGAAATATTTCACTCATTGTAATGTTTTGTGTCTTACCCATTCTTATTAGTATTTAACAGTAGAGTATTCAATTGAAAAGGGTTCATCAACTTCGTAGGAAGAACATTCAAAGAGATTCATCACAATTTGATGTCTTTCATCTATTCATATTTTGAAGAAGGGAAATGTTAGATTCTGAATGTCCAATCCTTCCACAGACCTAGCAGTCCTCAATCCTTGGATATAAGGAGACACCGTTAATTGGATTCCATTTATAATGATAGAGATATTTGTAAATTCGTGTGATGACCTCTAAATCTATATGAATTTCAAGTTGCTTGGAAATCACATCACACCCTTGATAGGATTGATGACTACTCCTATCTTTTTGAAGGCATTTTTGAAAACATCCATGGCTTTATCATATAAGGAATTATCAATGAATGGAAGGTCACTAATTCGTAGGGTAGGTGACTTCCTTTTAGAATTGAATAAGAAATGTTTACTAGGTGATTGATAAACCCTTTGTGTTCTTATCCATTCCCCTCTTTATATGCTTATTTTGAACACTCCAAGAAGTTATATCAAATTTACTATCCATTCAAGTAGAACAAGAACTTTCTCTTTCTTTGAAGGAGAGGCTACTTGCAAGATATTCAATTATGATCCTACACCTCTGCATTGGTGTATTCCCTATGTTTCCTTTGTTTCTTTTAAGACTAATTTTTGTGTTGTCGTGGTTATTTTTTCCAACTTCCAATGGATCATCTTGGCTTGCATAATACCATACATGGAAATATGAGAAATGTGAAAAAAAAATTAGAGTGTGAATAAATTTACATTCAAGAGTGCACGTATATGTGGGGAGAAACAAGTTTGAAAGAGGCTAACCGCACTAAGTTTAGGGGCCAAAGGGGGTCTTAAGTGGACGCATTTTTCTGAAAAACAAAACTTCAACTTGTACAAGTTTTTGAAATAGTTACACTCAAAATTGGAATATGTTGGAGAAATATGAATCGTAGAATTTTGAGTCTAATTTCTAAGCTACTAAATTTTATCGAAAACGGATAAGTTTAAGTGGTTTAAACAACTAAATTACCAATGAGATGCTCATGTTTTTGTTAAAAAAACATAATAGAGTGACTTTCGTGCCTCCCACCATTTTTTGAGCACCATTAAGTATTTCAGAAAACCCTTTGGTAAAAAGATAGCTAGGAGCATCTAGTTTGGGCTCCATTTTTTTAGATTTTTTTAAAGAATATTTTTTTATTTATGATTTTTCTAGTACATAAATTTTATGTTTTGAAAAATAACGGAGCTCCAACCATGCACCCCCTAACTACCTCAAAAATATCAAAAATTATTTTTTTGTTTTGAATATGTATAGAATTATACCTAGTTTTGGCTAGTATAAATTTTTAAAATTTTCGATACCCAAAAGAAAGATACACCATGAAAGATAGACATATTTGCACTTCAAAAATAGCTATAAAAAGGCATAGTTAGAAATAAATAATATGGAAACCTTATATTAGTCATGAAATTTGAAAAAATATATTTTTAGAAAGAAGAAACTCTGCTCTACATTGTGGTATAATTTTTTAAAAATGGATCAATTGTTTTATTTTGATTTATCATAGAGGAAGTGGCATTTTTACATTTTCTTGCAAAAACATGTTGTTTGTTGTGTTTGTATAGGTCCATGCCTCAGGCTTGGGGATCCAAACCAGATCCCAAGCCTTGAGGCATGGCTTGGGAAAAGAGAAAACATAAAACACGTATGCGTTACATAATGCGTACGTGTTTTTCTTTGTTTTATATATTGTGGCCCCCAACGTCCCTTTCATCTCTTTCATGGGAATTCTGCAAACATTCTATTTTGTCTGTAATTTTCTCTACATTCTTGCACGATTTTTTAGTAGTTCATTTTTTCCCCTACCCCACTAGTTGATTTTTTCTAATCATGGGTGATAAACGTCAAGCTAAGGACAAGAGGAAAGTCAAGAACAAGACACCGGAGCAATTGGAAGAGAAGATAATAAAGAAATTGAAGAGAATGCAAAAACTTCAAGCAGGGAAAGGTACATCCGCTATATCAAATGTAGCTAATGTATTAGAAAATGGGGATGAAATACATAATGAAAATGTAGAGAATAATTATTTTGCAATGAATAATTATTTTTCAATGAATAATGATATTAAATTGAATGATAATGTTGGTATGGATGAAGAAATTGATATGAATACAATTATTGAACCACGAATCCAAATGTTAACCCTGAAATTTGTATATGAAAACGCTAAATGAAGAAAGTAACCTTGTAAATGAATATTCACCTCTAAGAACACCTCCTTCCATTTTGTGAAAAAAACCAATTCACTTAATTGAAATTGATGAAAACATTATAAAACCAATGCCTAACAAAATGTTTGAAAGAAATGCAAGAAGAAAAGCTAGTGGAATTTGGGATAATTACTTTGAGAATTTAAATGACACACAAATATGTCAATTATTTGTTTCATTGATGAAATCAATTAAGATGATACCTATAATGAAGACCACGAGGTTAAGAACATCTAATGTTGTTGATCAAAATGTGTCAATTTTTGAAAACATACATAAAGCATACCAAACTGTAGGTGGCAAAAGACGCACCAAAGATAGTAATGCTACATGGCATGCACTTACTAATTGTATAGTAAGTGATAAAATAGTTAATAAATGCTTGATTAGAAAAACAAGTAGTGCTTTGAAGCTAAAACTGAAAAAAATAATGAAAGCAATAGAGAGACGTAAATCTTGAGTTAGTCAATAACACCGACTATTGGGATTTCTCTAGTAGACTTCCATGAAAAGACAAGAATACATCTCATATTCTAAAAGAATTAATTGTAAAATTTTGGAATGAGAACACAAGGGTGTCACCTTTGAATAGAAGAGATACTGATAAAAAAGAAGAATAGGTTCTCGTAATCGTGAATCGTGTGCAAAACATTTCTTAGATATGACTCAAATAGAATTTTCTCTAAGTTTAAGAATGAAAATCCACAAATTAACATTAGACAGAGATTTTTTAAAATGAGCAAACCCTTTTATGTGAAAATTAATCACTCACGTACTCACTTTTTGTTGCGGGCATCATGTTGAATTTTCAATGCATTGTAAATTTTTTAAATCAAATACATCATTTTTGCATATTGACATCATGTTGAAGGAGTGTGGAATAAATGTCCCACAAAAATCTTCAAGGGAATTTATTCCGGCAATATTTTGTGAAAAATCAACAAGACAATTTTTTTATAACAAAGCATGTTTGGATGGAATGTGCAATGTATCGCGGTGGCTTGCCAAATCTGAAAAGTTGTATCAACGAGGAGAGTACATATTCAATAGGAAAAGAATTGGTTGATTTCACTAAATATAAATCGGTGGCATATCAATTAAAAGATGGAAAATAATCTAAAAGGTGTGAGCTTGTTAGAAAATAATTACTGTATCAAAATATATGGTCAAATTCGAGAGGAAATTTTTATGAGTATGCGAGGCACACCACATAGAGCTCGATGGTTGGATGAACACTTCAAGTTAAGCAAGGACACATTCCCACTTGGTACTATTGATTCAATAGTTGACTTTGCAGAGAATTACACATTGCAGCCCACAAATGGAGGTTCGGTCTCAATATTATAACTCGGTCTGAGTTTCTATTTTTGTGCATATAACATTCATGCACTTTATCCCGAAAGCATTGAGCAAGATCAAAAAATATTAAGAGAGTATCATTTCTACTTTAGTGATGATCAGGAACATTCTACAGAATATGTACAAGGGTGTTTCCATGTGTTTTATGTGAACTTGAATGAGAGGAACATTAGTTTCGATCAACATTACATTTGGTCGACAACTACACATCATAATTCAAGAATGCACAAATGTTTTATTGGATAAACAAGATGCACAAAGAAATAAATGTACAACATATTTGGAGTTTTACTAAGGTAGGGCATGGAAAAGGAGAGCACGATGGTGCGGGAGCATGTGTGAAAAGAGCACTGTAAGAGAAGAGTTAAAGTTCAAGGATGGTGTTAAATTTTGAGATGTAAAAAATATTGTTGATTGGTGTGTTAATAATATGGGCCATGAATCTCAAGAGAGATCAATGGTTTGCAAATATTTTTGTTTGATAGAGGAACAACATCTAGCAAAATTTGAAGATTGTATGACAGAGTTTGAGATCAAGTGATATGCATTCATTCTCGTAGTTCGAGATGCAAATGCTTGGACTATTTATACTAGGTGTATGACATGTTTTGTATATCATGCATTGATTTTGCATGGAATGAATGTGATTCTGCAGTGGGTGGATGAATGGACTTGTAGACCTCTAATTCCACTCGACACACATCAAGTTCCATGAGCATTACAACTTGCAGGGTCTTCAAATCAAATGACAACATCACCTGACTTTGACCAAGTCTCTGATTTAGTGCAACAAGGTACATACATATATGTACATGCCATGTTTTAGATTTATAAATTATTAAATGGCCAACTCTTAATGTATTTATAAATTAACTAAACAGTTTTATTTTGTGATACATAGGGCACGTTTTTGTAGTTATTGCGACGGAATTTGACAAAGAGAGAACAGACTACTTCTTATCTCATTGTGTAGAGGAGAATTTTTTTTTACTTCCACAGTCATTGATGGTGAAGACCTTGAGTATCCTTTGGATCGGTGGTAGTCAACTGGAACTTGGCTTCAATGATATCCTATCAAAAATCAAACATTTAGTTGTTTGAAGACTATGAAGTACATCGGAAGATACTTCACTATTCACATTTGGTCATTACAACAAATATTAAATTGATCAAATATCGAGGTCGGCCATCAAACAAAAATCTATGGAAGGTTTGTGAATCAAATCATGAAGCAATTCTCGCCATCGCCAAGAATAGAGTTGATCCTTCGCGGTTCATTAGATTGAATTTACAAAGGTATGTCCTTCATGAATTTAATTTGAATATTTACTTAAATGATTTTGTTTAAATTTTGTATGATTTAAAATTCTATTTAATTTCTTACTAACATGTTTATATAGGTTAGTGGTGCCAAAAAAGCTTCCACCTTCACGTGGTTGGCACTGTCAGTAGAGAATTTATTATTCTTGAAGCCAAGTGAAGCTAAGAGAAATTAACTATTAGAAAGTAACAAAAATAGAAATTCTCATTTCACCACCTATATTGTAAAAATATCTTATTAAAATTCTCATTTCACCACCTATATTGTATGAACCACCTATATTATTTAGGTGATTGGCAATGGACAACCTTACACTGACTCAGTCTAAATGGAGATGGAGAAAACCACGAGAGGATTTCATAGAGGGCTTCAACATGGAGGTCTTGGATCTGATGAGACGTCTCTAGGTGCCACAAAGTTCGAGAAATCACCCGTCGAAGATATGGCGTGTTTTGGCCTCGGGGATCTTAAGCGACTCACGCCCCGAGATGAGGTAGCTGAAAAGAACAGGAGTGTAGGGAACCAAAATGAAGCCTCCACTAGCGTTCACCTAGCCACCCCGATGTGTTGGCGTAGTTGGTTTGGTCCCATGAGCTTCCATTTGCAAACTACTGAGCCTCTAGCAATCGTGTACACTGTTTGACTTAGACCTGCACTATTTCACGTGTTTGTAAACAATAGAACAACGATAGAACTAGGTGGAGATGGAGAAAACCGTGAGAGGATTTTGTAGAGGATTAAACATGGAGGTCTTGGATCGATGAGAGGTCTCTAGGTGCCACAGAGTCCTAGAAATCACCTATCAAAGATATGGCGTGTTTGGGCCTCTCGGGCTCTTACGTGACTATGCTCGGACGAGCTAGACCGAAAGCACGAGGAGCATAAGGAACCAAAAAATCCACCACTAGCATTCACCGAGGCCACCTTGATGTGTTGGAGAGTTTGGTTCGGTCCCACGAGCTTCTATTTGCAAACTACACCTCACGATAGCCGAACACCGACTCAGACTGCACTATTTCACGTGTTTACAAACAATAGCATAGCGAGAGAACCAGATGGAGATGGAGAAAACTACAAGAATATTTCATATAGGGACTCAACATGGAGGTCTCAGATCTCGACAACACCTCTCTAGGTGCCACGGAGTCTAAGAAATCACCTGTCGAAGATATAGCATGTTTTGGCCTCAAGGCTCTTAAGGGACTACACCCAGACGAGGTAGCCCAAAAGTACGAGGAGTGTAGGGAACCAAAAAAATCCTCCACTAGTGTTCACTAGGCAACCCCGATGGTCCCACGAGCTTCCGTTTGCAAACTATAGCCTCGGCAATGCAGTACACTAACTCAAACCGCACTATTTTACGTGTTTTCAAACAATAGCATAAAGCAAGAGAACCAGGATGGAGATGGATAAAACTGTGAGATTATTTTGTAGAGGGCCTCAACATGGAGGTCTTAGATCTGACGAGACATCTCTAGGTGCCATGGAGTCTGAGAAATCACCCGTTAAAGATATGGCGTGTTTTGGCCTCAGGGCTCTTAAAGGACTACGCCTGGATGAGGTAGCCTAAAAGCACATGTAGTGTAGGGAACCAAAAAAAAGCCACCACTAGAGCTCACTAGGTCACCCCAATGTGTTGGCGTAGTTGGTTCAGTCCCACAAGCTTCCATTTTCAAACTATAACCTCTAACAATCGTACACATGCGACTCAGATTTGCACTATTTCACGCATTTGCAAACAATAGCACAATGAGAGAACTAGATGGAGATGGAGAAAACCGTGAGATTTTTTTATAGAGGGCCCCAATGTAGAGGTCTCGGATCTAACGAGACATCTTTAGGTGCCATGGAGTATGAAAAATCACTCATCAAGATATGGTGTGTTTGGGCCTCGGGGCTCTTAAAGGACTACACCCTGCACGAGGTAGCCCGAAACCATGGGGAGCATAGGTGATCCAAAAATAGGTGTTTGAATCTAACACTTTTAATCATTTCAAAGGATATTCAATTTTAATCAACTTAAAAGGATTTTAGACTTCCAAAAACTGATTAAAATATGATTTAGGACTGAATTCAAACTGAAATTAAGTTTGCAATTTACTCAAAATTTCACTGTTTGATCAAAGCCCCAAAATCATTGTTTCAGATTTAATTGATTTTTCCAATTTTATCAATTCTAATTATAGTTGCATCCACATTCATTTTGGAATTTAAATTAGTTAGTAAATAATCGAAACTGAAAATAAAATCGAGAATACAAGACCCAGATTGTTTACGGGGTTCGGAATTCCTACGTCCCGGGTTCGTGATGAACCGATCCATTAATAATGTTAAAAATATAAATACAATAACATTTACATTAACTAATAATGAATCAAAAACCTACAAAACTATGTTTCAGACCTTCAAAGGACGTTAATGGAGCTCAACCTCTATCCTTCACCTTCCTGATCCACTTGCAGCAGTGTCTCCCTTTGGTTCTACACCTTTGTGTGAATTTAACAGCACATAACTCTATCACAAAATCTCTAAATTAGAAAAATGATCACACCATCATGATCATCTTGAAATTTTGAAAAAATTTCATATATAACTCAAGATCTGTTTTTGAGTGGAAGTGCCTCAAAATTGTATTTTTCTCGTGCAAGTACCCATATTCGCCTATACACGGACCAGCCTTTGTCCTTGTATAAGTTCATACAAGTGACCCATTTTATAACCCATTGAGCCCCTTGGGTGAGTTGGTTGGTGGATCTCTCATTGAACTAAGAGGTTGGGGGTTCAAATCCTACCTCCTACTCTTATGCCTCTTTGTTTTGTTTTAATCCCACATCCAATTTGCATAAAGGGTGGAGGAGATCTTTAAAAGATAGGGTGGTTTAGTTTTTAATTGGCTTTTGAGCCATTTTATTGGGTTGTTGATAAGCTTCAGCTATATTTTCATTCCCCCATGATTTGGGTGCATAGTTTAAAATGGTGAGCACTTTAAGAGGTGAATGTGTATTGGTTGGTATGCGTGGAGTATGGAGATAAAGCGGTGGAGTTAGAATAATGTGTGGAAAAAGTAGTTAGAGTATATGGTGTGGATAATACCATTGCATGGAAAGTAATATATTACGCCAATATAGAAATCTGACCCCAATCATAAGGAAATGGATAACATTGCGATCAATTCGACCATGGAGAATAATATAAGCCTCGAGCATTACCAAGAATAACATGGTGAATAATTACAAGGTAATATAAACTTCGACTACCATTACCATAATATGATATTCCAATAATGAAATATGAAATTCGACCCAAATGAAGTATGACAAATAATCCCACCTTTCGACCCTCAATAGGCCAATCGAGCTCGTGGTGGTTTGAGGACCCACCATGTCGGCGATAATATAATCGTCCTCCACAGCGAGCTCCCCTCCATAAAAAAGTTAAGCCTCTTGTTACGCCCGCTTTTACGTGTGTCAAAGACCGAGAGGTTGCAAAAACTTGAACACCTTTATTTTCCCCTTTTCTTCTTTTGCCACGTGTCGCATTACTATTGACTAGTCCATTATTGACTTGTTGACCGAGTTGACCTTTTGGTTGACCAAACTTTGATTGGACATATCTTGAGCTTTTGAGTGTCCATTTTTTCACGTTCTTATAGTCGTCGGAAATATCTCTGAAGGCTCAACTGCACTAGAATGGTTTAGGGAAGTTTAGGGAACTTTTGAAACCAAAAATCCCTGATCACTCCTCCCTACCGAGAAGGCTTTTGTCCACAAAAAGTTTTTATCAACCCACAAATAATGTTATCTCTTCCTACATTGCAAAACACATACAAGAACCCAAAATAACATTATAGGTTAAAAATAAATGCAAATATTTGATTAGCTAGTCACATAACTGCGTTCGAGATAATAACACCCAATTAAGCTAGTGTTATCAAAAGCGTTGTAACCTGTCAACTCGCACACTGTTGTGAATTGTCATACCCCACTGTAATGCCATCACAAATAATTGACCATATAATAACACCCATTCTATTACAAAAGCTAGTGTTCAATTGTCACTTTGTGATATGACTGATTACTTAAATTACAATTTCATAACACAAATCAGTATATCAGACATCTAAATTGCCCACAATTAGGCTAGTGCCCATTGTCCATATGAAACTATAACAATTACAAGTATTCACTATCCAGAATAAAATAGACTATCAACGCCCAAAAATAGCTATAGTCAACAACTGAATCCACGTGAATCTGCCAAAACATTGTATCACCATCACAAATAATAAGTTAGATAATAACACCCATCTATAACGGAAGCTAGTGTTCAACTGACACTTTGTGATTATGCTGATTACAACTGCAAATATTCACTATCCAAAATAATTAAACTATCAACGCCCAAAATAGCTATAGTCAAAATCTAAATCAACATGAATATGCAAATATTCTATCCATACACTAAACTATAAAGGGATAGACTATAAACTGTATGCTTACCCAAATTGGTGAACTACCATAATCTGTAAAATGATCACCTGGTACCTTTATAAACCAGTTTGTTAGTGTAATAAATTTACACCCTAATTGCAACCACATCTGATAGTTACAAAAATCAAATTTTCCCAAAATAAGGGTCTTATAAATTAGTGCAAATAACACATGTGGATACAACAAGTTTGTCTATTTATTACAATATCAAATAGGTGCCCGAATGGGTCTTATAAGCATCCATAATATTTGCACAAATGACAACACTATAAAACTACAAGTTTCAAAATAGACATTTTGATGATGCCCATATCCATGCATATTGTTGTCAGAAATGGAATAACCAACCACAATGTGAGAAGATGAATATGAGTATGATGAACCTATCACTCAAATCTTCTCTACGACTGCTTCCAAATTATTTCAAAGCTGAATATAAACATAGGATCAAATCCCTAAAATATAGCTTTGAAAATGTTTGCATACTATCACTAGTTACTGCAATGCAAACATAAAGTTGAGGAATGTTTTACCCATCCAATTACTTGGATTTCTCCGTTTAGGTGGTTTTATTTCCCAGTACTAGAATGAGCATTTACATGAGTTAGATCAACAAATTTTGGTTTGAAATTATTTTCCTTTTTAACAACTTTCTAATGTTGCATTGAAGGAACATACCAACACATCTTAACATCATGACCATTCCTTTTACAATGGGAACAAAATTTAACTTCCCTATTTTTAGGAGTCTTACCCATTTTTTCATTCCCTGAAATTTGTCTAGGAGAATGATTCCTTTTTTAGGAGAGGTAACCTTTTTTCCATTTCTCGCCTTACTAGAGAGAGATTGGTCTTTAGCACCTGCCTTATCATTCACAAAAGGCATTAACTTCTTAACCATTTTTTCCTCTTCTAATAAATATGTTGTAAAATGATTAGTACCTTCACAAAACGTGCAAGGAAACACATACTTTTGTCTACCAAAACTATATTGTTCAGACTGAAAGAGTGTTTTAGAAGTCTTAGGATTAAATTTCCCCTTAGTGTTATTTTTAGTGTAAGTGGGAGGAGGTGGAATTTCATTACCTCATTTACCTGCTTTCTTACACCTTTCATTGTTCCTCTTGATGGTGGAATCCTGCAATTCTAGAGGCATAGATCCTTGGCTATTGGAAGCTTGTCTTCCTTCAGCTACTTTGGAACTTTCTCCAATTTCCATTTGCCCACTAGAATAACCCAAACCTGCAAACCGAGGTTGATCCTCTACTGTATGGGATTAGCATCACCTTGTTCATTTTTACCAAGGCCTTTTCGTTATATCCCATTTTAACCATTAGTTTAGACCCAATTCCCTTAGTGTGTTTTTCAAATTGACCCAAAGGAATATCTGAAACTGAATGAGAGGAAGAATTAAAATGTGAACAAATTACAAGTGCATTTTGTTATAGTACCTACATCTGATTTGGAAGGCATTTCCTTCTTGTGTTCACCTTGTTGTAGCTTTGCCAAGAGGGCATCCTTGGTCCGTATTTCTTCCTGTAACTCTTTAACAAAGCCCATCAACTTCTTGCTCTGTGCAAGCATCTTGTTGACATACTCCTCTTTCTTGGTTATAGAGGATTGTGGCTCAGATTTTAACCGCACTATTTCCTCTTCTAAGGAATAGAATTTATCTCTCGGGGAAAGATTTTCTTCCGGAGTTGGTGGTTAATGGATTCAAGCTCATCCAGTTGCTCCTGTTTGGATGACTTTCCCATGATTCCCTGTTCCTACAAACACAACCTGTACTTCCAAAACTACACACTTGCAAAAGAAGATTAACAAGACCCAAAATGTTTGCACACTGAAAACTGAAATCAATACTGAAATTGAAGCCAAATTTTCAACCACAATTACAAGCTAATTCGGCAATCTAACTACTCTGATACCAAACTTGATCCATGGGGAGCGTAGGGAACCAAACAAAGCCTCCACTAGTGTTCACCGTGCCACCCCAACATGTTGGTGTAGTTGGTTCGGTCCCACGAGATTTTGTTTGCAAACTACTGACCTCGGCGACCGTACTGTGACTCATCATGCATTTACAAACAATAGCACAACAAAAGAACCAGATAGAGATGGATAAAACCGTGAGAGGATTTTGTAGAGGGCCCCAACATGGAGGTCTTAGATTTGATGAGATGTCTCTAGGTGCCACAGAGTCTGAGAAATCACTCGTCGAAGATATAGTGTGTTTTGGCCTTAGGGCTCTTAAGGGATTATGCCCATACGAGGTAGCTCGAAAGTACAGGAGTGTAGGGAACCAAAAAGACTCCAATAGTGTTCACTAGGCCACCCCCGACATTTTGGCGTAGTTGGTTTGGTCCCATGAGCTTTCGTTTGCAAACTACAACCTGACCTCGGCGGCCATACACTGCTTTCAAACTACATAATTTCACGCATTTACAAAAACAATAGCACAACAAGAGAACTAGATAAAGAAGGAGAAAACCATGGGAGGCTTTCATAGAGGGCCTTGACATGGAGGTATCAGATCTAATGAGACATCTCTAGGTGCCATGAAGTCTAAGAAATCACCCATCAAAGATATAGCGTGTTTTGGCCTCAGGGCTCTTAAGGGACTACACTCGGATGAGGTAGCCCAAAAGCATGGGGAGCGTAGGGAACCAATAAAAATTCCTCTAATAGCATTCACCGAGGCCATCCCAACGTGTTGGCATAGTTAGTTTGGTCCCACGAGCTTCCGTTTGCAAACTACAATGTCGGCACCGTCACACTCGACTCAAATCAGCCTTTGTTTCGCGCATTTACAAACAATAGCACAACGAGAGAACATGATGGAGATGTAGAAAACCACTAGAGGATTTCGTAGAGGGCTTCAACATGGAGGTCTTGGATCTGACGAGACATCTCTAGGTGCCATGTAGAGTCTGAGAAATCACTCATTGAAGATATAGTGTGTTTTGGCCTCGGGCTCTTATAGGACTACGCTCGCGAGGTAGCCCAAAAGCATGGGGAGCATAGGGAACCAAAACAAAGCCTCCACTAGTGTTCACCTAGCCACCCTGACGTGTTGGCATAGTTGGTTTTGTCCCATGAGCTTCTGTTTGCAAACAATAGTATTTGGCAGCCCTATACTAACTCAGACTGCACTATTTCACACATTTGCAAACAATAGGACAATGAGAGAACCAAATGGAGATGGATAAAACCGTGATAGTATTTCGTAGAGGGCCCCGATGTGGATGTCTTGGATCGACGAGACATCTCTAGGTGCCCTCCAAGTCGGTGTAGGGTTTTCGAGAGAATTTAGTTTACAAACGAAGCTTGTGGGACCGAACCAACTCCGCCAACACGTCGGGGTGGCGGTGAATGCTAGTGGAGGCTTCGTTTTGCTTCCTACGCTCTCCGTGCTTTTGGGCTACCTCGTTCAGAGTAGTCCCTTAAGATCCCCGAGGCCCAAACATGCCATGTCTTCGACGGGTGATTTCTCATACTTCGTGGCACCTAGAGATGTCTTGTCGATCTGAGACCTCCATGTTGAAGCCCTCTACGAAATCCTCTTACGGTTTTCTCCATCTCCATCCGGTTCTCTCATTGGGATATTGTTTTGCAAACGCGTGAAATATGTAGTCCGAGTCGATCAGGCTATTAGGCATTGTAGTTTGCAAAAGCGAAGCTCGTGGGATCGAAAGCAACTACGCCAACACATCGGGATGGCTAGGTGAACTCTAGTGGAGAGGCTTCGTTTGGTTCCCTATCCTCCACATGCTTTCGGGCTACCTCGTCGGGCGTATTCCTTTAAGAGCCCTAAGGCCCAAACACACCATATCTTCGACATGTGATTTCTCAGACTCGTGGCACCTAGAGACGTCTCATCAGATCTGAGACCTCCACGTTAAATCCCTCTATGTAATCATCTCATTTTTTCTCCATCTCCATCTGGTTCTCTCGTTGTGTTATTGTTTGTAAATGCGTGAAATAGTGCGATCGAGTCAATGTACAGTGTAAGACATTGTAGTTTGCAAGCGGAACTCGTGGGACCTAACCAACTATGCCAACACGTCTCGGTAGCGGTGAATGCTAATGAAATATTCATTTTCGTTCTCTACGCTCCCGTGCTTTCGGGCTACCTCGTCCATGCATAGTCCCTTAAGAGCCATGAGGCCCAAACATGCCATATCTTCGACAGGTGATTTCTCATACTTCGTGGCACCTAGAGATGTCTCATCAGATCCAAGACCTCCACATCGGGGCCCTCTACAAAATTCTATCATGGTTTTATCCATCTCCATCTGGTTCTCTCGTTGTGTTATTGTTTGCAAAAGTGCGAAATAGTGCGGTCACGAGTCAATGTATGGCTGCCACACTGCGGCTGTAGTTTGCAAACGAAACTCATGGGACTAAACCAACTACGCCAACACATCAAGTTGGTTAGGTGAACACTAGTGGAGGCTTTGTTTTGTTCCCTACACTCCTCGTGCTTTCAGGCTACCTCATCGGGCGTAGTCCCTTAAGAGCCCTGAGGCCCAATCACACTATATCATTGACGGGTGATTTATTAGAATCCATGGTATTGAGAGATGTCTCATTAGATCATAGACCTCCATGTTGGGGCCCTTTAAAAAATCCTCTCACGGTTTTCTCCATCTCCATATGGTTCTCTTGTTGTGTTATTGTTTGCAAACGTGCAAAATAGTGCAACTACGAGTCGGTGTATGGTTGTCGGACATTGTAGTTTGTAAACAAAAGCTCGGGCCGAACCAACTATACCAGCACGTCAAGGTGGCAGATTAACTTTATTGGAGGATTTTTTTAGTTCCCTATACTCCCCATGCTTTCGAGCTACCTCATCTGGGCGTAGTCTCTTAAGATCTCTAAGGCCAAAATATGCTATATCTTTGAGGTGATTTCTCGGACTTCGTGGCACCGAGAGATGTCTCGTTAGATCTAATACCTCCACGTTAGGGCCCTCTAGGAAATACTCTCGCGGTTTTCTCCATCTCCATCTGGTTCTCTCGATGTGCTATTGTTTGTAAATGCGTGAAATAGTGTAGTCTCGAATCGGTATATCATTATCGAGACGTTGTAGTTTGCAAACATAAGCTCGTGGGACCGAACCAACTATGCCAACATGTCAGGGTGGCCTAGTTAATGCTAGTGGAGTCTTTATTTTGGTTCCCTACGCTCCCCATGCTTTTGGGCTACCTTGTCGGGCGTAGTCCCTTAAGAGCCCTGAATGACTAGATTGGATTAAGAATGAATTTGACAGGGTATGTCAAAGAACACACGAGAGTTATCAATCACCAAATAAATATTTCTTGTTTAGTTTTGGATGGAGTCGGTGGCCTACGGCTTAGTGACCTTCCATTCATTGATAATTTATGCTATGATAAACCCATGGATGCTTTCAAAATCGCCTTAAAAGGATAGGGATAGTCATCAAGCCTAGTGAAGGGTGTGATGTGATTTCCAAATAACTTGAAATGCCTCTGATTTAAAGGTAATAACACGAATTAGACATGGTTAGACAATCAAGAATCATTGAGTGTCTGAATCAGAATGTCATTGCATCTGGAGACATTCTCAAGCATTGGAGTAATGTATATGGAGAGACATTCTCAAAATATCAACGGATGAAAGGCATCAAATTATGATGACTCAAGTGGGTGTTTTAACGGGGTAGAAGACTACGGAGCGAGAGAATAATGTAGTAATTGCATGATAATATAGGAACCAGTACATAGAGACCATGAGCAAGAAGAAGCGCAAGTAAGGTAAATACACATATACATAATGATAAATTGATTGAACAATTACTCGATTAGGTAACTCTTTATATACATACATTATATAAATATTGATTTCCAAAGTTTGATGCATATTATACATTAAAAATGCTAGTACATGTACATCACCAATAAATGAAAAAATAATCCATAATGTCTTGAATATTGTCAAGTGCACATCATATTAGTTTCATGTGAAAATAATCTCAGAAATGTAAGGTCTCATACAAAATTATCAAGTTCCAAATAGTATTTTAATGTGCATAATAAATACAAAAATTCCCAAATAGGTCATATACAATCAAGTTCAAATGCCATATAGGCATACATACAATTCCATGCACATAGGCATACAAAAACAATGTCATGTAAGACATATATATTTCCTACTCATCAAAATATATCCCTCTCTTGGCCTTGCTCGAAGAAGGCCCTCCCTTAGATGAAGATGGAGATCCATGAGATGACTTTAGATCGTTCGAGCACATGTTTGAGTCCTCTTCCTCCGAATATTCGCTTGTAGATGAGCCTGTAAATGCAAACAATGTTTTTTTGTCAAAATTTAATTTATATATGTTTTCAACATGTATTTAAGACCATGCTAGAATGAAATTACTTACATAAATACACAAAATTACCACAATTTTTCGATCATGCCGAATTTGCATCTCACGCTTAGATGAGTCATCGGGAGCTCCTGCAATACAAATGGGGGTACGAAGACGACGAGATGGAGGAGTCCATGCCCTCAAAGTCAAAATGGAGGGGGTTGAAGTTCCCTATATACACATAAGATCAAAAAATATAACATCATAATTAGTGAAAATAGAATTAAGTACATGTATGTACACAATGACAATATTTTAACTAATTTTATCAATATAGAACTATTGTTTTTACCCCGCCACACTTGTGAATCAAATGAATAGGGCTGTTACATGTCGTAGGTAACTCCTGCATATACACAATGAAGGACATTATTAACATAATTTAATAATTCTACAATGAAAGACATTACTAACATGCAATTTAACATAATATGAATTACATGAGAAATTTAACAAAATTTACGTGTTGTTTGAATACCTCAGTGAGTTGTTACGCAGATGAAATCGCAGCGGCAACACCTTTATCTACTTGTTGCAGAGATGGTGGGGTGTCTAGTGAAGTCAACATATTTATCAAACATGTATATCACGTGAGTTAGATGGACATACAAGAACATACATATATTTGACTTCAAAACTAATACACACACACACACATGTATGTGAAAATTTTACATAATTAACATTCTAAATTACCTTTGTGAATGTATGTGTATGCATGGTGCTCGTCACCTGTGGTCGGGATGAAGATGTGCCTGCGCGCGCTA
This sequence comes from Taxus wallichiana var. yunnanensis, assembly GCA_018340775.1. NCBI lineage: Eukaryota > Viridiplantae > Streptophyta > Pinopsida > Cupressales > Taxaceae > Taxus > Taxus wallichiana. The sequence continues at coordinate 40,588,408 of CM031237.1, forward strand.
TAATATCAATGCTTATACATGTATAAATATAATTATTTCAAAAATTTAACATATATAAGTAAATCAAGTACTCCAAACTTTTTGTAACACACATAACAAAACATAACAAATTTACCTACAAAGGTGACGCTGATGAATGTAATCCAAATGTCTCACTCAAAAGGACATCTGACATAGTGACATTATCATGTGTACCCTATAACCAGTGCACCAAAATCAGTCACGCATGAAAGTATCATCCTTCTCGAGGCCCCAAAATATGCTACCACATGACGAGCAAAGATGTGGCCTCATGCTAGTACTCCCTGAGGGAATACTCTATGTACCTCCACGAGCATCTGGCTCAGAAATCTCCCTCGTATGTCAAACAAGGGTTGTAGATAGCCCCTAAAGCGCGTGGAGTGTATCAATCTCTATTGTCTCCTTCACTACTTGAGGGACAATCTCAAGGTGAGGGGGCTTCTATGCGGGGAATCCACCCTGTTGAATAGGTGCACATTGTGCACCTATTCGATCTATGTAGATCCTTTACCTTGGCCCCTGGAAATCTCGGAAATGAAAATAATTTGGGATCTCTTTGAGGATAAACTCGCAATAGATTTTCCTCGAGAAAGTATAGTGGCACCTCATTATTACAAGGTGGAAAATCAAAATGGAACTTGGATATCATAAAAGTGTTTCCTAAATAGATCACCGATTACAAAAGGACGAGAGGAATGAAAATGTGAAAATAAGTAGAAAGGCACCATCAGAATTATAGATGATGAGAATAATTCCTTATGCATGCGAAGATTATGAATTGGAATAAGATCATTTGTACTTACATTAATAAGATGAAATTTGAAAAGACACACAAGTTTATGAATAACATCTACAAGAATACAAAGCTTCTCAGCATAATGTAGACAAATGATCTAACAATATTTAATGGATAGCTTGTGAATAAAAAGAATCAGATAGACAAAGAATGAAATCATTCATGTATTGATTTCTTTATGATTTCTTTACACTTTCATAAATAAGCCAAGTTCTCCCCTAAAAATGGTGAGGAGAGGCCATTATATAGTTTACAAATTAGTTACTCTTTGGTAACTACTTCTTTTAACTAATGTTTAGTTAAAGGGCTGCTAATCGCAATACCCCAACTAATTACAATAAATCGAGAAGAAAGGAAGGAAGAAAGAGAAGAATTAGGAGAAGAAGACAGGTGTTCATGACTGGGAGGGGCCCACTGACTTTAGGATCCGTTGTCTGAATCTTTTCAACGCCTCTGCTATGTCTCTGCCTCGTGGGATTGATGTGTTGGCGGTGGGTGAGTCCAAAATCGAGGCACTTCTCCATTTCTTTGTCGAATTCGACATGAGTATGATAATCTTTATTTGCTTCCTCTATAGTAGATTGAGAGAGAGTAGATCTCCTTCATCTTTTCTTGGAAATGGAACTCTCCTTGAACAAATTATCTTTGACAAAAGCTCTGAATTGAGCTTTGATTTCTTGTAAAGAGAGAGGCACACCAGAAGTCTCATCATGGAGATGGCAATGTATATCCTTGAAGGTAGATACAACTAGAGTCTTGAAGGCCTCACCCTTCTGCCAGCTATTTCTTAACTCTCCCAAAGCCTCCTCCAACACCTTGATTTTCCATTCCACGTTGTATACCCATGACTTTGACAAGTTATCTTTTGCATCATCGAAGACCTTGCTTGCCATCAAAATATTTTCATCAGCCTGTCCCATAAGGTGAAGGTCTCTTATCTGAAACTTGCTCCAAAGTTTAAGTTCTTTATCTATGTTCCCAATAGTGGAGGAGAGTTTTTTGCAAATTGTTCACCTTCTCGTGGAGTTTGAAGGCTTCATCGATGAAATTCAATCTGCACTGACAAGCATGTCATCCACCATGGCCTCCATAGCCCTTCCATAGATGGAATACTTGTGTATATCTTTGATACTCTGCACCTCATCTTGGCTGAGAATCACAGGTGGTGGAAGAGTAGTCAGTGGGGTAGGATCTAAAACTTTATCCTTGGACAGCAGCGACTTGATGAAACTTGTAAGAATCTGGGCCTGCTCCTCCAACTGCTCTATGGTTTGTTGTCCTTTCTCTACCCTCCCAATGACTCTAGTGATTGTTTCCTGAAGATTGTGGATCTCACCTTCGGGGTGGACTCTCCCATGGGAATTCTTGAGAGCTCAAGGTCGGATGCTTGCAAATCTTGCTCTGGCTTGTCTACCTTAGGCTTGGCTATCTCCAGGAATTGTTGGCCCTGAGCATCAGATACTATTCTGGAGGTAGTTCTGGCCTTTTTGGCAGGAGTAGGAGGGGTAGTGCCTAATAAGGCCGCCTGACATCAAAATTGGGTCTGAGATCGGGAGGAAGACTTTCTCTTCTCTTTATCAACAGAGAGGTTGCACCCATGCAAAAAGAGGAGGAGGAAGAAGCAGGTGGGGCAAGAGGACCAAGAGACAAAGAACTCATGGCACCCAAGGTTTGCACTGTTGTTGCCTCTAGTTGGGATATGAGTGGAGCGCTTGGGGCTTACAGTGCGGAGGAATCATAGTGCTTGGAAGCTTAGTGCTTTGGACTTCTTTTCTTTATCTATTGGGGCTTGGAGGGAACTCATGAGGGCTGGCACTCACTCTCTTCACTTTCACTTTGAGAACAATGATGTTCTCACTGGACACGAGGGAAATTCAGAATGCTTCTTTGTAGGCTCTTCTTCATAGGTTCCTTCTTAACCTCCTTGGCTTTCTTCTGATATACTTGGGTGGATGAGGAAGGAGTGGAGACTGTGGGACCTTGAGTTGACGAGGTAGGAGGGGTGCTAGGTGTTTTTCGAATCGAGGTGTCAATGCCATCCTTCTTGGTGTTGTAGTATCCTTGGAGGAGGATTCCCTGAGTGCCTTCTAAGTTCACGAACTCTCCTGTCAAACCAGATTTTGGTTCTTACCAAGACGGGAGCTAGGATTTCTGCCAGATCATCCTTCTCCTTTTTGAACCAATCCAAATCCTCCAAAGGAGTGTGTTTGACCACATTCATCATACTCATATGAGTATAGGTCAGAATTATCATCCTGGAGCCCTTAGGAACTTGAGTACAGGTTAAGCTCTTGAATTAATTGAAGAGAAAATCTGCCATAATGTCTCCTCCTTGCCTCAAAATCATCAACACAGTCGGCCCAATAATCTTATGTGTATGCCCTATGATGATAAGTGATCTTGATGTTCTACTCAATAAACTTCTTCAAGTCAAAACAGGTTCTTGGCTTGAAGAAATGGACAGTGATGGGAGCCAGGGCTCTTTCTATGTTTTGAGCATCTAGAGCTGTTTTGCAGGTGTAGTTTCCCAAAGTGATGGGGAAGTGCAAGCCAGTAATTTTCTTATCCTACTGAGGTTACTATGCAACTTGTCCAATTGCTGCATACTTCTATTAAGGCCATTTTATCATTGTAGAACATGGGGAGCTTGAGAGGGTGCTCTCATAGCTGGCAAGCCTTATATAGGAAAATTTTCTAAATTGGATGAAGTAGGCACCGTAGTGCGATATCAGATTCATAGCTTCATCAGAAAATCTCCTCATTGTGTCGCTCTCCAGAAGCCTGACAATGTACATGGTGAAAGCATCATTCACCCTTCTGAAGTTGCGATTGCTAGTTTCAAGGTGAACTGAGGGCAGTAGGCATATACGGGGTCACCCTTATGAGCATCAATGTATGAGAATCCAAACCATTGCCTCGATGCTGCTAGAGTATACATCAAGTATGAAGTCATATAAATTTCTTTGTTTGTTGTACATTGGACAGCTGCTCTGCTAGGTTCATACTGATGATCTCTGCCCAATTGATATTCTGAGTTCCTTCGCACACCATATTGATAAGTGGGCACATCCAGAAATGGAACTCATTGGTAGAGGGTAAGCCCATGACCGAGCCAGTAGGATTATAAAATATGACAATTCCTCGTTGAAATCGGCATGGAACAGAACCTTGGATAGATGAGATGCCCCCTTTTAGGGTTTTAAGCGAGGACTTGCCACCGCGCCTTATATTTCTCACTTGTCTGATCGAAGAGGGCTTTGCACTAGTTTGAGAAATTACTATAGCATTGTCCATCTCTGGAATTCTTAGGGGGTAGTGCGATGGTGGCGAGCGTCAAGTTTGGCGATGAGTTCCCCATGCACATTGTTCGGCTCACTCGAGTCGGGGTTGAAATGAGCACCGCGAGAGAAGCATATATATCGCATTGCTTTGAGATAGGAAACCACCGGTGAATGCCAAACCACTGTCATGAATCATCTGTGCCATAGGTGAAGGGTTCGCGTCTGTCATTCTTGCCCAAAAATCTCCAAAGTCGAGGTGGCGAACCTCACTTGTCTCCCGATATCGGGCAGCAGACTCGAGTGGTGAGACTTGCTCTGGCCTTGGAATTTAATCTTCATGTTGATAGCAATTTGAAAAGCAAGGTTTGCAATCTGGACTCGGGATGAAATTGCAGGGGGAATGGATATGCGCGTAGAAATTTTGATCGCGAAGGTATGAGCAAAGGATAGAAAAGAAAGCGGTGTGCAAAATGCATAAGGGCAATTCATTATATAGCCGTTTGGGAGAGAGAAAGACAATTAATGTGCATTAAATACACACCTACCAACTTGGAAAGCAAGATATTTGTGAAGAGCGGGAAAAATTAACTCGAATGGCCTTTGGTTCATTTGGGACACGCGGGACGTGAAAGCATGATTCGGCCGATACGGGCGATGCGGGAAAAGTATGCACAAATGCTTCTAGGACATGAGGGACGAAAGTACGTGGAATACGTGATTGGCGAATCGGATGAAAAGGGAACAATGGGCCCGGGTGAACTTGGGACACTTGGGACAAAAATTTCCAACGGGCCCGAAAAGAATGGACTTCGGGTAAAGCGGCCGATCGGGGAACAGAGAGCCGAATGAACTTGGGACACTTGGGACAAAAATGTCGACAGGCCCGAAAATCACACAAAATGACCCAAAAATGTAGATTTTTCAATTTCTTGACTTTCACATTACGGGACAACGAAAAGACATTTAACTTCAAAATTTTCAATTTTCAACTTCTCAAAAGCAGGGGAATTTTGAGTGGACAACATTTGGCTCCATACAGGGATGACTTGGCATAAGTTCAAAAAGAATGAGACAAGGCAAGAATTTAGACAAACTAGGGGAAGTAGACCGAGTACCTTATCCATTGGGCCATGGAGTCAACAAAATCAAAACAATACGAAGAAGACAACACACAAAACAAAAGAAGGAAAGGAAAAACAAAACGCTATACGAGAATATACAAAGGACTTCCTAATCACCTATGACTTAAACAATTTGAAGGTACTTGCCCACTATAAGGAAGTGGGAGAGAAGAACCATCCATATAATCAAGGTAAAAAGAATTCTTACCAGCAAAGTGCACGATCTTGAAAGGTCGAGCAAAGGGAATCAAACTTGCCCATGCCATTGCTGCCACGAGGTTCATGCCTTTTATCCTGATAAAACAATGTCTCGACTTTGAAATCTACGAACTGGCCTTTTTATCAAATAAGACCTTTACTTTTTGTTGGTGGGTAGATATCCTATCAGCAACTTTCAATCTGTCCTCATTGATTTGTGGAGTACATGATCCTCTTATCGAAGAATCATTGAAAGCTGGTGGTATCTTGATGGCCTTCATTAAATGCGAAATTTGGTAGCTCCTTTGTTCTTGGAAATTGAGCTTCCACTCCATATACTACCTGAAAAGGAGACATCCCAATGGCTCTCTTAGGTGTGATCCTATCTGCCCAAAGAGCATCATAGAGTTTCTTGTGCCAGTTCCGTTGGGACTCATTAACTAATTTCCTTATTATAGCCACAGATTTTTATTTGTTGATTCTGCTTGTCCATTCCCCTGAGGATAATAATATGAGGAGTGAGCCAGGGAGATGCCATATCCATAACAAAAATCCATCATCTCGGTTGAAGAAAAATTTGAAGCATTATCATCACGATCTTGTTTGGCACACCATACCTTACGAGATGTTTTCTTTGATAAAAGCGCATACTACTTACGAAGTAGTACTCTTTCTTGGAATGGCTTCTACCCACTTGGTGAAATAATCTGTGGCGGTTAATACATGGGTATGACCAGCACTAGAAGAGGGATTAAGTGTTCGATGAAATCAAACCCCATTGTTGAAAAGGTTCTTGATTACAATTGGTTTAAGGGGCGAAAGGCCAACTTGGGTCTACCCACGAAAGTCTGACATGCTTCACATTTATCAACCCACTTTGATGCATCCCTGAACAAGGTAGGCCAGTAATATCCTCCACGAAGAATCTTATGAGTAGTAACAGTTGATGAGTAGTGCCCTCCACATGCCTGATTATGAAAAGTAGAAAGTAGCTTCTTCTGTTGTTCCTTGTCCACACATTTTAAAAATCTCCCATCCAATCCACGCTTAAACAAGGCATTTTCCCACAAAACATATTGGGCTGACCTTAGTTTAACAGCTCTCTTTTCTTTGGTAGTCAAATGAGAGGGGCATTCCCCATAGGTGAGAAAATGTGTGATATCAGCATACCATTCATCGATTGAGCCAAGAAACAAAATGGTAGGAAGATCGGCCTCATCCTCCAGTAACCCATGTCAGCTCCCTCGGCGATGAGTTCACACTGAGCCTTTTCCACGAATGAGCTTAGTTGGTCGATGTCGATGTCATATTCTTGGACCTTGGCCACCAGTTCCCTCTCTTGGATCGAACTCTGTTGTGTGAGAATGGACTTGATGGTTGTATAAAGTACAAATATTGTGGAGTGAGAATTAAGAATGTAAAAACAAAGCTGCTTGTGACTTTAACCACTGCAAAAGCATGTTTCTCCATTATGGTGTATCTTAGCTCATGATTTTTAGAATGTAGCTCATGAATGCAATTGGGAGTTCATGATCATTAGAATCTTTTGAGTCGAGAAACAGAGCCGGGGTGTTATACGTGGCATGGCATAGATAGATAATAAAATCTTTGTTGAAATTTGGACACGCTAAAACAGGAGTTTTAGCAATAGCCTTTTTAATACCTTCAAAAGCCTCTTTCCCTTCAGGAGACCAACCAAACGTCTATTTTCCTTTCATCATTTGAGAGATATTCAAAGTTAGCTCTGCAAAATCAGGGATGAATCTCCTCAGAAAGTTAATCTTACCAAAGAAAGAGTGCACTCCCTTCTTGCTAGTTGGAAGAGGAATTTGCTGAATAGCTTGAACTCGCTCAGGATCAATTTTTATACCATCTTTGGAGACAACGTGCCCCAATAATTTCCCCTCTGTGACACAAAAAATAGATTTCTTAGGATTTAAAGAGATCCCATGTTCTCTACATTTCAAAAGAACTATTTTAGATCTTTGAAAATGATCTGCCCTTGTTTTAGAAAATACAAGTCAAGTCATCAAGGTATACGACAATACACTTCCCTTTCAAACTTCCAAAGGCCAAGTCCATAGCCCTTTGAAAAGTGGCACCGGCATTAATGAGCCAAAAGGCATCCTTTTGTAAGCAAAGGTACCCCGAGGGTAGTGAAAGCCGTTTTGTGTTGATCTGCGGTATTAACTTCTACTGGTTATATCACGAGAAGCCATCAAGCATAGACAACATTTGGATCCGTTTACTTGCTTGCAAGACTGATCCATCATGGGTAAAGGATAGTTGTCCTTTAAAGAAGCTTGATTGATTCCTAAAATCAACACGAGATACGGATCTCACCATTTTCTTTCTAACGAGGCACAATATTGGCAATCCATGTTGAATGGTGAATAGGAAAAATGATTTTGGCTTTTAATAACTTCTGTATTTCCTGAAAAATGGTGTCAGCTATCTTAGGATTGTATTGCCTCTACTTCTATTTGAAAGGCTTAATTCCAGGTTTGAGAGGGATAAAATGATGCATCTCCTTTGGTTGAAAGGCTTTTAAGTCTTCATAGGAATAAGCAAGGACATCTTTATACTTCTTTAAAAGATTAATTACCTTCTTCCTCTCATCTGATGTACAACATTTTCCAATGTTCATGAGTTTAGGATCAGTAGAACTCCCAATATTAATTTTGTCATATTGCTGATTGTTGAGGTCCAGTAGAAGCTTTAAACTTTACATACCTATCGTGTTTGTCAAACAGTTCTTCTAAACTCACCAATCCTTTTGGAATCTTGTTTCCTTTGAGTTTGATACATCCATCTTGATCCGCCTCTTCTTCTTTGATGACTTCTTCGTTAAAGGGCACACTTTCACGAGGAAAATTATCACTTCCTTCAAAGTACAACTATTCAAAATTATCCTTGAGTTCTAAGAAAGAAAGCAAGTGTTGATCATCATTGAAAACTTTCCAGTTACTTGTATTATCAGGTACACTGGGTCTATGGATCATCTCAATGGTAAACTTATCTTGAGAGAAGTCAGGATGAGGTATAAGCAATGACCCGAGACTGCTAGTGAATCAGCCCTAGTATTCTCCTCCCTAGGCATTGCTTGATGGAGAAGGCGTCAAGAAATTCAATGGAGTCCCAAACTTGATTCTGTAATGTTTGACCTTTATTCTTTACTTGGAAGAGGTTTCTAACTTGCTTGACAATCAACTCGCATCTCCACGAGCTAGAAGATTCTTCACACCTTGTTCTTTTGCACATGAGTCCAAGAATGAGAGCTTCATACTCTCTTTGTATTATTGGTATTTTCAAATTGCAACTTGAATGAGAAAGGATGAATGCTTCCTTGAGGTGACCGATATGACACCAGCTCAGAACCAGTGAAGAACAACTTCCATCAAACTCTAATATCAAACACCATTAGGATCCTTAGGTGACACTTTGGGAGTTGGATTTCTTACGGAGAACATAATCATGTAGTTTCCATGCCCCATATCCTCATAGAGTATTTGTGCTTTGGGATCATCAGTTTTTTGTACAATATACTCAGACTGCTTCTCAGGCAACAACTTCTTCATTTTCCCATTAACAGGTATGAGGGCATGTGACCAATCCATTTGAATTTCTCCACCCACATCCTTACAGAAGTTTCTACTTAGTAGCATCCCATATGAAGGAGGAATATCTGCTACTAGGATAGTAGCCAAAACTTTCTTCTCAGGAAAAGTAGCAAAAGCCACTTGTGCATCCTTAATTCTTCGACCAGGGGCACTTCCTTACTCTCCATGGAATAACAAGATCCGTAAGTGCGTGTGAGAGTTAGGCCTAAGGCATGAGCTACTTTGGTAGGCATTACATTGTCTGATGCCCCTGAGTCTATATGCGATTCTTGAGCCTATGGCCATTTATAAGAGAGTGTCACATAGAATGGTTTGATTTTGTCATTGGGTGAGGTGACGGTGGCTGCAGTTAGGTTAGGTGTGGTAGAAGATGGAGTGGGTAAAAGGCCTTTAGAGGTAGTTTTAGAATGAGAATTGACAAAGTGAATCATTTTAGCAAAAGCCTTGGGATGGGTTTGATAATATTCAGCCTCGAGATTTGAACCTTAGTCTTTTCGGGTGATCAATAATATCGAAAGACCCGAGAAGTGGATGGGCTATCATCGCTTGGGATCTAGGCTTATCGATTTTAGGAGAAAAAAAGTAACTTTAGTAGTAGAATTGAGGACTCACCTTTGGTGTGGATGAAATGGGGATAGGAGATCCTCTTTTTGCAATCGAGGGATAGTTGTCATTTGCTCCTTAGATTTTTGGTGGGCTGCATCACTTTCTCCCTACGATTTGTCTGCTCTCGAGTCATGACAGCGTATGATTCACTATTCATATCTGCTACTACTTCATCATAATCTCTCCTTCATCAACGCCTTGGTGGTGAAGAAATTAACTCGAGATCCCTCAAGTTCATTTGTTTCATCATCAACCTCTTGACAAATTCTTCACAATCTTCATTAACCTCCTCATCCTCTGGTTCTTCAACTTCACAGGTTGCATTGACAGGGACTTTAATAGGAGGTCCTTCAAGTGCTAGCCTTGTTTGAGAAAGAGGCAAATGATTTACTGGGCTGAAAATTCCTCCTTGGAAGCATCTGCATATGGAGCATCTTTGAGCGATTGTTTCTTAATGGCGATGAGATCATTTGCAAGTTTTTGTACCAATGGATCGGTATTAGGTCGGGGAGTGGAAGAGGAGGAAGAAGAAGACTTAGATCTAGAAGGGTCTCTCTCAACTTTCACGACATGATTAAATCATCTTGACACTAACAAGAGTTTGATCCTCGGCGATGTTGCGAGATTAGCCCTTCTCAATGCATAACTAACTTGAGAAATTGGGTTTAGGAAGAAGCACTTTTGGATTTGATCTACGAGGTTGAGTGTTGGTGGAATTTTGTTAATTAACTTTGTTGAATCGAGCCACAAATTCTCTCATGGGCTCTTGTGATTCCTTCTTTATTTGAGAAATTTGGGCTAGCAAAGCATGCACGTCTTTCACCGGTTTGAAACGGTTTTCAAACCTAGTTCTCATTGTGTTCCAGCTAGTGATAGCTCGGTCGGAAGGTGATAGAACCAATCAGCAGCATTATCTTGTAAAGTCTCAACAAAAAGCCTTACGGAGACGTCTTCATGTTCAACTCCCAGAACTCCACATGCAACTATGAAGGCCGCGATGTGTTCATCAGGATGTACCTTGCCATCACCCTTGAATTTAGGAAAGTTCTTCCGGTTACCTCTGGGTAACTCATGCAAAGGCTGAGGAAGGGCAAGAGGCCCAACACGATGGCCCCAAGGCAATGGTACCGCCATTCTTGGAAAAATGGCTTGAAGAGGAACTGAAACACCAGCAAGAATCAGAGCTCGAAGATTAGGACTGATTTTCTCTGAAGGAATACCACCCGTAGGGATTCTATCTTTGACAGGAGGAGTGCTTGTTGAACGAGCTCTTATATTTCTTCTTGCTGAAGGGAAAGGAAAACCCTGTTGTTCCAAAAGCTGAAACTGAGAATCTTCAATACCAAGGGCCCTTCTCCCTCGAGTAAAACGTGGAGTCACCAGATCAAAAGATGATCGATAAATGATTATGGAACTGGAATATGATTCCCAGTGGAGTCACCAAAAACTGTTGGTCGTCAAAAGGAACTTCAAGAAGAGCAACAGTCAGGGGACAAGAAGTCCCTCCTCTTTAATGGGAGAGGTTCCCTTATTCGAGAAATGAACCTATTTACACATATACAAAGCATGGTTTCACTATGGAACTTGGATATCATAAAAGTGTTTCCTAAATAGATCACCAATTACAAAAGGACAGAGGAATGAAAATGTGAAAATAAGTAGAAAGGCACCATCAGAATTATAGATGACAGAATAATTCCTTATGCATGCAAGAATACAGTGAATTGGAATAAGATCATTTGTACCCACATTAATAAGATGAAATTTGAAAAGACACACAAAGTTATGAATAACATCTCAAGAATACAAAGCTTCTCGGCATAATGTAAGACAAATGATCTAACAATATTTAATGGATAGCTTATGAATAAAAGAATCGGATAGACAAAGAATGAAAATCATTCTGTATTGATTTCTTTATGATTTCTTTACACTTTTAAAAATAAGCCAAGTTCCCCCTAAAAATGGCGAGGAGAGGCCATTATATAGTTTACAAATTAGTTACCTTTGGTAACTACTTCTTTTAACTAATGTTTAGTTAAAGGGCTGCTAATCGCAATACCCCAACTAATTACAATAAATCGAGAAGAAAGGGAAAGAAGAAAGAGAAGAATTAGGAGAAGAAGAAGGTGATCATGATTGGGAGGGCCCACTGACTTTAGGATCCAGTTGTCTGAATCTTTTCAATGCCTCTGCTATGTCTCTGCCTCGTGGGACTGATGTGTTGGTAGTGGTGAGTCAAAATCGAGGCACTTCTCCATTTCTTTGTCGAATTCGACATGAGTATGATAATATTTATTTGCTTCCTCTATAGCAGATTGAAGAGAGCAGATCTCCTTCATCTTTTCCTTGGAAATGGAACTCTCCTTGAACAAATTACTTTTGACAAAAGCTACGAATTGAGCTTTGATTTCTTGTAAAGAGAGGCACACAGAAGTCTCATCATGGAGATGGCAATGTATATCTTGAAGGAAGATACAACTAAAGTTTGAAGGCCTCACCCTTTACGCGGCTATTTCTTAACTCTCCCAAAGCCTCCTCTAGACACCTTGATTTTCCATTCCACGTTGTAGACCCATGACTTTGACAAATTATCCTTTGCATCATCGAAGACCTTGCTTGCCATTAAAAATTTTTTCATCTGTTTGTCCCATGAGGTGAAGGTCTACTATCAACTTGCTCCAAAGTTTAAGTTCTTTATCTATGTTCCCAATAGTGGAGGAGAGTTTTTACATTGCAAATTGTTCACCTTCTCATTGAGTTTGAAGGCTTCTCCAATGAAATTCAATCCTGCAATGAGCATGTCATCCACCATGGCCTCCATAGCCCTTCCATAGATGGAATACTTGTGCATATCTTTGATACTCTGCACTTCATCTTGGCTGAGAATCACAGGTGGTGGAAGAGTAGTCAGTGGGGTAGGATCTAAAACTTTATCCTTGGGATATGCGACTTGATGAAACTTGTAAGAATCTGGGCTGCTCCTCCAGCTGCTCTATGGTTTGTTGCCCTTTCTCTACCCTCCCAATGACTCTGGTGATTATTTCCTGAAGATTGTGGATCTCACCTTCGGGGGTGGACTCTCCCATGGGAATTCTTGAGAGTCCAGATCGGATGCTTTGCAAATCTTGCTCTGGTTTGTCTACTTAGGCTTGGCTATCTCTCGAGGAATTGTTGGCCTGAGCATCGGACACTATCTGGAGGTAGTTCTGGCTTTTTAGGCATGAGTAGGAGGAGTAGTGCCTAATAAGGCCGCCACAACATCAAAATTGGGTCTGAGATCGGGAGGAAGACTTTCTCTTCCTATTATCAACAAGAGGTTGCACCCATGCAAAAAGAGGAGGAGGAAGAAGAAGGTGGGGCAAGAGGACCAAGAGACAGAGAGAACTCATGGCACCCAAGGTTTACCTTTGTTGTTGCCTCTAGTTGGGATATGAGTGGGGTGCTTGGGGCTTTACAGTGCGGAGGAATCAATGGTGCTTGGAAGTTCGAGTGCTTTGGACTTCTTTTCTTTATCATGGGGCTTACGGGGGCTTGTAGGGGTGGCACTTCACTCTCTTCACTTTCTTGAGAACAATGATGTTCTCTGGGCACGAGGGCAACTTGAGAATGCTTCCTTTGTAGGCTCTTCTTCCATAGGTTCCTTCTTAACCTCTTGACTTTCTTTTGATATACTTGGGTGGATGAGGAAGGAGTGGAGGCTGTGGGACCTTGAGTTGATGAGGTAGGAGGGTGCTGCTGTAGGTGCTTTTTGAATCGGGTGTCAATGCATCCCTTCTTGGTGTTGTTGAGTATCCTTGGAGGAGGATTCCCCGAGTGCCTTCTAAGTTCGTGAACTCTCTGTCAAACCAGATTTTGGTTCTTACCAAGACGGGAGCTAGGATTTCTGCCAGATCATCCTTCTCCTTTTGAACCAATCCAAATCCTCCAAGGGAGTGTGTTTGACCATGTTGTCATACTCATATGAGTACAGGTCAGAATTATCATCTGGAGCCCTTCAGGAACTTGGTACCAGGTTAAGCTCTTGAATTAATTGAGAAAACATGCCATAATGTCTCCTCCTTGCTTCAAAATCATCAGCACAGTCAGCCCAATAATCTTCTATGTCTGCCCTATGATGATAAGTGATCTTGATGTTCTGCTCAATAAACTTCTTCAAGTCAAAATAGGTTCTTGGCCTGAAGAAATGGACAGTGATGGGAGCTAGGGCTCTTTCTATGTTTTGAGCATCTAGAGGTTGTTTTGCAGGTGTAGTTTCCCAAAGTGATGGGGAAGTGCAAGCCAGTAATTTTCTTATCCTTGCAGGTTCTATGCAACTTGTCCAATTTCCTGCATACTTCTATTAAGGCCATTTTATCATTGTAGAACATGGGGAGCTTGAGAGGGGTGCTCTCATAGCCAACAAGCCTTATATAGGAAAATTTTCTAAATTGGATGAAGTAGGCACCGTAGTGCGATATCAGATTCATAGCTTCATCAGAAAATCTCCTCGTTGTGTCACTCTCAGAAGCCTGACAATGTACATGGTGAAAGCATCATTCACCCTTCTGAAATTGTGATTGCTAGTTTCCAAGGTGAACTGAGGGCAGTAGGCATATACGGGGTCACCCTTGTGAGCATCGATGTATGAAGCCAAACCATTGCCTCGATCTTTGCCGGAGTATACATCAAGTATGAAGTCATATAGAATTTCTTGGTTTGTTGTACATTGGACAAGCTGCTCTGCTAGGTTCATCTTGCGATGATCTCTGCCCAGTTGATATTCTGAGTTCCTTCGCACACCATATTGATAAGTGGGCACATCCAGAAATGGAACTCATTTGTAGAGGGTAAGCCCATGACCCGAGCTAGTAGGATTATAAAATCTAACAATTCCTCATTGAAATCTGCACGGAAAAGAACCTTGGATAGACGAGATGCCCCCTTTTTAGGGTTTTTAAGCCAGGACTTCGCCACCCGCGCCTTATATTTCTCACTGTCCTGATCGAAGAGGGCTTGTGCCTGGTTTTGAGGAAATTACTATAGCATTGTCCATCTCTGGAATTCTTAGGGCAGTGCAATGGTGGTAGCGTCAAGTTTGGTGATGAGTTCCCCATGCACATTCGTTAGCTCACTCGAATCAGGGTTGAAATGAGCTCCCGAGAGGAAAGCTTGTGTCTGCGCATTGCACCGAGATAGGGAAACCACCGGTGAATGCCAAACCACTGTCATGAATCATCTGTGCCATAGGTGAAGGGTTTGAGTCTGTCATTCTTGCCCAAAAATCTCCAAAGTCGAGGTGGCGAACCTCACTTATCCCGATATATCGGGGCAGCAGACTCGAGTGGTGAGACTTGCTCCTGGCCTTGGAATTTAATCTTCATTTTGATAGCAATTTGAAAAGCAAGGTTGCAATCTGGACTCGGGATGAAATTTCAGGGGGAATGAGTATGCATGCGTAGAAATTTTGATCGTGAAGGTATGAAGCGATGGATATGAAAGCGAGTGTGCAAAATGCATAGGGGGAGTTCATTATATAGCCGTTTGGGAGAGAGAAAGACAATTAATGTGCATTAAATACACACCTACCAACTTGGAAAGCAAGATATTTGTGAAGAGCGGGAAAAATTAACTCGAATGGCCTTTGGTTCATTTGGGACACGCGGGATGTGAAAGTGCGATTCGGCCGAAACGGGCGATGCGGGAAAAGTATGCACAAATGCTTCTGGGACATGAGGGACGAAAGTACGTGGAATACGCGATTGGCCGAATCGGATGAAAAGGGAACAATGGGCCCGGGTGAACTTGGGACACTTGGGACAAAAAAGTTCCAATGGGCCCGAAAAAATGGACTTCGGGTAAAGTGGCGATCGATCGGGAAGCAGAGGCCGAATGAACTTGGGACACTTAGGACAAAAATGTCGACAAAGGCCCGAAAATCACACAAAATGACCCAAAAAATGTAGATTTTTCCAATTTCTTGACTTTTCACATTACTAGGACAACGAGAAAAGACATTTAACTTCAAAAATTTTCAATTTTCAATTGAGCTTTAGATCTAAGCCAATGAAAAATGTGAGGGCATAGTTAAGCTCTAAAACTTGCGTTTCAGGAGATAAATGATAGAGGTTTGGGCCTCTTTTGTTGTTTATAGTAGGCATAACGCGTATGCGTTATGGTTTGTAAATCCCAAACCTAACAATTGAAAACCCGATCATGTTATCAAGAACATGTACGTGTTTTACTTTTTCCATATTCTTTTACTGATTTTGGCCCCAACTTCATGCACTTACCCAAGAGATGTGTAATATGCATTTGTAAGGCACAAGGTAGATGTCATATCCATTTAGTTACTTGTCCCACCTCTCATAAATAAGGTAGTTTGATAAGAAGACTCAATGATGGTTCTAGGCACGAGCCTAGGAAATATTGATGAAATATGGTTTGGGGTTTAGGTTTTAGGGCTCATGGTTCAAGGTATAAGGTTTAGGGTTCTTGGTTGAGGTTCAAGGTTCATGGTTATGGTTTAGGATTTAGGGATTAGGGTTTATAGTGTTTAAGGGTTTAGGGTTTAGGGTTTATGGTCTAGGGTTTAGGGTTTAGATTTTAGGGCTCGAGGATAAGGGTGTAGGTTTCAAGGCTTAGGTTTAGGATTCGGTGTTTAAATTTTAGGGTTTAGGGTCGAGGTTTAGGGTTTAGGATTTAGTTTTTATGGTTTAGGGTTTAGGGTTTTGTTGGTCATCAAATAGGACTTTCCTGAGAGGATCGGGGGACAAGAGTCCCTCCTCTTTAATGGGAGAGGTTCCCTACCTATTTACAAATATACAAAACATGATTTTCTTGTTGAACTTGGATATAATGAAAGTGTTTTCTATAAGGATCATCAATTACAAAAGGACTGAGGAATGAGAATACGAGAATGAGCAGAAAGGCACCATTTAGAATTATAGATGACAGAGTAATTCTTTATGTATGAAGTTATAGTGAATTGAAACAAGATCATTTGTATCATATTAGTAAGATGAAATTTAAAAGACACAAAGTTCTATAAATAACATCTGTAAGAATACAAAGTTTCTTGACATAACACAGACAAATGATCTTCACAAAATTAAATGAAAAGCTTAGGGATAAAAGAGATCAGATAGACGAAGAATGAAAAGCCCTTCTGTATTGATTTCTTTATGATTTATTTACACTTTCAGAAAATAAGCCAAGTTCTTCCTCCTTTCAAAATGGCGAGGAGAGGCCATTATATAGCTTACAAATCAGTTACTCTTGGTAACTACTTCTTTTAACTAAATATTAGTTAAGGATTGCCAATCGCAATACCTCAACTTATTACAATAAATCCGAGAAAAAGAATTGGAAGAGAAGAGAAGAATAAGGAGAAGAAGACAGGTGGTTATGACTGGGAGGGACCCACTGACTTCAAAATCCGCTGCCTGAATCTCTTCAATGCCTCGGCTATGTCTCTGCCATGGGGACTGACGTGTTGGCTGTAGACTGGGTCCAAAATCTGAGGCACTTCTCCATTTCCTTATCAAACTCGACATGAGTATGATAGTCTTTATTTGCTTCTTCAATGGCAGATTGAAGAGAGCAGATCTCCTTCATTTTCTCTTTGGAAATGGAGCTTTCCTTGAATAGATTATCTTTGAAACCTCCAGTGAAAGCTAGACCACTGTCGTGAATCATCTGTGCCATTGGTGTAGGGTTTGCATCTGTCATCCTCGACCAAAAATCACCAAAGTCAAGGTGGCGAACCTCACTATCCCCGATATCGGGAACAGCGGATTCTAGTGGTGAGACTTGTTCCTGACCCTGAAATTTAATCTTCATGTTGATAGTAATTCGGAGGGTGGAGCTGCAAGCTAGACTTGGGAAGGAATTGCAGAGGAAAATGGATACGCGCGTAGGAATTTAGATTGCAAAGGTTCGAGCAAAAGATAGCATGAAAGCAAGTGTGAAAAACGCATAGGGGGTTCACTCGTTATATAGCCATTTAGGAGAGAGAAAGGTAATAAATGTGCATTAAATACATACCTACAATTTGAAAAGCAAGATATTCGGGTAGAGCGGGAAAAATTAGCACGAATGGCACTTGGTTCATTTGGGACATGAGGGACGTGAAAGCGCGAAGTACGCGACTCTGCCGATTCGGGTGATGCGGGGAAAAGACGCACAAATGCTCTGGAACATGCGGGACAAAACATGCAAAGTAATGGACTGGTGAATCGGATGAAAATGGAACAATTGGTCTCGGGTGAACTTCGGACATTTGGGATGCGAAAGTCGGCGACGATTGGCCGATATGGGATGAGAAAAGCGGGAAAAGACGCACAAATGCTCTTGGAACACGTGGGACAAAAGTACGTGAAGTACGCGACTCGGCCGAATCGGACGAAAATGGAACAATTGGTCCAGGCGAACTTGGGACATTTGGGACAAAAAGTTCCGACGGGCCCGAAAAGAATAGACTTGGTAAAACCGCCGATCGGGGCGAGAGGGCCCAATTGAACTTGGGACATGCGGGACAAAAATGTCCGACAGGCCGAAAAACACACAAAATGACCCAAAAACGTAGATTTTCTCAATTTCTTTGGCTTTTCACATTATCAGTACAACAGAGAAGACACTTAAACTCAAAATTTTAAATTTTCACCTTCTTAAGAGCAGGGGAATTTTGAGTGGACAACAGCTGGCTCCTTCTGGGGATGACTTGGCATAAATTCAAGGAATGAGACAAGGTAAGAACTTAGACAAACTCAGGGAAGTAGACCAGTACCTTATCCATTGGGCCACGGAGTCAAAAAGCAAACCAATACAGAGGACAACACACCAAAACAAAAAGGAAAGAAAAACAAAACGCTATACAGAATATACAAAGGACTCCCTAATCACCTATGACTTGAACAATTTTAGGTACTGCCCACTATAAGGAAGTGGGAGAGGAGAACCATCCATATAATCAAGGTAAAAAGAATTTTTACCAGTGAAGTGCCCGATCTTGAAAGGTCGAGCAAAGGGAATCAAACTTGCCATGGCATTGCCATGAGGTTCATGCCTTTTATCCCATAAAAAATAGTGTCTCCAACCTGGAAATCTCTGAACCTGGCTTTCTTATCAAACAGGACCTTAACTTTCTGTTGATGAGCAGATATCTTATCAGCAACTTCCAATCTGTTCTCATTCAATTTGTGTAGGTACATAATTCTCTTATCCAAAGCATCATTGAAACTGGTATCTTCAATGGCCTTCATTAGATGCAAGGCTGGCAGCTCCACTGTTACTGGCAATTGAGCTTCTACTCCATATACCACTTGAAAAGGAGACATTCCAATGGCTCTCTTAGGTGTGATCCTGTCTGCCCAAAGAGCATCATAGAGTTTCTTGTGCCAGTTTCGTTGGGACTCATTGACTAATTTCCTTATAATGGTCACCAAATTTTTATTAGTGGATTCTGCTTGTCCATTTCCCTGAGGATAGTAATCTGAGGAGTGAGCCAAGGAGATGCCATATCCATAGCAAAAATCCATTATCTCGGTTGAAGAAAAATTTGAAGCATTATCTGTCACAATCTTGTTTGGCACACCATACCTTACCAAGATGTTTTCTTTGATGAAACTGCACACCACTTCAGAAGTAGTACTCTTTACTGGAATGGCTTCTACCCATTTGGTGAAATAATCCATGGAGTTAATACATGAGGAGTATGACCAGCACTAGAAGAGGGATTAAGTGTTCCAATGAAGTCCAAACCCCACTGTTGAAAAGGTTCTTCAATTACAACTGGCTTAAGAGGCAAAGAGGCCAATTTGGGTCTACCCACGAAAGTCTGACAAGCCTCACATTTATCAACCCACTTTGATGCATCTCTGAACAAGGTAGGCCAGTAATATCCTCCACGAAGTATCTTATGAGCAGTGATGTGATTGATGAGTAATGCCCTCCACATGCCTGATCATGAAAAGCTGAGAGTAGCTTTTTCTGTTGTTCCTTGTCCACACATTTCAAAAACCTTCCATCTAACCCACGTTTGAACAAGGCGTTTTCCCACAACACATATTGCACTGACCTTAGTTTAACAGTCCTCTTTTCTTTGGTAGTCAAATGAGAGGGGCATTCTCCATAGGTGAGAAAATGAGTGATATCAGCATACCATTCATCAACTGAGCTAAGAAACAGAATGGTAGGAAGACCAACTTTATCCTCCAGTAACTCATGTCTAGCTCCTTCAGCAATGAGCTCACAAAGGCCTTTTCCACGGACGAGCTTGGTCGGTTTGATGTCAATATCATATTCTTGGACCTTGGCCACCCAGTTCCCTCTCTTGGATCCAAATTCCTGTTGTGTGAGAATTGACTTAACAGTTGTATCTGGTACCAACACCGTGGAGTGAGAGTTAAGAATGTAAAAATGAAACTGCTTGACAGCTTTAACCACTGCAAAAGCATGTTTTTCCATCATGGTGTATTTTAACTCATGATCTTTCAGAATATAGCTCATGAATGCAATTGGGAGTTCGTGCTCATTAGAATCTTCTTGAGTCAAAACAGCAGCCAAGGTGTTATCTGTGGCGTAGCAATAGATAATAAAATCTTTGCTGAAATCTGGACATGCTAAAACAGGAGTTTTAGCAATGGCTCTTTTAATACCTTCAAAGGATTCTTTTCCTTCAGGAGACCAACCAAACGTTTGTTTTCCTTTCATCATTTGGGAAATATTCAAAGTTAGCTCAGCAAAATCAGGGATGAACCTTCTCAAAAAGTTAATCTTACCAAAGAAAGAATGCACGCCTTTTTTGCTGGTTGGGAGAGGAATTTGCTGAATAGCTTGAACTCGCTCAGGATCAATCTTAATACCATCTTTGGAGATGATGTGCCCTAATAATTTCCCCTCTGTGACACAAAAGACAGATTTTTTAGGATTCAAAGAGATCCCATGTTCTCTACATCTTAGCAGAACTGTCTCCAGGTGCTGAAAATGATCCGCCCTTGTTTTAGAATACACAGTCAAGTCATCAAGGTATACAACAATACACTTCCCTTTCAAACTTCCAAAGGCTAGGTCCATAGCCCTCTGAAAAGTAGCACCGGCATTAATGAGCCCAAAAGGCATTCTTTTGTAAGCAAAGGTACCCCAAGGAGTAGTGAAAGTTGTTTTGTGTTGATCTGCAGTATTAACTTCTACCTGATTATATCCTGAGAATCCATCAAGCATAGACAACATTTCAGATCCTGTTACTGCTTGTAAGACCTGATCCATCATAGGTAAAGGATAATTATCTTTCAAGGAAGCCTGATTCAGATTCCTGAAGTCAACACAGATACGAATCTCACCATTTTTCTTTCTAACAGGTACAATATTGGCAATCCATGTTGAATGATGGATAGGAAAAATGATTTTGGCTTTCAACAACTTCTGTATTTCTTGAAAAATGGTGTCAGCTATTTTAGGATTGTATTGCCTTTGCTTCTGTTTAAAAGGCTTAATTCCAGGTTTGAGAGGAATAAAATGTTGCATTTCTTTTGGTTGGAAAGCTTTTAAATCTTCATAAGAGTAGGCAAGAACATCCTTATACCTCTTTAAAAGATCAATTGCTTTCTTCCTCTCATCTGCTGTGCAACATTTTCCAATGTTCACGAGCTTAGGGTCAGTAGAACTCCCAATATTAATTTTGTCATACTCAGCTGATTGTTGAGGTCCAGTAGAAGCTCTAGACTTTACATACCTGTCGTGTTTATCAAATAGTTCCTCTAAACTCACCAATCCTTTAGGAATCTTGTTTCCCTTGAGTTTGATGCATCCATCCTGATCCGTTTCTTCTCCTTGGGTGGCTACTTTGTCAAAGGGCACACTTTCACGAGGCAAGTTATCACTTCCTTCAAAGTACAGTTGTTCAAAATTATCCTTGAGTTCTAAGAAAGAAAGCAAGTGTTGATCATCATTGAAAACTTGCCAGTTATTTGTATTATCAGGTACACTAGGTCGATGGATCATCTCAATGGTGAACTTATCTTGAGAGAAGTCAGGATGAGGTATCAGTAGTGACCCTGAGACTGCTAGTGAATCAGCCCTGGTGTTCTTC
This sequence comes from Taxus wallichiana var. yunnanensis, assembly GCA_018340775.1. Lineage (NCBI taxonomy): Eukaryota > Viridiplantae > Streptophyta > Pinopsida > Cupressales > Taxaceae > Taxus > Taxus wallichiana. The sequence goes on from CM031237.1 coordinate 40,610,121, forward strand.
TCCCTAGGTATGGCTTCGATGGAGAAAGCATCGAGAAATTCAATGGAATCCCAAACCTGATTCCTGTAATGTTTCAACCTTCCATTTTTCACCTGGAAAAGGTTTCTAACTTGCTTTACAATCAATTCCGCATCACCACGAGCTAGAAGATTCTTCACACCTTGTTCTTTTGCCACCTGTAGTCCAAGAATGAGAGCCTCATACTCTGCTGTATTATTGGTATTTTCAAATTGCAACTTGAATGAGAAAGGATGAAGGCTTCCTTCAGGTGACACCAGTATGACACCAGCTCCAGAACCAGCTGAGGAACAACTTCCATCAAACTCTAAAATCCAAACACCATTAGGATCTTTAGGTGACACTTTGGGGAGTTGGATTTCTTCAGGAGACATAATCATGTAGTTGCCATGCCCCATATCCTCATAGAGTATTTGTGCTTTGGGATCATCCGTTTTTTGTACAATATACTCAGATTGCTTCTCAGCGAAGCAACTTCTTCATTTGTCCATTAACAGGTATGAGGGCATGTGACCAATCCATTTGAATTTCTCCACCCACATCCTTACAGAAGTTTCTACTTAGCAACATCCCGTATGAAGGAGGAATATCTGCTACTAAGATAGTAGCCAAAACTCTCTTCTCAGGAAAAGAAAAGCCACTTGTGCATCTTTAATTCTTCCGACCAAGGGCACTTCCTTACTCTCCATAGAATAACAAGATCCATAAGTGCGTGTGAGAGTCAAGCCTAAGGCATGAGCTACTTTAGCAGGCATCACATTGTCTGATGCTCCTGAGTCTATGACACAATTACTGAGCCTATGGCCAGCTATAAGAAGTGTCACATAGAATGGCTTGATTTTGTCATTGGGTGAGGTGACAGCGGCTACCAGATTAGGCTGTGGTGTAGAAGGAGGAGTGGGTAAAAGGCCTTTAGAGGTAGTTTTAGAATGGGAATTGACAAAGTGAATCATTTTAGCAAAAGCCTTGGGATGGGTTTGATAATACTCAGCCTCTGAGATTTGAACCTTAGTCTTTTTAGGTGGTCAATAATATCAAAAGACCCAGAAGTGGACGGGTTATCATCACTTGAGATCCTAGGTTTATCAATTTTAGGGGAAAAAGAAGAAACTTTAGTGGCAGAATTGACAGGACTCACCTTTGGTGTAGATGAAATGGGGATAGGAGATCCTCTCTTTTGCAATTACGGGGATAGTTTTCGGCTGCTCCTTAGATTTCTTGGTGGGCTGCATCACTTTCTCCCTCTGATTTGTCTGCTCTCGAGTCATGACAGCGTATGATTCGCTATTCATGTCTGCTACTACTTCATCATAATCATCTCCATCATCAATGCCCTCAGTGGTGAAGAAATTAACTCGAGATCCCTCAAGTTCATCTGCTTCATCATCTACTTCTTCCACAAACTCCTCGCAATCTTCATTAACCTCCTCATCCTCTGGTTCCTCAACTTCACAGGTTGCATTGACAGGAACTTTAATAGGAGGTCCTTCAAGCGCTAGTCTTGTTTGAGAAGCAGGAAAATGATTTCTGGGCTGAAAATTCCTCCTTGGAACGTCTGCATAGGGAGCATGCTGAGCCAATTGTTTCTTAATGGTGATGAGATCATTTGCAAGTTTTTGAACCAATGGATCAGTATTAGGTCCGGGAGTGGAAGAGGAGGAAGAAGAAGACTTAGATTTGGAAGGGTCTCTCCTCAACTTCCCTGACATGATTAAATCATCTTCGACACTAACAGCAAGAGTTTGATCCTCAACCAATGTTGCGAGATTAGCCCTTCTCAGTGCATAACTAACTTCAGGTGATTGGGCATTTAGGAAGAAACATTTTTGAATTTGATCTACAGGTCGAGTATTTGGCGGAATTTTGTTAATCAACCTGTTGAATCGGGCCACAAATTCTCTCATGGGCTCTTGTGAATCTTTCTTTATTTGAGAGATTTGGGCTAGCAAGGCATGCACATCTTCTGCTGGTTTGAAACGGTTTTCAAACCTAGTTCTCATTGTGTCCCAGCTAGTGATAGCACCGGCCGGAAGGTGATAGAACCAATCAGCAGCATTATCTTGTAAAGTCTCAATGAAAAGTCTCACGGAGACATCTTCATGTTCAACTCCCAGAACTCCACATGCAACTATGAAGGCTGCGATGTGTTCATCAGGATGCACTTTACCATCGCCTTTGAATTTAGGGAAGTTCTTACGGTTACCTCTGGGTAACTCATGCAAAGGTTGAGGAGGGCAAGGGGCCCGACACGATGACCCCAGGGCAATGGTACCGCCATTCTTGGGAAAATGGCTTGAAGAGGAACTGCAACACCAGCAAGAATCAAAGCTCGAAGATTAGGACTGATTGACTCTGAAGGAATACCACCCGTAGGAATTCTATCTTGGACAGGTGGAGTACTTGTTGAACGAGTCTTTCTATTTCTTGTTGAAGGGAAAGGAAAACCCTGCTGCTCCAAAAGCTGAAACTGAGAATCTTCAATACCAAGGGCCCTTCTCCCTCGAGTAAAATGCGGAGTCGCAGATCAAAGGATGATCAAAAATTATAGAACTGGAATATGATTTTCCCAGCGGAGTCGCCAAAAACTATTGGTCGTCAAATAGGACTTTACGAAGAGCAACAGTCAGGGGACAAGAAGTCCCTCCTCTTTAATGGGAGAGGTTCCCTTATTCAGAAACGAACCTATTTACAAATATACAAAACATGATTTTCTTGTTGAACTTGGATATAATGAAAGTGTTTTCTATAAGGATCATCAATTACAAAAGGACTGAGGAATGAGAATACGAGAATGAGCAGAAGGGCAACATTCAGAATTATAGATGACAGAGTAATTCTTTATGTATGCGAAGTTACAGTGAATTGAAACAAGATCATTTGTATCATATTAGTAAGATGAAATTTAAAAGACACAAAGTTCTATAAATAACATCTGCAAGAATACAAAGTTTCTTGACATAACACAGACAAATGATCTTCACAAAATTAAATGAAAAGCTTAGGGATAAAAGAGATCAGATAGACGAAGAATGAAAAGCCCTTCTGTATTGATTTCTTTATGATTTATTTACACTTTCAGAAAATAAGCCAAGTTCTTCCTCCTTTTTCAAAATGGCGAGGAGAGGCCATTATATAGCTTACAAATCAGTTACTCTTGGTAACTACTTCTTTTAACTAAAGATTAGTTAAGGATTGCCAATCGCAATACCTCAACTTATTACAATAAATCCGAGAGAAAGAATTGGAAGAGAAGAGAAGAATAAGGAGAAGAAGACAGGTGGTTATGACTGGGAGGGACCCACTGACTTCAAAATCCGCTGCCTGAATCTCTTCAATGCCTCGGCTATGTCTACGCCATGGGGACTCGACGTGTGTTGGCTGTAGATTGGGTCCAAAATCGAGGCACTTCTCCATTTCCTTATCAAACTCGACATGAGTATGATTAGTCTTTATTTGCTTCTTCAATGGCAGATTGAAGAGAGCAGATCTCCTTCATTTTCTCTTTGGAAATGGAGCTTTCCTTGAATAGATTATCTTTGAAACCTCCAGTGAAAGCCAGACCACTGTCGTGAATCATCTGTGCCATTGGTGTAGGGTTTGCATCTGTCATCCTCGACCAAAAATCACCAAAGTCAAGGTGGTGAACCTCACTGTCCCCGATATCGGGAATGGCGGATTCTAGTGGTGAGACTTGTTCCTGACCCTGAAATTTAATCTTCATGTTGATAGTAATTCAGAGGGCGGAGCTGCAAGCTAGACTTGGGAAGGAATTGCAGAGGAAAATGGATATGCGCGTAGGAATTTAGATTGCAAAGGTTCGAGCAAAAGATAGCATGAAAGCAGTGTGAAAAATGCATAGGGGGTTCGCTCGTTATATAGCCGTTTAGGAGAGAGAAAGGTAATAAATGTGCATTAAATACATACCTACCAATTTGAAAAGCAAGATATTCGGGTAGAGCGGGAAAAATTAGCACGAATGGCACTTGGTTCATTTGGGACATGTGGGACGAAAGCGCGAAGTACGTGACTTGGCCGATTCGGGCAATGCGGGGAAAAGACGCACAAATGCTCTTGGAACACGCGGGACAAAAGTACGCGAAGTATGTGGCTCGGCCGAATCGGATGAAAATGGAACAATTGGTCTGGGTGAACTTGGGACGTGGGACGTGGGACGTGAAAGCGAAGTATGCGGCTCGGCGATTCGGGCAAAGCGGGAAAAGACGACAAATGCTCTTGGAACACGCGGGACAAAAAGTACGCGAAACTACGCGTGGACTCGGCCGAATCGGACGAAAATGGAACAATTGGTGGTCAGTGAACTTGGGACATTTGGGACAAAAAGTTGACGGCCCGAAAAGAACAGACTTGGGTGAACCGGCCGATCGGGGGAGAGAGGCCCAATTGAACTTGGGACACGTGGGACAAAAATGTCCGACAGGCCCGAAAAACACACAAAATGACCCAAAAACGTAGATTTCTCAATTTCTTTGGCATTTCACATTATCAAGTACAACAGAGAAAACACTTAAACTCAAAATTTTAAATTTTCAGGGTTTACTTGGTTTAGGGTTTAGGTTTTTTGGCCTAGGGTTTAGGGTTTCAATTGTAGAAGTTAAACGCTAAAAGCTTTAGGTGAATGCTAAAATATTGAAAATTAACTATGTGACCAGATTAAACTATACAAATTATCTCCTAAACTATGACTCATAGAGTCATGAGCTTAATTCCATAAGGTATAAAGTGACCTTAATTTCTTATATTTACATAAATAAATTTAAAGTATAAGAAATAATAAAATATAAATAATAATAAATGAAAAACTTATACTTAAACATTTATTTTTGTAAATAGAAGCATGCCAAAAGCATATACAATGTTTATACTATAAAGAACACGTACGCGTTATAATGCGTACACGTTTTGCGTTTTCACTTTTTCCAAGCCATGCCTCAAGGCTTGGGATCCGGTTTGGATCCCAAGCCTAAGGCATGGACCTGCACAAACACATCAAACAACATGTTTTTACAAGAAAATGTAAAAATGTCACTTCCTCCATGATAAATCAACATAAAACAATCGATTCGTTTAAAAAACATTATACCACAACATAGAGAAAAGTTTCTTCTTTCTAAAAATATAATTTTTCAAATTTTCTAACTAATATAAGGTTTCCATATTATTTATTTTCTAACTATTACTTTTTATAGCTATTTTTTAAAGTTTAAATATGTTTATCTTTCATCGTGTATCTTTTTTTGGGTCATCGAAATTGAAAAAAATATACTAGCACATTTAGGCCTAATTCTATACATATTTAAAAAAATCTAATTTTTGATATTTTTGAGGTAGTTAAGAAAGAGGGGGATTGATCGAACTCCGTTATTTTTCAAAACATAAAATTTATGTACTAGAAAAATCATAAAAAATTAAATACTTGCTAAAAAAATCTATAAAAAAATCTATCACAAACTAGATGCTCCTAGCTATCTTTCTACCAAAGGGTTTTCAAAACTACTAAATGGTGCTCAAAAATGGTGGGGGCATGAAAGTCACTCTGTTATGTTTTTAACAAAAATAGGAGCACCTGTTGGTATTTTAGTTATTTTACCCGCTTAAGCTTATCCATTTTCAATAAATTTTAGTAGCTTAGAAACTAGACTCAAAATGCTACGATTCATGTTTATACAACATCTTCCAATTTTGAGTGTAACTATTTCAAAAAAACTCGTACAAGTTGAAGTTTTTATTTTTCAGAAAAATGCATCCACTTAAGACCCCCTTTTGGCCCCCAACTTGGTGCATTTACCCAACCCTTGTCTCGATAATTTCCTCTCCATGGTGGGAGTCACTGTGGATATAGTTTATATCAACATTTTTCTAACATCTTTAATGGGCAAAAGATGTCATTAGTTATTGTTTACATATTACTATATCTATTGTACAAGTGGCAAGGTTAAAAGGATCAATTTTGTTTAATTCTTATTACAAGGTACTAATTTCCCTCTATTAGTGTAGTAATGCTTGTTTTTGGATCCATGTTTTGTTCCATAAAAAGTGGAATATTTAGGGATCGCATTCTTAAAATTTGTAACAATAGGTCATACTTGAATGCACCAATAGTTGCCATCCACGAATGAAAATAGCACCTAAAGTTTCCCTATGGTAGACCTCATTAGCACAAAAGTAAGTCAGGGCCTAAGCAAATGTTCTTCATGTTGTCAACTAGACACTGCAAGTCTTAAATCATTCTGGGCCAAAATAGCTCGAATTAAAAGAGAATTTATCTTTGACTAATAGTGTCTTCTCTTGATGTTCAGTAGATTTAATAATGTGGAGGGATGCTCCAAAATTGACATTGTTGTTTGGATTCGGCTCATTTTGTGTCTTATCTTCATCCTTTACTCAGGACTTGCACTTCAAGTCTTGAATTTTGTCTTTATAAATCATTGAAATTTAACACTTACAAATATGGTTAGCACCTAAAAATTTTGTGGCTTTTTATTGCAACTTGGTTATATTTGCATCATACTTGGCCCTTCTATATCTAGCTGCAATTTTCTTGTACAAGACCATTTTGCGCAGGTAACAAGCACTCTTTTTAGCCCTTTTTGAAGGCTAAGAGTCATATTCTTTGATATGAGATTGCTCTGTTAAATGTAGTGCTTCACCTAAACACTATTTAAGGCCTTCAAAATCATCATCATATTCTTGCCACTTGTGGTTGACTCTATATGTACTTAGAAGAAACCTCTATAGTATTGCATTGAGCTTTATATAACCTTTTTCCAGCATTAAATGTTTTATGGGACCATAGAAGAATGTATCCAAACTCAGAGATATGTAAATTCTGATGTTGTGCCATTTTACATTGACTAGGGGAGCAATTGAACAAGAATCTAGCCTTAAAAACTACAAGTTGATTAGTGAGGCAGATGCCCTTTGGGTCCTTAGATCGGCTCTTCCGGTAATCAATCTATTATTAGCCAAGTTCCAAAATCTTATATGTAATTATCTCCTCCTTATCTGGTTTTAGACAATTATTAACCTTTTAATTGGGCATTCTTTTCTCCATATTGATTTTTTGCAGTTGGTCATTGTTCTTTGGTTGCTGGCAAAGTATGGGCACACAATGACAATCTGGAATCTGGAAAAGCTGTGTAAGTTTCAGATCCATCTTGCACTCACTTTGATTTAGTTTAGCATCACTATTAGTTGTCATTTTATAATAGTTTAATTCTATTAGTTGTGTTATGAAACAAAGCCACGACTATAGATAGGTTAACTTGGTTATCTGGGTCCCTGATTTGTAAGGTAAGAATCATTAGAATATTGTTAGTTGTTTGTGTTTGTGTTTGTATGGCAGAGATTTCTGAATCTACTTTGAAGATTGACTATAGATAGAGAGAACATGGTAATCGAGTAGTAGCCAAGGTGGGCTCATTTTAGCTTGTTAGGAGTTGTATGATGTAAGGGCCCTGTGTTTTTGTTAGTTATTGAATTGTAGCTACATATCTTACACTCAATTGTCACTACAACTTGTAATCAATTGAAATTCAATTTCACAATGTGTTTTTCTGCAACATTCTTTGCCATCTTCACTATACCTAAGCTCTATACATGCTACTGTTAAAATGTCGAAAAAGAACCATGTAATTTATAATTGTTTCCATCCAAAGCTTTGTACATTATATCACTTTTTACATTTTGAATTGTTTTAAGGGTTAGACCTCATGTTTGCGCTTTTTAAATGAAGTGGTTCATCTATATTTCTACACTTACAAAATCAATCACCCATAGTTTAAACAAAATCAACTACAAAAGTAATAACTATCCCTCTAAAACAAATAACATATACCGTTCGGCGTTCACATTGCATTGTACACATGCGATTGCTAGTTTAGGTGTTATAATATAACCCATGAAAAAGGTGTGTACATGCGGTATTTAATTCCCATGTATTTATTACCAACTTTCCATTTATTTCTTCATCTTATCTAACAAATTAAATACGAGCTAATCCATAACCTTGATGTCATGAAAAATAAAATGAAAATTTGAAAATCTCAATTGGAAAATGAAATCTACATATTGCTCATATGACCAACTACTAGATGGGCTCAATTATCGATGATTTTCATGCATAACATGTTTTCATGTAATTTCTGAAGCTTAAAATAAAAATAGGGCTAAAAAGTACTAAAAGAAGAAAACATTCCAGATGGGTTTGAAGCTAGAACCTATTGGATTTTCCTCATTTTTTATTTTTCCCCCTTAAGCACAAACTGTGATCGCGTAAATTATGCAAGTGAGATCAAGACGATAAAGTGGAGCACATATAGCATATATTACTTAGGTAGGAACAATCTAAGCCATGGAATATGTGTGGGTCATGCATGTATTTAATTCCCACCTTTTTATTTTCAACTTTCCTTTCATGAATTCATCTTATCTAACAAATTAAACTACATCAAAACAAAAACCTTGTCACCATTAAAATAAAATAAAAAATAGGAAATCTTGATTAGTAGATAAAATCTACTTGTTGCTCATATGACCAATTTTTGGAGGGGATAAATTATTGATAACTGGTGTTGTATTGCCGATTTACTTGTAATTACTCAAGCTTAAAATTAAAAGTGGATATACATATTGCTATAAGAAGCATACAAAGTGTGGTTAGGTTTTGAACCTGGTACATTTTGGATTTTCCCTTTCCTCCCCCCTTTAAACTCAAATTGTACTCATGTGAATAATGCCAATGAAATTGAGATGATAAAGTGGATAACTAGGGTTTTAATTCCCACCTTTTTTATTTCTAACATTCCCACCATGTGACAAAATTCAGGAGGGGATCACTTACAAATGATTGGTCCTGCATCGTTTGTGTTTTTTAATTATCGAATATTACAAATGAACAGAGATACAAAGTGATACAAGAAGAAAAATTGTTATCGGGTTTCTAACTTGGATTTTTTTGGATTTTCCACATTTTTTTATTTTGTCCCCTTTAATCACAAATTGCACTCACATCAATAATGCAAGTGAGATTGAAATGCTAAATTGGATCTCAGTTAGAAAATATTATTTTGGAAGGAACAATATGAGCCGTGGAATAGGTTTGGGAAATGAAAGTATTTAACTCCCACCTTTTTATTTCAAACGTCCAATCATGTCTTCATCTTATCTAAAAAATTAAACATTGTCCAATTAAAAGCCTTGATGCTATAAAAAACTATAGCAATACAAAATCCCATTTATGTTGGTGGTTGTGAAACCTCCTTCAAGATTGCTAATGAGGGAAACCCTAAATATTACCCTAACTGTAAATGTACAAGAAATCACTACCCTAGCATGTCATGCGCTCTCCACATATCCATTTTCTAAACTTTCCGTGAGGCAAACAAGTAAATTCCCCTTACATTTATGTGTGTTCTAACTCCCCAAAGAAAATAAGGGCTAAAATTTCAACGAATAATCATTAACATTGGCACTATTGATAAACCCCTCCTTGCATATGAGACATTTCCAAAATATATTAACTTGATAACTTGTACATCGTACCACCTTTCTCCTCCTTATTTTTTAGATGCTAGGAGTTAATGGTCCAATGAATCGGCACACTTTGTGGCACATTAATGCAAGGTGAATCCTCCCAACCAGTTGTGTAAATGCAAGGATAACAAGTCCCCTTGAGCTTGGGGATTATAACCTAGGTGGATGGCTGACGAGCACTCGGGGCCCACCATCGTGGCACACCCTTCTCCTTCTTATGATTGGACGTAAGGTTGTAGGAAAGAAAAATTTGCCATTGATTTTGCACAACATTTTCTCCACCTTTGGAAATATCCTCCTTCAAATCTTTTTTTCATTGCCCTTTTCCTCCTCCACTATTTCACTCCCTTCAATTTTTCTTTGTTTATGCACTCCTTCAACATTTCCATCATATATTTCACATAAATTGCTAGTGTACCATGTATTCTAATCTCGAAAATCAAGTACTCGTAAGGTTGAAATTTACATGAATTTAAGCAAAAAAATGTGATCACAAGAATGGTTGACACATGGTACAAATATGGGGCCTAAAAATAGATCAAAGGCTCGAATGGGAGAAACATGGCTCGATATTGAAAAATTAGGTTCGGGAAAGCTAGGATCTTGCCACGTGGCATGATCTCATTTAGTAAAGTCTCATGTAAACAAAAATTGAGAGGCCTCATGACTGAAATTGTGTGCGCATGAATGGTCAACATGTATCATTGAGTTAGACCCAATGTTATATAGATTTGGAAAATTGTAAATGGTGTAATGGTGTATTTAGAAACTCAAGTGTTTGGAAGAGGCACATAATAGGTGATAAAGGATCCTATGGTGTGGTCTTGTGTGAAAATGGAATCATAATTGAGAAGGGACTTTAAGGGTGGAGGACACAAAATAGTGCCATGTGGCATGATATTGTGGATTTGCCTTTATTCAACCTTTCCAGTGGCCAATGAGAGCCTTCCAAATGCCCATACGAGGAAAATGGGGAAATATTATAGTTTTAAAATAAGAAAATTCATCGAGGTTTTAATGGTGTCGGTGGGTGGAAAATATTTGGTTTTCGGTCATATCTTTTCATTTAGAGGATCAAATCAGAAAAAGTGGAATCATTGGAAAGACATTGAGGAATGTTATTTAAATGAATATATTTTTATCTTCGAGATGATTTTTTTTTTTTTTTTTAGAGAGGTTTCTACTCAAATCCCATGTTTCCGCTTTTTCTCATTTAATGTAACGTCGATTCAAATAGAAATCATATTGAGGATTTTGATCTCTTTAGCCCAACACCCTTTTAGAGAGATCTCATTCACAAGGCACCAACTTTATTCACCAAATTAGAAATCTAAGATTCCTTTTTCTGGGTAGCAACGAGTTGGATATATAACATACAATGTTTATAACTATATTTGAAGTGGTATTTTGGTTTCCATGGTTAAAATTTTTCCCCTATTATTCTCATTCCCATCTCTATTATATAAAATCCAGCAAAAACTAGGTTTATTATAAATGGTCCCCCTTGGAATGTGAGGTGGATCTTCTATTTTAATTTCCAAATAATTATCCCAACATATGTATATGATCTCTCTAGGACCTCGATATCTCTCTCACAAGTGTAATAGACGTGTACATTTCAGAAAATAATACGAGGTTGATAACATCTCATATATATACCAAAAAGCATTAATTTTATGCGCTCTTTTCTTCTCTTCGTAAGTGAATAAATCAATTTTATTATTTTCAATCCTCTATTTGTATAAATACAAATGGGGAGGCATCCCTAATTCTTCTAGTTATTTGTTTCATTTTTCCTCCCCCTCTTTTCCCTTCATATCTTGTTAGCTTAGAGTTAAAATGTAAGTGGTATGCATTAGAGTATTTAGTTAAAGCACTACCTATTCTCTCGGAGGTCTACCTCAAAGGGCCCAAGATTCCCATTCCTTCAAATCCACTCCCAAAATTTTCATCCTCAGGACAAGACAATCCCATCAAACAATATCTTTCATACATGGTTTTGATACCAAATTAAATAAACCAAAATATAAATGCAAGAATTACAAATTCAATCATTCTTTATAACACTTATAGACATTCAAACCGAAATTACAATTAGCTACATAACATGATCAATCAAGATCAAGATCAATATCCATGATAGAAGGAGATACCTAGTTACCTAATCGATCTACCGAATTGAACTAAATAGATCAAACTACTAAACTAAATACCGAACACAACTACCTCTATAGATAATTAAGAGTAATAGTAAGTTACATCAGCACTTCATGAGGGCATTATTATCCACATAATTATCTACTAAATGCTTAATTAATATCCCAAAATGCTAATTTTATCGGGATCATAGGCTCCTTAGGATTCTCAAGAATAGGAGTTGTACTTTCTATGATCTACCCATACTATATGGAGGATCCAACAAGTGAATTTATTAGATTATTTTCTATCCGCTAATGATCCTCCACATCAATTCTCTAATGATGTTTTGCTAACCATGTAGGATAGTGCACTAATGGTGTCAACACAATGGTAAGTATCCTTAGCCTCTCATTTCATGTACGTTATTTCAAATTTGATTGATTGTGTGACTAGTCATGCATAGGCTTGAATAGAGAAGCATATTCTTAATCTACATCTTTACTATCTATTGTTTGTTACCTTGTAATAACGCACGTTGGCTTTACAAACCAACCGATCAATACAATTCATATTCACAAACCACTATATGTTTCTCTATCTTGTCTATAACCTTATGTAATCAATCTCACAATTAGGGTTCTAAGTAAGTCACAACTTCCTATCTTATAATTAATCTTTGGAACCCTAATCTTTAATAGAGTTTCGACTATCACCTTTTAGATACCACGAATTCAATGGCTTAAAACCTTCGATATAAGGCCTTAGAATGTTACCCTTCTTATCCGAATATATATTATAGAGAAGAGAGAGGATATTCTATCGACCATTCTCACTTGCATATATAATGTTCATGAGAATAGACCATGGTTCATTTCACTCACCAATATGTATGATGTAGGAGCATCTAGTAGGACACAAATGATCTTGCCTCATGCAAAAATAGAGCATGGATTGTGTGCATGTTGTGGTGGTGGGGAGTGATCTTGTGGCATTGTCTTACATGGTCCAAGGGAGTGGTCTCATGTATTTATTATAGTCGGAAGAATTGTTTCAACAACAAAAATATTAGTTTACAAACTTGGTAACTTTACAAAAACTAAAGGTATGTGTTAATTGGAGGTTACAAACTCGCCCTATTAGTTACATAACTTCTTAAATGCAAAAATATTTAGTTTTTCCCATGGTCTTTATGCGCACAAATTAACTCAAAAATAAGAATTGCTAGTTTTTAATCATTCCCAACCATCTTGGGAAGGTGAAGAGGTATGCATGTTATTAATGGGTGATAGAGAGATCTATTAGGATTAAAATAAGGACATTTTGGTTGGGAGGGGAGTCAAAAATAGGAAAACCAAATATTGGAGAGTTCAAAGTAGAAATAGAGATGCGAAACTTACAAGAGGGGGATTTTTTCTAGTCTAGTATAGTAGAATCCATCAATGGGATTGGTGTATGCCATCTTCATGTTATTTATTAATGAATAACATAATGCATGAGTGTGAGTGTAAAGGTATGTTACAAGCTAAGTGATTTCAATAAAGCATTTGATTTGGGATGATGTTTGAGTGTGTGGGCCTCAAAGTGTATGTCTTATAGCTCCATTGCATTTAGGGAAGGAGTAAGGTGACCATTAACTTAGCCTCCTCATTTCCATAAACACTTAAGGAATTTGTGGTTTGATTTCAAGGTGCCCCATTCTTAATATATGTATGTTCGAGTGCGAATAGAGTGACCATTAACCCGGCCCCATCATTCCCATCTATACAACAAAATAATAACTAGAAAAATTAAAGACCATAAAAAATAGGTAAATGTACCACTCACACTCATAAGACCTTGCATAAATATACTAGACGGATACATTAAACTATACAAACAAATACATAAAAAAACCATTTTAATTTTAAGTGTTTATGTTTAGTCTGAAAGGTTCACATTACATAGTCATAAGTCAAATTGGGTGGCCATAAATCAATCCATTTTAAATGCAATGAAACACCAAGGTCATAAATTAACGAAGACTACTACTCTTTAGGTTCTATATCTAAATGCAGACTTCCCCATGTCAAATGATAAATTTATTTTAAATTCAGCATCCCACCTACTACTCCTTTGAACAGACTTTCTCAAAGCGCCTAAACCCACTGTGACACGTGGCTTGAGCTAATGATAAATAGATTAGATCAGTAAGAGGAGAGCCGTATAGCTGCATCTTTGCTGTCGTGATGGGCGGAAGAAACATAATATGCTTTTCATTTATTTTTCTCATTCTACTTTATTTTGTTTTTTCTCACATGGATTGCTTTGTTAATATACTCTGAAAGGGGTTGAATAAAATTGTTATTTGGTGCGTAGAAATATACTGATAATGAATCTGGTTTTCTGTTTGCAGGAGGGAGTTCAGAATCAGAATCATATGATTTGCCATATGAAAACATGAGCACTATGAATCTGGATATTCCCCGGCTCTGGTAACCCTACGTATGATGAGAATTAGCTTCAAGTTGCTCCACCTAAAATGGGTGATTAAGATATGTATTCAATGTGAGGTTTCTGGCCAAGGTAGTTTTTTCTAAGGTTATTTATAAAATTAGGAATGTATGTTTGTAATATATTTGTATACTATTAAAATTTATTTTTATAATCTTGAAAAACAACATACTAATATATGGTTAGAGGTGTTTGTGTATTTTGTAAATCATTCTTTTTTATATGATTATTATTAATATGTATGATTTATTTCTATAGATTTTTAGATGGATGGTTGTGCACCAATTCAAGAGAACATTAACCATACATATAAACATTTAGAAGAGGGAAGAAATATAGGTGCAACATTTGAAACTTGACAATGCCCTTACTTTGAAGATGTGGAATTATATACAAACAAAAAGTCAAACGAGTTGAATGATCAAATATAACCACCAATGCAATCCACTCTTATATGGTTAGGGCATGCTCTTCAAGAAGCAAAATGCTACCCATGGAGAATGAAATCCTTTCTCCTAATGATGTCACTATCAAATCCAATCACGTATCCGCACATCATCATATTATATGAAAATTTTCCACCCATAATAGTGGTGACCTTTTTCTCTTATGATGAATACAAATGAACATAGGGAAAATGACCAATCATCCTACAAGAGTCTGGAAAAGGTAGATCTCCCCATTTAGAATTTCATATAAAATTCTTAATATTATACTCAATTGTAGACAAAGAATATTTACTCTCCTTTACCTTCAAGGTGTACATGCATATCAATATTTCTATAAATGGTCTAAAATCAATTGGGAAGCAAAAGGATGGTCTCAAGAATGATCAAGAGGGTTGCAAAAAGATGATAGTTCTTACACATTCGAGATCATTTTAAGTAGCTTGCAATATGCAACCAAAATAATTTGTTGACAAATATGTTACCTACATGCATGTAATTTTGACTTCTACCTACTCAAGGGGCTTCCCAATCTTGTTATCAAAATTCAAAAGAATTCCCTTTCCTCAAACACGTATTTAGACTCTTCCTAAGGGATTAGTCAATTAAGTAAACATAGATTTTTTTAACATAAAATAAGGATGAAAACTCCAATATTACAATTCATAATCATACATATATAAACTCATCAAACCCAACCCTTCATGATTAATTTATGTTTCTTGGTCATGCTTTTAAAGACTCCTAACTTGTACTTGTTAAAAACTTGTTGTGATCATCCTTGGCAGTGCCTGGATCTGTTAGAGTCATGGAATCCTTAGGTTAGTGGGACGTGCGCCCTAAGGAGACCTCCAGATTATAAAGAAGTTGGCTCTTCTCTTGGTTGTGAGGTGAGGTTTAGAAAGACAAAACAAAATATTAATTTAAAGGGGGCGATGTGCCAAACGAGCCTTCCAAGAGATCAATCAAGACCACAACTATCTGAAAAAGGAAACGGTGAACAACTGAAAAGGGTGGTCAAAATGCACCACAGGTCAGAAAAGACTCACACAGGAACACTACTTCAAACTACTTAAGCATAGCTTCAAAGATAGTAACAACATTGGAAGATGCACAGTTTCTACGTGAGGATAAAGGCGATCAGAGACAATAAAGATACACAAATGATGAACAAAAAACACCACAAGACATATATATTACTCCAACAATTGTGCACAATATTACATTTAGAAAAGAGGCAAGCTTGTTGTTACAAAACCCAAGAAGAAAGCTAGAGCTTCAAGACCTCTGTCTTTTACAAAAGAGGGACTTGAGACAGAGAAGAACATCGACTGATTCCCAGAATTATCTCTAACTACTTCTATATATCTGCATTCTATATCTTCAACCCTATATATATAGGAAGGGGAAGAGAAGATAAGAAGCCTTCCTACACTCCTTTTAACTGCTTTTAATTATGACAAATGGAGCGAAGTGACAGGAAAATATTTCTAAAGATCTCTCTCACACTTTCCATTATCTACCCCTTCTAAAAGTGAGAGCCATGCCTATTTAATGCATCTTTACTATCCTGCAACCGACTCCTTTAAAATGGACTCACCTTTTGAGGAACATCCCTTCTGACTCTTTATTACATAACCAAATATTTCGATCTTTTGTGCATTGGTTTCCGGCCTCATGACTCAAACGACGCATATTTTGTCGCTACACTGAAACAACCCTTTGAATGTAGATGAATAACTTGAGTCTTTACAGGTTGGCATTCTTCACATGGGACTATGCATTAACTCACTACTAAAATGATGGCTATATGACCCTTCACCTCCAATCTTTCATATGAGTCTTGTAATCACTCATACGTGATACATGGCTTGTCACCCCTTTTAGGTCCTGCTTGAAACTAGAGTCCACTTATTGTGAGATCCACGTGGGAAGCCCTCGCATCTTTAAGATTTATGCTGCCCTTTTGGGTTATGGGAATGCGTAGTGTCGACACTTGGCACCAACCATGGGCACACTGTTTGTTCCTTTGGGGGAGTAAAATACCCCATCGTATATAATGTCATCAACCTTTTGGGGTGGACCCCTTTGGTTAGTTCCATGTGGAAACCCTGCGGGCTTCCGAGACTTTGCTCCCTTCTTTGACTCTTGAAGTTGTGACGGTTGGACACTTGGCATCTTCCACGAGCCTGCTCTGTGTCCTTTGTGCTTTGGCAAAGTCCCGACTCTGAATAGGCTTCGAAAATGCAGGAATATTTTTGTCTGTGGATTTTAGATAACAAAACTCAATCCCCATATATAATGCTGCAAAAATCATATTTAATACGAGCTTTTCTTTTAAAAATATGAGATTTTAAAAGGAAGTTAAAATTTAATCCCACCGACCCCACTTCTCAATCCATAAATAAGATTGGTTCTTCTTAACCAATCCTTTAAGTTAAATCAGCCCCCAACAAGAGCCCTCCAATTTCATAAAAGAGTTCCATGCTTCTCCAAGAGCTAAAATTTCTTTAGGGTTTGAAGATATATAAGGTAAATCCCTATTCTAAATTTTTACTCCAAAAACACCCTCATCACATGTCCATTGTTCCATTTTAAAAAACATAGCTAACTCAATTTTCTCATGTAAAAACACCACTAGGAAGTGTGACAATTATATAATTAAAAAGAGCAAGTGTGTAATTTTGTAGTAGAGGTTTGTTTATGTAGATTTGCAATAAATAATTGGTACAAAATTGGAAATGCTATATGAGAGATGTATGCATGGTACAAAATGGAAAAATCTATAGGTTTCTTTATTCAAATCTATCTACTTTAAACGTATATTATTGAAAATGCAACTATGCTAAGTGTGTGCAATGAAAAGTTTACAAAAGCTATGAAAATGGGGTAAGAATCTCTAAAGAAACCCCAAAAGATTTGGAACAAACAACTCAAATGACCATCAGATTAGAGATAAACAAGAGCTACCTATTTGCATGCATATATAAAGCTTGAAACAAACAATCAACCTCTAAACATGACTATATTAGTTCTCTACTCCATGAAAGCTATCTATAAGTGAACCTATTAAAGCTCTAGCAATCAATTTTGTGTTTATTGATGTTTAAAAGCTTAAGAATGGAAGCTCACCATTAATGGATTCTCCCATTTACCTAAAGCTTTGAAAGGATTAGCAAATAACAAGTAAATAGCTCAAATAAACTATGAAATGACTCTAAAAAGACCTAAGCATGACCTAAATCAGAAATGAGAGAGAGAGAGAGAGTTCTTAGGAAAAGGTGGGAGGGGTATCCCTCTATTTATAGTTTTTGGATTTGAGAAAATGATGTTTTGGATGCATGTGGGACTAAAAAGGAGTCAAAAAGTTGATTTTAGAAAGAATCTATTTAGAGATGTGAATTGGATTTAGAAAGCTAAGTGGTTATTTGGAAAGGTAAGATATTTGTTTAGAAAGTCAAATTCTCTTTAGAAATTCAATAAGAGGGTTAATTAACCTAAACAAGGTTAATTAAAGGGAAACAAGCTTATAGAAGCTGGTTAGAGAGGGATTAAGAGGGTTTATTTTTAGTAGGGGTAAAAAGACTATTTTACTAGTGTAGTGTAATAAATTGACACGAGACTATGATAGTTAGTATGATCTTAGTAATAAGATCAGGTAGACCAAATTACATGTGTCTACAAACATAAACCAAGTAGAAAATTTTGAGGGGTAGAAGAAAAATTAGTAGGATGAAGGCTTCCCCCTCGAGTGTCGATGGGGTGATGGAGGAACGTGATCGACGATCAAAAAGAGGACATAAGAAAGAAAAGTGTGAAGAAAGGGGAGATAGAAGAGAAAATAACAAGAAAAAGGGATTTTGAGCTATCCATAAGGCATTGTTATATAAACAATTATTATTCATCATATTGCTAGTAATATTCATCATTGGTCCTTATTAAAATATAAGCATATGACAGAAGCGTAAAATGGCATGAAAAGCCAAGATACAAACAATTGTCCATTGCTAAAAATGACCAAATCCATGTAACATACATGAATATAATACAATACGAAAAGAAGCAAACAAACTCACTTAACAAGGAAATAAGTATAATCACACACACTCAAACCAACAACATTTTAATACGATTGCACAAATATTTTGTTATCGAGTTGCAATCCCAAATGTTTTGATAAACAAAAGGTGTAAAATGATGCCCCAAACAATTTGTATATGCAAGGGAAAGGATGGAGGACACTTGGGTCTAATGAAAAGCAAGTGTGCGTACGAAAAAAATAATACCATGCAACTAATAGTGCCCCAAGTACATGCATTTAAGTAAGCAGCGTAGATTTTGTAAATGGTTTGGAGATTCAGAGGATCCACAAGTCTTTGTCTCAATATGTGTGGCAATGTTAGCAAGATATGAGATGAGTGCCATGTGAGAACGACACAGATTTCAACTACAAATGATTTGTTTGACCAACTTTTAGTCCATTTGCAAATGTTGTACAATTTTTTTGGATTTTGGATGATTTTAAATTTTTGATTTTTTTCACTTAGAAGAATTTAAGAAATGGAAGATCGATCCTAGAAGCAGTGAAAATACCCCAAAGGGAAAAGAAAAGGGCATCAAATAGTAGTAAAATACCTCTCACGAGAAGAAGAATGAGCCAAAAATAATTATTTAATAAAAATAATTATCTCGATGGTAGAATAAAAATAGAAGACAAGAAGTGCACTGAGACTATTTAAAAATGCCCCAGGGTGAGAGATCAACACTAGGTAGCTAAAAAAGCTTAGTGAAAATTAATAAAATAATAATAATAAAATAATTATTTAATAAAAATAATCATTTTAGTGAAGAGAAGAAGTGTTAGAGTGATCACGACGGAGAAAACATGCCCTGGGCATCATGACAACCTAATATATAGGGGGTAAATCAATCACAACCAGTTCATTTGTAGTAGAGCTCTTGCAAATTTTTACCGTGAGTGAGTGTGAGAGCATTGGAGTGAGATGGTGAGACTTCTAAGGAGGAGGAGACGAGCAGATCACATTCGGGAGTATCTTCGGGATGTGGATGGACCCTACGTGAGTGCCCTATCCTTGCTTTGTCCTTTTAGCATTTAATGACATTTTTAACATGTTTTAGGATAGTTTAGGGAAAATTTTGATGTATGCGTGCACGTGTGCAATGCATCAAAAAAATAGGTACACATAGGTGTACATGTCAAAATAAGGGTATAGGAATGCGTATCTATCAAAGGGATGCACATATGTCAGAGTGGGGAAAATGAAGATGCGCACGTGCGTGCGTGCCAGATTGGTAAGGTGTAGGAAGCCCAAAGGCCCGTATGCATCCTGTGTAGGTAGGGGGATTAGGTGTAGAAAGGGGGGTGTATGCACGATGATATGGGGCGTAGGTGTGTGAAATGGAAGCATGCATGTGTTGGGTGCATACATATGGTACTTGAAACAAATGCAGTCATGCAGGCACGCATGTGCTGAGGAGGAAAAGTACATAACTTACCTGCGTAAACAATTAGCCAAGTATAGATGAAAATAGACTAGATTGTTGTAGAAGAAAGTGAAAATTAGTATGTTAGATGAATGAAAGAAGAATTTACTAGAAAATTAGATAGAAGTAGATAGAAATGTAACCCTAATGTGTGTATCATTTTTTTATGCGCAATGGATACTACCCATCCTTCACACCAGAGAGAGAGATATAGTCACTGGCTGCGATAGAGGCACAATTTGATGAGGATGATCAAAGGATATTGGATATCCTTTTATATGTTACGGGGCTAGCCTATGTGGCTAGATATGCCACAGATCACTCTAGATCATGGCCTCCGACATTCTAGTAAATCGAGTGGATGGCATAGCGAGAGTCAGTGCTTCCAACTCCCCACTGGTGAGATCACCATTACCTTGGAGGACATATGGTGTATTATGCGGGTCCCCATCTAGGGTGAGTTGATTCAGTACATGAGTCACCAACATGATATTGATCAATGCATTCTAGAGTTATTTGGAATTCCAACTATATCGCACACCGTGGGATGATAATTAGATTATCGCGGTGTATAGAGGATCCTTAAGCTTGATTGGGTTGTAGTATATCTGATGGATTTTGTTAGTGGAGTTTTACTCCCTGAAAAATGGAGCTTCATTTCCACTTAGCCTCATTGGAGTGATATGGTTTGATTGATGGTGAGACATATTGTGGGGCTAGTGCATACTGGCACATTTATACTGGGACCTACACTTGATCACATACTACCGTCAGAAGATGGTAGGACTACCAATATGCTTCAGATTTGGGCATGGGACCACATTGCTATTGGTCATCCCACAAGGTGTATTGAGGGTTCGAGCTCTAGAGGAGCCTTCTACTATGGGTGGTTTCGATTGGTGATGACGTGGCCACATATGGGAGACACCTACCATTACTACCGAGAGTTAGATGACTTACAATAGGCCTCAAGTAGTATGGAGGCCATATAGACATTTCCAGTGGCCTCAGGATGGCCTAGAGCTCAGTACAACGATAGTTGAGCATTTTATGTTGGGTAGCTATATACTATATCATATATAAGTTTGCATATTTGATGACGGTGTGTAGGAGATACATTTTGGCATTACACAGGATGTACTCAGGCCAGATATGTGGTATGCTCGCATAGGGCCAGAGAGTATTTTGACATGGGGCCATAGATCACTAGAGACAGAGTCATGGCTAGCTATGTAGAAGTGGTGCTAGTTATGTAGGTACCTTTGAGATAGGTTAGAGATCCAAGTTGTACACAGAGTATGCTCCATGGTACCACATAGTATTACCTCATTGATTGATGATTCCTAGAGTAGCCTAGGATGCCGGAGTTAGAGCACTTCCAATGGGGCCTCCTAGTAGTGGTGATGATGGTGGAGATGACGGGATGATGATGATGATGACAATGATCCTTTCGATGGCCAACATCATGATGGGGGTGGGGATAGGTTCCTCCACTACAACAACCACATGAGATAGACAGGCCTAGGCCTAGCAGAGATAGGTGCCCCAAGCTCTAGATATATAGTTTCCTCCAGTAGGCATTCCAGTGGGGATATAAGCTCCATTATAGTAGGTAGGTGTTTCACAACCGATTCCTCCACCTTGCCCTCCTAATAGGGTGGTGGTAGAGATGATGGATAGCTAGATAGCAATAGTTCGTAGCTTTTCAGTGGTGACATGTAATGACCGATGGTGAGAGATAAGAGAGCCGAGGCAAGGGCAAGATTACAAATTGTGACAAGAGAGAGACCGGTGAGATCCCAAGTCACTCAGGGTGGGGATGGAGGAGCATGGAAGTAGTATATTAGGTTAGGCTATCAACGCATGGTGCTTAGATATTGAGCCTCCTACATCGAGGTAGGCACATACACATGCACATGGTGTTACTATATAGCGAGACTACACACTTGCCCAAGTCTAGGTATTACTATTAGAGAGAGATAGATAGAGATCGGAAGGCTACCTTCAGCAGAGATAGAGATAGGCCCATGCATTGTGAGACATGCCCATTGATATGGGTAGACATGACAGAGGAGAGTGAGATGTTGTTGTATAGGAAACCATAGCTTTGGGGATACAGAGATGATTTAGGACATCATGAGAGCTAGTGGTGAGGCCTGTATTACAAGGCCACTTATTACAAAGTAGTTCCAACATAGGAGCGGGTTACACCTTTGATCAACTAGATGTGAACATAGGACATGCTCTAGATCATGGAGGTCAAGGTGGTGGTTAGATTAGATTCGGTTAAAGCCAAATGGGCAATAGGGTGGCACACCAGAGCTGACCCATCACATCATCATTGTCATTTCATCCTCTAGGTCATAGACTAGGCAACCCTGGAGAGGGTGAGAGTCATGGTTGACTCTCTCTTTTTTATTTGACATATGTATGTATACATGCCTCTTATGAAGGCTGATTTTGATCGATGTATGTATTGATGTATCATTTTTGATTATGCCTCTTGATGAAGGCTCAATTTTGATTCATGCCCTTTAGATGGCAGATTTTGTATCGATGATGTATATCTTATTTTGAGATAGATATTTATACATGTATATATGGACATTCGATGGTTTATTTTTTCATGTTTTATATGCTCTATGATGATGATTCATGTTTATAGATGTATGAGTGTATCATGGTGATGTATGATTCTCATTTCCTATGTATATTTCATGCTTAGATAGTGATGTTGTACCACATGTTTTTATATTGATGATATATCTTTAGATAATATCATATGTTTTGGACATGAGATATTCTGGTAGATGCTAGCATTTGGGATGATATTAGATGATATTGGTGTGGGGATAGATTTTGTGATCATGCACAACCCCTCTTTCCCCCATTGATGATATGATATGTGATGATTAGCTTAGTATACATGCATGATGTAAAACTTAGCATTTTTTGTATATATGATGTATTAGATGATGTTATATGTGATGAATGATAGATGATAGATGTGATAACAAAAAAGATGTGCAAAAACACACAAACAAAGTTAACAAAACTAAAAAAATATACACCTTCAAAAACACACAAAAAAATGCAACTAGAAATAAATCATATAAATTTAATCAATAGATTAAATTGGTATTCAATCTAATTAAAATGAATCCTAATAGATGCATACATCATATGATGAATACATAATCAATATCTTACAAGTATGAAATTATTTTAAAAATGAACTTAATGCGACACATAATTAAATCAAACGAGATTCAATCTAAGGTAAGAAAATGAACCATACTTTAAATCATACAACATGAAAATATACCTACAACCAAAACTATACAAACTATCAACTAAAAGCAATCTAATCACTACCTTGTTTTTTAAGAGAACATTGATATATTTTCTAATTTTTGGGTTATCTTGAAAGATAATTTTTCAAGGATACTGTTCACATTGTTTTCAAGGTTTTCCTAAGACAATGTTGTGAAGTTGGTGTAGCTTCGCTCCTAAGGGGGTTTTCTAAATGTTTAGATTTTTGTGTATCTTTTTCTGAATGTTTTTGTATTTTCTAAGGTCATGTTTTGAAAGAAATGTACAAGGACAAAGAAGCGTGGATGCCCCCAGCATGATGTGGGAATATACAAAAGGCCGAAATGCCATGTGTATATGTTTGAGAAAGTGGAATATGAAGGTACCCCAGCGTTAGATGGGAATATACAAAGGAAAATCCTTCACATATATATAAGAAAAAACAAGCCAGATCATGGCTTGGTGAAGTAGACTTGGTAGGGTTCCTAGACCTAACAAAGGAAACTAATCCTAGAAAGTGGTGAGAGTTACCCATCTAGATGTAAGAGTATCTTATGACCAAAAAATCCTCCTTGAGTGTCGGAAACCAGTTTTCACCCAAAGACCTTCCCAATGTGCCATAATTGTGTGGTTTTCACATGTGGATGACCTATTTTTTCTTTACTATTTTCTTGATTTTTGATTTTTTCTTTTTTTTCCTATTTTTTACTTTTTTATTTTATGAGATACCACCCATGTTTAAGCATAGAACATCTTGAGATACATGGTTTCATAGGTTTTAGAAGCTCTTCACCATCTGAATATGTAATTTTATATGCTCCGATCCATATTTAGCAACCACCACGTAGGGCCCTAACCAATTAGCCTCAAATTTTCCTTTATTTTCTCTATCCTTGACAATGTTCTTCTAATTTTCTTTTAGAACAAGATCTCCTATATCGAAATTCATGATGAATGATCCATTTGTTATATCCTCTTGATACTCTATTTATGGTAAACCTTTAGGTGATTAAGCACTCTCATATGCTTTTCATCCAACAACTCTAACTCTGCCATTCGAGAAACTCTATAGTCTTCATCTTTATCAAGATAGTCTCGGAGAGATATTCTTCAGGAGGGAAGCTCCACTTCCAAGGGTATGATGGCTTTAGTGCCATAGACTAATGAATATGAGGTCACACCAGTAGGATTATGAATGGAGTTTGATAGGCCCAAAGGGCATGGGATGTATCTGTAAGTGCCAATTATGACCATCTTACTTACCATTTTCTCCATGATCCATACAAGAGTTTTATTGGTAGCCTCTTTTGTTTGCCCATTACCTTAGGGGTAATAGGGGTAGACCACTTGAGCTGAATATGGAAGCATTGACACAATGTCTTAACTATTTTTTTCTTGAATGACTTACCATTATCTGTGACAATGGTAGAGGGGATACTGTAACAATGGAAAATGAGGTGATTCATGATGAATTTGGAGATTTGCGCACCAGTGACATAAGTGAGAGGTACAACCTCTACCCATTTAGTAAAATATTTGGTGGCGGTAATAATGTGGGTATGGCCATCTGAAGAAGAAGGATGGAGCTTCCCTATGAGATCTAGGCCCCATTTAGAAAATGACCAAGGTGTTGGATAGGTGTAAAGCTGTCGTTGGCACATGTATCAAGTTACCATATTTTTGGCACAATTCACACTTCTTGATGAAGTTACAAAAATCTGCTTCCATGGTGAGCCAATAATAACCCACCCTTAAGAGCTTCTTAGCCAAGAACATACCACTAGTGTGTGCTCCACAAATACCTCCGTGTACTTCCCTAATAGCATGGACCGATTCAATAACATCCAAACAATGAAGAATATTCCCATCGTAGCCATGATGATAAAGGGTACCCCTAGGAGGGTGTAATGGGCTATACGAAAGATAAGAATTATCTTCTCGTAATGGGAATGTTTGGGGAAATGTTCCATCTTGTAGGTATTTAAATATAGGGTCATACCAAGGGGAGAAGGGACCAACAACTTCACATGCCAAACATGACTCTAGCATATCATATGCAGGTACTGTAAATGCTCTACAAAGAAGGGCATTTTACTTCTCTCAAGTGGATGCATAATAGTGATCGATAGTAGCCATGACATGACATGTTGATCTATTTACAACCTTAGTTTTTGTTAAAAAAATATGTATAAAATATTCCTTCAAGGTTTCAACCAATTTCTTGTATGGAATAATCTTTTCATCTTTAACCTTATACTCATCATTAACTTGTTTAATAATAAGTTAGGAGTCACCAATGACTTGTAGTTATCTGATATTCCAAGTGATAGCCAACTTGAGGCCAAAAATGAGTGCTTCATATTCTACAATGTTATTAGTGCACAGAAATCCCAAACGAAATGCCCTTAGAATGACCTCCCTGTGGGAGTGATGAGTACGAATCCTACTCCCGATCCATGGAAGGTGAATGATCCATCAAAATGGACTTGCCACTCCATAGACTCTTCAACATACATCATGGATGCATTTGGCAAGATCCAGACACAAAGGTTCCATCCCTAGTAGAGGAGCTTCTGCCAACTGATCAGCCAACACCCATTCCTTTTAATGACTTTTGGTTAACAAATTCAATATCAAATTCACTTAGGAGAATGATCCAATTAGCCATTCATCCCATAAGGGTGGGTTTGGATAAGAGGTATTTGAGAGGGTCAAATTTGGATATTAGCTTGGTTTTATTGTTAAGGAGATAATGGCACAATTTTGAAAGGTAAAGACAACTACTAGGAAAGCTTTTCAATTGTGGGTAATTCAGTTCATAGGAAATCAAGGTGTGACTAAGGTAATAAAATGCCCTTTCTCTGTGGTCTAGGTCATATTGGGAAAGTAGTGCACCAATAACAAATTGGGTAGCTGAAATGTATAATAGGAGAGGTTCACCCGGGGTAGGCGGCATGAGTACGGGTGGGTTGATAAGGTATTGTTTAAGCAAGTGCAAATGCCTTTTAACAATCTAGTCCCTATTTGAATGCAACATCCTTCTTGAGGAGATGTGTAAATGGATGGCACTTATCCGCAAGCTATGAAATGAAACGATGGATTACCTATATCTTTCCTTGTAAACTTCTTAGTTGTTTGATATTTGTAGGTGGAGGCATTTCGTGATAGTTGTAACCTTTGCAGGATCCACCTCTATTCCTCTCTGTGAAATGATGAAACCTAGGATTCCTTGAAAAAATGCCAAAGACACACTTCTTAGGGTTCAAACGTACTTTGTAATCTTGGAGACATTGAAAAATACGTCTCAACACTTCAAGGTGCTCTCCTCTACTTTTGGATTTTGCTAAGATATCATCAACGTAATCCTCCATGATGTCATTCATCATGTCATGGAAGATGACCATCATTGCATGTGATAGGTGGTTCCAATATTCTTGAGTCTCAAAGGCATGACCTTGTAACAAAATGTCCCCAAGGGGTGATGAAATTTGTCTTATGTTGATATTCCTCTACAATTGGATATGGTTATAACTTGAAAAACCATCCATTAAGGATAACATCTCATAACCAATAGTAGAATCGACAATCATATCAATATTAGGCAAGGGGAAGTCATCTTTGGGACATGCTTTATTGATATCATGAAAGTTGGTGCAGATCCTTATGCCAAATGACTTCTTTTGAACTGGGACTATGTTAGATATCGAATTTGAATAGTCAATGGGTTTAATGAAATCAACGATCTAATAACTTTTCAAGCTCTTCTTTAACAAGTAGTGCAACTTTGGGTGTATCTTTCGTAATTTCTATTTGATCGGTTTGGTACTTGGGTGCACAACAAGGTTGTGCACGACCAAGTCTGGGTCCAAACCAGGCATATCTACATATGACCATGCAAATATATCTCAGTATATTCTCTCAATAGTTCCACAAAAACTTTTTGTTCTTGAGCTGAGTGTGAAGCTCCCAACTTTATCATTCTAGGTTTTCTTCCGAGCCAATGTGTGATAATCATTTCTTTAACAAACATTTTGAAGCATCCTCCATCCATGTAGGATCATGAGGAAGAGTAATATCGACCTTGATAGAAGGTGTGAGGTCATATTTATAAGGATATTCCAATTTTTCTATGAATTCTTCATTTTTTTATCTACTAATGCCTTAAAACATTTATCAATATGAGACTTGCGTTTCTTCTTACCACAAGGTTTCCTTAATGTATCCTTATTCTTGCTTACAACCTTCTTACTCAAGCATCCACAAATCTCTGCTTCTTCTCCAAAGTATGCACAAGAATCTATTTTTATTACAAACCCTTTCTTGTGATCCCGGTTGGAATAGAATCCTGAGTACCATGAATTCTACGAATGCTTCATCATTTTCAAAGAAATTGAGTGGCACATGAAATTTTTATCCCAATCTATAAGTTTAAGGATAGCTAAGGGCTACTTGATATTTGGTTTGGGAATTTGATCTCGGATAAGGTAAAAATAGTTGAATGGGGAATATGTTAGTAGAGGCAAGATCCTCGTAGAGGTTACATTGAGAATGCGTTCTTATTTGAATGAGATGAGTCATCCTCATGTTTGGAAGAGGTGACATCAATATCAAAGGGTAGATTATCATACAAGACCATGTTTTTAGATTTTAAATGAGGATAGGAATGAGTTCTAATTGTCAATGTGTATTGATGCCACATCCAAACCCATTGTAACCCATAACGTACATCATCCGGTGGACTTTGATATAATGCGGGGCATGATGGCATGAGGCCATGGTACCCTTAGGTACTCTTTCAAAGATAGGATCTTCTAACAAATTTTCCTCGAGATAAGATACCACTAGGGATGAGCTTATCCAAAGTGGTTTGGGAACTTATCTAGAGTGCTCTTGAAATCGAAATCGGGGGTTTACCATGTGTCCTAGGTGATCTTGTGATACAATATTAATAAGGCCTGTTGAAGAGTGAATTGCTCACTTGGGCCATACTTTGCAGACGTTTCCTCCC
The DNA here is from genome assembly GCA_018340775.1 of Taxus wallichiana var. yunnanensis. Lineage (NCBI taxonomy): Eukaryota > Viridiplantae > Streptophyta > Pinopsida > Cupressales > Taxaceae > Taxus > Taxus wallichiana. The sequence goes on from CM031237.1 coordinate 40,638,591, forward strand.
ATGATGTGAAAAGGTTGAATAAAAAGGAAAGTTTGATTACAAGGAGTGAGTGAATCCAGTCCACTCATTCCTTGACAACTTATATTTATAGAGGAACAAAAAATATCCGTAAAAGAAAATTATAGGCCACATAAGAAAATTGTGTAAATGCCCCGCAATGTGTGAACTACTTTGGATCACCCTTAATGATGATTATATATTCTTTATTTGCACATCTTGATACATTGATGTGTTGTGTTTTAAAATGGTACTTTAATCAAAACCACAGTCAAGGGATAAAGCAAGTCCCTCCTCTTTATGGGAGAGGTTCCCTTATTGAAAGAAAGCAACAAAGCTTATATACAAATGTACAACTTTCATCTTAAGGCTAGACTTCTGACATCTTGAAATGCTTTTTTACCAAAATAGCTTATCAATACAAATGAATGGAAGAAATGAAGAAAGGAAAGAGCATAATATAATAGTACTTTCAAGAAATATAGATAGCAGAGTATAACCTTATACGTACTGAGCAAAGGTGATACAAAATAGAATCATTCACATTCACAACATAAGATATCATTCCATAGACACAAAGTTCTAGAAATCATATCAATAAGAACACAAAGTTTCTTATTATAGAAGATAAATGATCCACAGATTTTAGGTAAGCAAGAAGAGACAATAGATGAGATAGAGAGAAAGGGGAAATTCTTCTGTATTGATTTCTTTCGATTCTATTTACACTTCAAAAGTATCAGAGTCCAACCATTTGCAATGAGCCAAGCTCTTACATTTATAGATGAAGTGAAAAGAGGAGAAGAAGAGAAGGAAGAAAATATGATTTGGAAGCTCAACCACTAACCATCAATGCCCTGCAAATCCACCTACAATTTGTCAAATCTGGTTCTGCATGTCTTTGGTGTGAGAAGGAAGGATGGAAGATCAAATCAAATTTGATCTAGTTGAAGCAATCTGATCACATATTAATGGAATGAAAGATGTTTTCCAGATTTTCACCCAAATCAAGATATCTAGTTAGTTCTCTATGTCTATTTGGCATGTTGGAGAAGGAATCTTGAAGATTGGATCAAATCTGATCTGTTTGAAGCAATCAGATCATGTATTAATGGTGTGAAAGACATTTTCTATATTTCTAACCATCAAATCCTATTAAATACAATATTTTGTGCTTTCATGGCATAGAGGAGACCGAGACCTTTCTAACAATATAAAATTTTTCAAATTTAGAAGTACTGGAGTGAAAGTTATTCTCATTTGAATATTTGAATTGAATCCAGTACAAAAATGGTGAAAATGCAAAAATGGATCCATGAGGCCCGAAATTGAAATTGCTCCTTTAGCACAAAAGATACAAAAGTGCAAAAGTTCCCATCCAGCAAGTGTGCCCACAACTTCAGATTTTGTATTTGGGTCTGACATGTGGCTTTACTGAGTGGTAATGAGTCGCGGCTCACTTTATAATTTTACTTCTTTTGGAAACAAGGCTCAAAATCTCAAAGTTCTCCACTGACCCGCCTCTCTGCTTTGACTTTTCAACGTATATTCATTACCTGACTTTGGCGGGGTTACGGCTCATTTTGTAACTTTACTCCTTTTGGAAACAAGGCTCAAAATCCCAAACTTCTCCTCGACGACCCACCTCTCCGCTTTGACTTTTCAATGTATATTCATTACACAGCTTGAGGGTGGGCTCATCTTGTAACTTACTTATTTTGGAAACAAGGCTCAAAATACCAAAGTTCTCGGCTGACTCCGCCTCTCCACTTTGAATTTTGATGTGGGCTCAACATTTGACTTTATCCCTTGGCATGAGCGGGGTTGTGGTTCACTTTATCACTTTATGCCTTTTATGGAAACAAAGCCAAAATTCTTAAAGTGTCCCGACAACCCGCCTTCCTACTTTGACTTTCAATGCAGGCTTAACATTTGAATTTTTCCCTTTGTTTGGCAAAGGCTTTATGTCCGACCGACCTGGGACACATGGAGGCTTCCTGCTCATTTGGAGGATTTTTTTTGGATTCACCTCTGAAAGAGCACCGAAGAGACATGTGGCTCCTTCCGTGGCTTTGCTCTATTTCTTTATGTTTTGGCTAAGTCCCTTTTGTTTGGTGGGGCCATATGTCTGACCCTAGACACATGGAGGCTCAGCGCACATTTGGGACCTGCCTCCAGATTTTCCTTTGAAGTTGCACCGAGATGACACGTGGAGGCTTCTACAAACCCTTCTATACTTAGTCGATTCAACGGCTGACTCTATCTCCTTTTCGGACCTAGGACACGTGGAAAGATGGTGCTCATTTGGGGGACCGCCTTTGGCTTCGACCCTTGAAGGTGTGCCGTTGAGACACATGGAGAGTTGTGCATTATTTTATACTTAACCGATTTGGGCCCACTCCTCTTTCTCCATTTTTTGGTTGGGTCCCTTCTGCTTATTTAGGAGTGACTATGTTGGGTTTTGGACACGTGGAAGCTTTGCACTTGTTTGGGGACTCGCTTTGTATTTCACCTCTAAAGTTGTGCCAAGATGACATGTGGTTCTTTCCACTAGCTTTAGACCTTTCAAATGATCGATTTTAAATTTTTTGAGGCTCTAACCATGTGGAGGGTTGGCACTCATTTGGGGTCTCCTCCCTGGGTCTCATGTATGAAGTTGCACCAATGAGGCATGCGGAGGCTTTCCGACCCCCTATACTTAGTTGATTAAATAGCCGAATCTATCCCTTTTTCGTACACAGGACACATGGAGAGTTGGCGCAAGGTTGGGGTCTCGCTTTTGTGCACCATACCAAAAGTGTGCCATTAAGACACGTGGCACCTTCCATGGTTTTTCTATACTTAGCCGATTAATCCAATCAGGATCTTTAGCAGGCCAGAGCCAATTTGACACTTTTACAAAAATAACAAAAAATGATAAGTTTGCCAAATAAACCCGCCACACCGCATCCAATCAGATATGTCCATGTACTCGTGGATGTTGGGGCCAAAAATTGATAGGGAAGATACACCCATCATTCATGACTGTAGAAAAAAATATAGAGGAGGGAAGCTCCACCATTTATGCCCGAAAAAACACGCTCCTTGTGGAAAGAAGAATTGTAAACAATACGTACTCGATGTGATCCATAGCCATAGAAAAAGGATTTGACAATTTCATTCAAATGGAGGAAACAATTTTCAAGCATCCAAATGGGAACCATGTAGACTACAAGATTCTAAATTAATAGGGCAAGATTGCAAATGAGCACCCACTTCTTCAAAGCATGAATTTTTTTATCTCTCAGACTTCTCACTCTGCTCAAACATCTCTCAAAGGCACCAACTCAAAATTTTTGAAACTTGACTTTAAAAAATGAGGGGAATTTTGAGGGTGAAAATAGTTGGCTCTTTTTAGGGATGACTTGGTTGGGACAGAGGAATGAGGCAAGATCAAGAACCATAGAAAACTCTGGGAAAGTAGACCAGTGCCTTATCCATTAGGCAAATAGAGTCAAAGGTAAAACCAATATAGAAGACAACACACATGGAAGGGAAACAAACCAAAAGGAAAAACAAACAAAACACCGCACACAACGAGGAGCAGAAAGGAAACAAGCCAAAACCAAAAAGAAAAAACCAAAGACAAAACACCGCACACAGATATACAAAAGGACTACCCAAATCACCTAGGACTTGAACAACTTCAAATACTACCCACTATAAGGAAGTGGGAGAGAGGATCCATCCATATAATCTAAGTAGAAAGAATTTTCTCCAACAAAGTGTCTGATTTTTAAAGGACCAAGCCATAGAGAATTAGACTTACCATGGCTTCCTCGAGGTTCATGCCTTTTATCCCATAGTAGAACAATGTATCCCACTTGAAAATCTATGGACCTAGCCTTCTTATCAAACAAAGATTTCACCTTTAGTTGATGAACTGAGATCCTATCAAAAACTTGTATCCTATCTTCATCCCACTTTTGAAGATACATGATCCTCTTATCCAAGGAACAAATGAAACTTGAATCCTCAATAGCCTTTATTAAGTGCAAGGTGGGTAATTCCACTATTATCTTGGTAATTGATCTTCAACACCTTACACCGCATGGAATGGAGACATCCCAATTTCTTTTTGGGTATAATTCTATCTACCCAGAGAGCATCATAGAGCTTCTTGTGCCAATTCCTTTGAGAGTCATTGACAAGCTTCCGAACAATGGTTACCAGATTCTTATTTTTTGATTTTGCTTGTCCATTCCCTTGAGGATAACAATCTAAAGAATGAGCAAGGGAAATTCCATAGCCATAGTAGAAATTCATCATCTTAGAAGAATAAAAAATGGAAACATTATCATTCACGATCTTGTTTAGTACCCCAAACCTTATCAAGATGTTTTCCTTGATGAAATTACACACTACCTCAGAAGTAGTGCTTTTGACTGGAATATCCTCTACCCACTTTGTGAAGTAATCTGTAGTAGTTATCATGTGAGTATGTCCAACACTGGAAGGTGGGTTAAGAGTTCCAATGAAATCTAATCCCCATTGTTGAAAAGGCTCATCAATCACTACTGGTTTGAGTGGTAAAGTAGCCAACTTAGGTCTCCCAACAAAATTCTAACAGGCTTCACACTTACCTACCCATTTTGATGCATCTCTGAAAAATGTAGGCCAATAGTACCCTACATGAAGGATCTTATGGGTAGTGACAACATAAGAGAAATGCCCTCCACAAGCCTGATCATGAAAAGCTGAAAACAACTTCTTCTATTGCTCTTTATCCACACATTTAAGGAATCTTCCATCAATGCCTTGCTTGAACAAAGCATTTTCCCATAATACATACATGCAGACCTTAGCTTAATAGCTCTCTTTTCCTTGGCACTCAAATGGGATGGACACTCTCCATAAGTAAGAAAATGTGTAATATCAGCATACCACTCATCTATTGAACTGAGGAAGAGGACAACATGGACATCAACTACTTTTGTGGACAATTCTTCATCATCCCCTTTAGCAATAAGCTCACACAAGCCTTTACCTCGAACTAGCTTAGTTGGTTTGATATCAAGGTCATATTCTTGGACCTTTGCTACCCAATTACCTCTCTTAGTTCCAAACTCCTGTTGTGTAAGAATAGACTTGATGGTTGTATCAGGTACAAGCACAACATAGTGAGAATTAAGAATATAAAAATGAAACTACTTTGACACTTTGACCACTGCAAAATCATGTTTCTCCATCATAGTATATTTTAATTCATGAGCTTTCAGAACATAGCTCATGAAGGCAATTGGAAGTTCATGATTCTCATAATTTTCCTAAGTTAGCACAACAACCAAGGTATTCTCTGTAGCATAGCAATAGATAATAAAATCCTTGTTGAAATCAGGACATGCTAAGATGGGAGTTTTAGCAATGGCTTTCTTGATATCTTCAAATGCTTCCTTACCTTCAGAAGACCAACCAAAGGTTTTCTTTCCTTTCATCATTTGAGAAATGCTCATAGTCAGTTCTACAAAATCTGGAATGAATCTCCTCAGGAAATTTATCTTGCCAAAGAAAGAGTGAACACCCTTTTTGCTTGTGGGAAGAGGAATCTACTGGATTTCTTGAAATTTGACTGGATCTATCTTGATCCCTTCTTTGGAAACAATATGCCCCAGCAACTTGCCTTCAGTAACACAAAATATAGACTTCTTAGGATTGAGAGAAACTCCATGTTCTCTACATTTTTGAAGAATTGTTTCTAGATGCTGAAGATGATCTTCCCTTGTTTTGGAAAAAATAATCAAATCATCAAGGTACACAACAATACACTTTCCTTTAGGATGCCAAAAGCTAAATCCATTTCCCTCTAAAAAGTGGCACCAACATTGATAAGACCAAATGGCATTCTCTTGTAGGTAAAGGTGCCCCAAGGGGTAGTAAAAGTAGTCTTGTGCTGATCTGGGGTACTGACTTCCACTTGATTGTATCTAGAGAATCCATCTAGCATAGACAACATCTCAGAGCCTGAGATAGCTTGAAAAAATTGATCCATCATGGGGAGTGGATAGTTGTCTTTTAGAGAGGCCTAATTCAAATTCTTGAAATCCACATAGATGCGAATCTCACCATTCTTTTTCCTGATAGGCACAATGTTGGCAATCCAAGTTGAATGATGTATAGGAAAATAATCTTGGCTTTTAGTAACTTCTGGATCTCTTGAAAAATAGTATCAACAACCTTAGGATTATACTACCTTTGCTTCTGCTTGAAAGGTTTGATCCTAGGTCTTAGAGGGATATAGTGTTGCATCTCCTTTGGTTGAAAAGCCTTAAGATCTTCATATGAATAGGCAAGAACATTGACATAATTTTTAAATTGGCTTACCGCTTTTTTTTTTTTCTTGTTGTGTGCAGAATTTTCCAATATTCACCACCCCGGGTTCATCATTACTTCCAATATTGACCTTCTCATACTCAACAGATTGTCGAATCCCTTGAGAAGTCTGCAGATTTGATAAACCTATCATGTTTGTCAAACAGATCTTCTAGGCTCACCAAGACTTTGGAAATCTTGTTACCCTTCAACTTAATGCATCCATCCCGATCCATCTCTTCCTTGATAGCTTCCTCATTAGAGGGAACATATTCTCTAGGTATATTTTCACTTCCTTCAAAATATAACCTGATTGAAGTTATATTTAAGCTCCAAGAAAGAGAGCAAGTGTTAATCATAGAGTTTGGTGGAATTGAAAACTAAGCCTAAGAAGTTTTTTTTGAGATGGGTGTATTGGGTTTCATATTACAAAGAGTATGGATTATGTAATAAACCGCTTTGCTCCTGTGTTGTTCATCATGATGAGCGAGCATGGCTCCCAAGGAATGATTCGTAGTGTAGATGTATAGGTAAAAAATTTGATCGTCTTTAGGTGGGATGAGTATGGGTGGTTAGAGAAGGCATTGTTTTAAGGCCTCAAAATCTTTGTGTGATCATCATCCCATTTAAAGGAGACATCCTTTTTAGTAGATGATGAAATGGTTGACATCGATCGATAATTGTGAAATGAAACAAAGTGAATGGACCTGTAACTTATCTTGCATGCTATAGAGTTGTCGAAGGTTAATAGGCGGAGGCATTTCAAGAATGGCCTTGAATTTAGCAGGTCAAATTTTATACCATGGAGGGAAATGATAAATCCCAGGAGCTTTCCTGAGAGAGAATTGCAAAGACGCACTTCTTCTAGGTGAAGGCGGACGTAATATTTAATGAGACGATCAAAAAATGGTTAGGTGCTTGGAGCAACATTTAGATTTAGCCAAGAGATCATCCACGTAATCTTCCAATATGTGATGCATGATGTCATGGAAGATGTAAGTCATAGCCCGCTGATATGTGGCACCAACATTTTTAAGGCCAAAAGGCATGACTTGATAGAAAAAGGTCCCCTAAGGGTGATGAATGAGGTTTTGTGTTGATCCTCTGGGGCAAGAAGGATTTGGTTATAACCCGAGAAGCCATCCATGAGTGATAGCATCTCATGGCCAGCGGTAAGGTCAACCAGCTGGTCAATACCAGGTAAGGAAAGTCATCTTTTGGACATGCTAGGTTGAGGTCATGGAAGTCTATGTAATTATGGAATTCCCCTATCACTTTAGTGACATGGAAAATGTTAGAAATCAAACAAGGATAATAAATGGGTAAGATGAAGGAAATGAAAAGAAGGTGTTGAAATTATTCTTTGATGAGAAGAGCAATGCGAGGGTGCATTTTCCTCAACTTTTGTTTAATGGGTTTGTCATCGGGAATGGTTATGATATTTTCGATCACTATGGTGGGATCAATATTGGGCATGTCACGTAAGACCAAGCAAAAGCATGGTTATGATCCTTAAGAAAAGAAGTGATAGCTTCCTGTTTCAAAGTAGCATCTAAAGATTGACCGATCTTTAGGATGTGCGGGTCATTCCTGAGTATGAATGTTGATCTCAATAGTCAATTCATTCAACATGGTTTGTGTCTCAGAAGGTAGCAACCGATGAATATATGAGTCTTCTACACCAACGTAGGTGAGTATAGATTCATCATCCTAACATTGAATGATGTTAATTAAAGGTGTATCGTCATTGATCATTTCAGGATATAGGAAGGGAAGAGTGGAAGGGGCCTCGCCTCACATTGATAAGTCAAAGGCCCCAAGGAAATGGTGTTTATGAAAAAAAAAAGTTAGGATGGATAGATTCAGATCCATTAACTCCGTCGGTGAGGAGGGTGGTGATGAAGGTGGAGTAGGAGAAGAAAGTGGAGAATATCTAGTGTCCTTAATGAGTTCAATGTGGGCCTATTTGGTAGGTGGTTCAGAAATCGATACCACTACGATCATTATGTTCATGGGTGGTACATGGAATAACGGTATGGCAGCCTTGCTCATAAAATCCAAATCCAAAACACTTCCACGCACATCGGTGTAGGAAGGTTTGGGTGAAACAGTGATGATTGGTAAGTGATTTGAAGTCAGCGGAAAAGGGGCAAGTTTGTGACGGTGGTTTGGGTGTGTAAGTGGTAGTATCAAGTCCCCCATAGGTGAGACTAGTACGAAGGTGAGGGGGAACATATAGGAGATGTTTTTCTAGATGGTGATCATAGCGAGGGTGTTGGTGAAGGCTTCCATACTCTTGTGGAGTAAGGAATGTGTTGACACTATATAGGTGGTACTCCCCCAGAGTGAGGTGTTAAAAACACCTTCCAAGGGATTAGTGGTTGGTATGTAGGTAGTTGGAATAGATGATGTGTCGAGGAGGTGGAGTAGAAGAGAGGTGGAGTTAGCCAGATTGGGAAGTGATGGGTCAGCCATGGAGGAGGTATGTGTAGTAGAAGAAGCGGTGCAGATCTTTGGTAAGTGGAGGTGTAGGTGAAGAAGTAGCGGTTGTGGAGGTAGACGACTTAATAGGTATGAGCACATCATTGGGTCGGTAAAGCATGTTGCATGTTTTAAAAGGTGATGAATCATCTGGAATGGTATAGGTGTATCCTTCATGTTCAAACTTTACACAACGATGTAAAGTCGAAGGAACACAACCCATGACATGAATCCAAGGTCTGCTAAGCAACAAGTTATATTGAAATTCCCCCTCTAAGATGTAAAATAATTTTGGAAAAGTGTGGGGGACCACGCGAATGTGGAGGATGATGGTGCCTAGTGTAGAGGTGATAACATCATTGAATGAACGCAACATGACTAGATGTTTATGCATGTAATTGTTAGGTATGTGCATTTGAGCGAATGCATGGGATGAAATGATGTTAATGCTAGTGCCCCCATCAATCATCACATGATGTACCCGTATGTCATCGATGTGGATAGAGATGAAGAGGGCTGGGTCTAGGTCATCATTTTTGTGTGGCACGATCTCTTCCTCTGAGAAGCTAAGGGAGGCCACTTGGTGAATAGGGTGGGGCGAAGATGAAGGTGGTAATTTGGTGAGAGAGGCTACATGATGGGGTGTGATAATGGAGGCTACGGGTGTAGGGTCATTGGGTAAAACCTCAATAGATTAAAGAACCTCCATGAGATCTTGATGATGGGATTTCGAGGTTTGGATGAGGTCATATAGGGACATTTTGAGGGGAGACTAGTGTAATTGTTTGAGCATGGTGCGATGTGTGATGTCATTAGAAATGGGGTACATGGGGCCGCAGATAGTGATTTTAGGTATGGGTGTAGATGGTATGTTGGGTATAGGATTGGTTGGTGGGTCAATTGCCTTTTCTTTACCCTTATCCTTCCGAGCATGTATAGTGATGTGAATTTTGTTGATATGAGGGAATTTGGTAAACAAAGAAGATGTAGGGTGAGTGGTATAATGACATGAGGGGAAAAAACCTACCTGGAGGAGAAAACCTTCGAGGTGAGTTGGGTGTAATGACATTTGAGTGGTGGCGTGGAAAGTTCTTTGATGTGAACCACGTTAATTTCAAATCTTGGGGTGGCTCTAGGAGAGCTGTGATGGTGGAGTTTGTGGTTGTTGAGTGGGTAGTGTGGGAATGGGTTTGGTGAAGTAGGGTCCTCGTCGAGAAGGTTGTTGTTATCAAAGTTGGCTTTTGGAGGACATAACTGGATCGGGACGGTTTTCAATGCCTTATAGTTCTCCACATCGTGCCCCTGGCACACAATGGTAGTGAAAATTTTAGTATCGAGAAAACCCTTTTGGCTTGGGTTTGAGGGGGTCATAAGGCCCGAGTGGTGGTAATGTAATGATAGAAGTCTCAAGGAGGTTGGTTAAAATTTGTAATGAACCGTTACACCAAAACCTCGAGGCGTTAGTGAAATCCACACATGAGGATCATAACATCCCACCATGCTTTGCACCCTGACCCGGCTAGATTTGCACCGTATAAGCGGGACCGCCCCGCCCTATACGAGTACCGGGTGAACACTGCAATTCCAGCAGTAGCTACCCATGACGGGACTCGAACCTGGGTGCTCACTCTGATACCAAATGCATTGAAATGTTACACCAAAACCTCAAGGTGTTAGTGAAATCCACACATGAGGATCATAACAAAATTTTCTTATAAGACCGCTTAGTAGATTGCAATGGGAAGTGAACATGGGTTTGGGTGTAGGTGTGGTTGATTGTTGAGGAATGGTCTTTGGAGGAGGAGTGAATCGAGCTATGGGTTTGGGTGCTAAAGCATGGTTTTGGGTTTGCTTGGGTGAGAGCTTGTTTAGGTAGGGGTATAGTAGATGGACGGGTAGGAGGGTGTGTGGTTGTTTTGACTACCTTATTGTGGGGTAGTGGAGTTTTGTTTTTGGGTCGCACCTTCTTGGGTAAAGGTGATATGGGTGTACAAGGTCTAGAAGGAAAATTAGATGGGGGAAGAGGGTGAGTTACCCATGGGGATAACGGAGGTGCTATGAAGGTAGATGACATAGGTCATGCTTGGGGTGTGAGAGATAGTGACTGAAGTGTAGTGGGTAGTGAAGAAATAAATGAGGGTATTGGAGGTATGGGTGGTAAAGATGTTGAGGTGTGGGTGTAAGTCATGTTGGGTGTCTGGGTAGGTTAGAGGTTTGTGAGGAAGGAATGGGTTGTTGTGTTTTTGGTTTATTGATGGGTGGAGGTTTCTTAACCATGTGGGGAAGTTGAGATCCTAAGATGGACGGGACAGGTGTAGGTGTGATTGGCACAAACGGGGTATGAGTTCTATGGGTTTGGTGATTTTTCTTGGGTGTTGTGGAAGGAGTTGTGATAGAGGTGGTTGTGTTTGGTTTGATTGGTCAAAATATTTTTGGGTAGATAGTGGAGGTATCAGCAAGTGACCTCTGCATCTACGTTGAGACAGGAAGCAAAAGGCATCCCCATAGTAAGGCTCTATCCACATAATTTAAATGATTGGTCAAACGCTAAAACGGAATGCCTATAGGTGGAGTTGATGAGGACCTAATGGAAATTCCCATAAAATGTGTCTTAGAGACGGGAAATTGGCTAGCTTCAGCTTCCGTGGGTAAGAGATCCGAAAGTAGGTCTGCAAGATTTTGGGTAGCGGATGGAGAATGCTCACCAAGAGGCAAAGGTATCTCAACTGGGTCTATGGTAGGTGTAGAAGGTGATGGAATCTCCTTTGCAAGTGGAGGAATGGATAGGTGCTCCTCTGTGGGTGGAGGAGGTAATGGGTGCTCCTCTATGGGTGGAGGAGGTACTGTGGGTAAAATTTCTCTAAGTGGAGAAGCTAGGGGTGAGATGGTCTCGATGTTAGTGGAAGACTCCTTCGTAGGTGATGAAGGAGATGAAAGATGTTTCTCTGTGGGTGAAGGAATAGGGGAGGTTGGTTTTGATGTGGAAGGAGGATTTTGGGCTAGGATTTCCTCTATGGAAGGAATGTGAGGTAATTGGGAGGTGACAAGTATGTCATTAAAGATAGCATGGACCTTGTGGGTATGGGTATCATGAGTTGAGGTCTCACCGATTTGATCAGATGAAGGGGCATGGTTGGGAAATGGTTTCTTGAAAATGTGTAGGTTTTGGTTGGCAGGTGCATTAGGATTATCCACGGTTAACTCACCTTTCTCGAGCATTTCTTAGACAATATTTTTGAAAGTGATGTAGTTGCCGTCACTATGACCCTTTACTCAATGATAGTTATAGAAGTCATGTTCTTTATACCATGCGGGAATGGGGTGAGCAGGGTCAAAACCAGTGTGTGGTTTTATGGGTGGAAGAGTGATGGCTCCAGATTTGATAATCTTTTCTAAGACAGAAGAGTAAGGTTCCCCAATTGGGGTGTATTTCCGCTGCTCTCGTCTGAATTGAAAAGTTTGGATGGGTGAGAGATTAGATGAGGGGGTAGCTTGATTTGATGGATGAGTTGGGCCCTTGAGTACCACTACATTAGTGGTGCCCTTAGCCTTTGAATAATTATTTTGTGGTTTGGAAGAAGAAGAGGTATCATTCAGCTTGAATGTCGAATTCTTATTGCATGAATGGATTTTTTCTCTTCGATGGCCCGAATCTCTAACTTTTGTGCCATAGTGAATGCTTCATTGAATGTTTGGAAGGTTTGGACCTACAAGGTTGATGGCATATCTCTATCACAAGCCCATGTGAAGAGCTCGATGAGTTCTTTTTGTGGCGATTGGAAGGTGAGTTGGTTGATCAAGCTATGCCGGTGAGTGACAAAATCTGCGATAGATTCGTCCTCATACCGACATATGGAGTATAGGTCAGTCATGGTAAGGTCACCATGGTAACCTAGTGGCAATGGGGGTTGACGATTATCGGAATGGAAAGGACCACGTTCTGAAAAGGGGTAGGGGTCACTAACATGGGAGGTGGTAGTGTAGCTACGGGTATGTGTGAGACATTAGGGGTGGATGAGGTTGTGTTTTGGGTAGTTATCGAGGGTATGGTGGATGTGGCGGGGGTAATGGAGGTGGTAGATGCGGCAATCATAGTGGGTATAGGACCTAGTTGTGAAACGATTGGGGGTAAGGTAGATGCAGGAAACATAGAGCTAGATGGGGCCGATGTAGGAGTGGGAGCGAGAGTTGGGGGGATAGATACGGGCATGCCGTATATCAACTGACCCGAGGCATCTCGAGTGGATGAGTGGGAAAGGTAAAACTGCAAGGCGGCATGGTTTTGGTCAAGGATTCATGCAAACTCCTTATCTCCGTAGTGATAGTGATAGGTTGGATGGGATCCATGGCTGGTGATAAAATGGAAGGTGGTGAGGGACTAGGTGGGAGTGGTTGACAACTGGTGTGAAACACAAGTGCGCTTGCTTGTCTTTGGGTCAGCACCATGTGAACCAGTATTGATCACGTAGGGCTGCTTCTCTGTAAATGACATAGAAAACAACAGGAACAGTGAATCTGGTGGTAAAAAGTGGATTAGGTACCAAATGGTGGTTGGAAAGTGAAACAGCTAACCGATGCTAAGTTAAGGAAAACTCGACACCAGTGGGGTAACCACTATCGGTCACTGTAGAAAATGGTCAGTGAGTGAAAAACTAGGTAGAAGGTCAAATCTGATAGGTATGCCAAATTTGATGGTGTTTTACAATGTCAATGGGAATGATGGCAGTGACAGGGACTGTGAAAAGTGGAAGAAAATGAATAAAATGTCCTTTTGGGTAGGTTAACAAAAGGACCTGGAACCAACGTCGGTTGGGTATAACCGATGATGGTCAGAGGGTAACGACGACGGTTACTATGAAATTAAAACATGATGAAAGAAAAGTGGTTGTGAATTAAAATTTGATGTAGAATCAGACCCAAAATTCTAAGAATGATGATGATATGGCCCAGGCACACTTAGGTGAAGCCGAAATACACCAACTATGATGAGGAGCATGCAAGGATGAACAAGAAAAATGAAGAATGTGATCTCTCACCTCAAAATGCAAGCCAAGAAAACACAAAGAAAAATGAGATCCAAGGAGTGCCTTTTCTATTATGTTTGTTTAGCTTATGTTATTTAAGGACTGACACATGAATTGTGAAATAGATTTTTTGGTGAGGATGGCTTCCTATGAAGAAGGAGATCTAAAAGGTGAGGTTTCAAGTATGTTATGGTGGGGGCGGGCCTCACTCTGAAGTATGACTCGGACAGAGAAATGAGGGATGCCCATTGTGCCATGATCAGTGATCACCTACAACTTCTTCTAGGTAAGATGTTGTTTAAGAATGTGTGTATTTTCATTTTTGTGAGGTTTGGTAAGACTTAGAGAGAGAAAGAGAAAGAAAGTGCTTTCTACATTTTTGTCAACCATCAACTGGTCATGACTTCCAGCATATAGGTTGCCCTCAATTAATGTGAGCTAATGTGATAAATTAGAATGGAATGCACTTATTTTAAAGCCCAAATCAAAGTGTGAAGTTGGATGACACAAAAAGATGAAGAGGAAGAGGGATGCTCTTTCACTATAATGCAGAAAACACAAAGAAATGGTTCTTTTTAATTACACCAAAAGAAAGGTTTCCTTTAGAGCAAATAGAAAGAAAAGGTGGGTTACCAAGGAAGAAAATTAATGTGTATGCTTTTCAAAAGGGAAACAAACACACAAATTTTCCTAGGAATGAATGAAATGCAAGGAACCCGGATGGGTCCCACTAGGCGTGCCAAAATGTTTCACCTCATTCTACATTGTTTTGTTGAAGTATTGATGAAATAGATAGGGTAACGAGCATAGGAGGAATACCTATTCAAATGTTGGTTGATGGGTTGTTGCACACGTATGAATTTCGAATCCACAACTGATTGTGAGAGCTTCCTTTTGGCTAGGAGGAACTACCTGTAATGCAAAGCAAGACCACCAGAAAAAGTTAAACAATATATGCAGTGAACTACCTAGCGTATGCTAGATCCGGAAGTGTGATACTTCCTAGATGGTTATCAGTCCACTATTTTAAAAAATTTAATGCGGTAAATAAGGAAAATCCTATTGTAATTCGAAATGATTTAGGTATCTCACTTAAAACATAATAAGAAATAGATCTAATATAATAGGCTAGGCTAAAGTAGGATCCAAAGGTTAAGTAACTTGGTTCTGGTCTCTAGGTCGACCAAAGTCTCAGGTAGATCATAGGTGAATGAGGGTGAAATGGAATTAGGTGGGTAGGTCACTATTCTGAGTTGTATGGGAAAATACAGAGATCAATGTCGGTTAAGGGTGACCGATGGCGGTTAGGTGTAACCAGTGCCGGTTACTATGGAAAACTAGGAATGCCACAGAACGAGATTTAGGTCTCCTTTGTGATTGTACAAAAGGAATTTGGTTGGTCGGGATGAGGTATTGGGTGATTTAGGTAGGATTTGGTAAGGTTTTAATGGGTATATGGAGGGGGATGTTGAAGGAGGTCAATGGATGGCTAGGTAAACAAAAGATGATAATATAATGATGAAATGGAATGAACCAGAGAAGTATAATGTTTACTTACTTGGATTCTGGTCTTAGATGCCTGTGAGTGAGGGATGGAGGTGCTGATGAGAGGTTTGAAGGCTACAGGTGGTCACCAACTGAAGGAAAGCTTCTGCATGGGCTGCATGTACATTCCTCTTTGCTTGGTTAGATCAGATCATTGTTGGGATGGCTATGCAGGAAAAGATGCTTGATCTCCTTCCTTGCATGCGTGTTCTTGCTAGAATTCACTCTCAAAAGATGTGATATCTCTCTAGAATGTGCTAATGTTTGCAAAATTTTCCAATATTTTTCCAACCTTCTACCAACCTTGAGAATAAGGTTGTTTTGGGGTTAAAAGGGTAATCGATCGTGTTCTCGACTTAACCAGCGATGGTTAGGGGTAACCGGTGTCGGTCAAGGCGGGATTTCCTAGGTTTACTAAACTAGGGAGATCCTCTTGATTTCCTCAGATCTCATGCCATTAACCCATGGATTAGACTAGGAGCTTCTTGTAAGCATGCAAGAATGTGGTTAGAGAGAATGTAGGCATTGATTTTTAGGGTTTAGGTAAGTCTTAGTTAGTTATGACAACTTACTAAGAATAGGTCTTAGGTTGAGTTAGCTTGATGAGGTGTCTAAGTGAGGTGTATGTGTGGATATTATTTAAATTAAGATATTTAAATAATAAATATAGTGAGGATAATGAATTAATTTAATTTAATTAATTAAATTAATATTAGTGAGGTGAAGGGGGCCATGGCTAGGTGAATGTGATGAAGGGTGCTCATTTGTCGAGGACCAAAGGGGAGTGTCACCTAATTTTACCATCTAAAATGTCGGTCCTATTTTAGATTAAATAAATGATACTACCAATCAATGGTCGATATAGAGTAACATCTACTTATGGTGATGGATATGTTTGAGACAATTAAAACTTTGCCTCTATAGGATAAGCAATATGATCAGTATCCCATCTAAAACTTATCACAAAATTTATTAGAATATTTAATTAATCTAGAAAATATGCGATTCTTATTTTTCCATATCTCCAATCTAAGACAACGCTAAATTATCTCTAGATGTGTCATGTGCCTAAGGTAAATTTCAAACTTGTCTTTGTGTCTTCTATCACCTACATTGAACTACACGTGATTACAAGATCGTCAACATAGATATTTGTGATAAAAATCTTCCCTTACTATTTGAGGTAATGAAAGGGATTATATGGATTCCTCTTGAAACCATTGTGAACGATATTGTCATATATTTTGTTGTACCATGCTACAAAAATCCTTTCCTCTCAGTATGTGTAAAAACTTATAATATGGCTTGTCATTTAAAACTTCTCAAGATATTTATTAGTTTAGTTTATTTTAATAATGGAAAATATGTAATTTTTTTTACCTCCTATCAAAGATAATAGTGAAGTAGCCCTTGTTCATCATGTCAAACATTTTTTTCAAACTTTTATTTATGTCTTTTATCACTTGATTGAACTACTTGTGATGACTAGATCATCAAGATATATAAATATGATAACCATATCCCCCTTATTATTTGATGAAAATATTGAGATCATATGTATTTCTCTTGAAACTATTATGAAAGATATTATCTTCGTTTTTTATATACCATGATGAAGAAGCCTCGCTTAAGTATTTATAGTGACATGATGAGACTAAATACATTTTCTTCTTAGTTTATTACAAAAACCTCCCGTTGAGTCATGTGTAATTCTTCATTCATGTATTCATTGAGTAAGGTAGATATGACATCCATTTGATGAAATTTCTAGTGAAATAGAGAATCCATGACAAAATTGTCCTAATTCTCTTGATCTTGGCTATAAGAGAAAATATCTCCTCATAGTATATTCCTTATTTTTAGCATAACCCTTAGAAATGGGTCATGCCTTGATTTTGAATATTCCTCCATGTAAAATGTGCTTGGTTTTGAATATTGATTTGTAATCAATTGGATTGTTCTTT
This sequence comes from Taxus wallichiana var. yunnanensis, assembly GCA_018340775.1. NCBI lineage: Eukaryota > Viridiplantae > Streptophyta > Pinopsida > Cupressales > Taxaceae > Taxus > Taxus wallichiana. The sequence goes on from CM031237.1 coordinate 40,655,950, forward strand.
AGTGGAAGATTTATAAGCCAGTAATGTATTCGTCTTCATCAATGACCTGGTATTCATCCTCCATGGCTTGTTTCCAAGGTTAAGACTCTAGGGCTTCCTATAATATGGTTGGTTCTTGAGATTCTCCAACGTTACTCATCAAGACCATGTTTACATCTTCAAAAGATTTTGTGTGTGTTTTCTTTCCTATATGTAGACTTGTTCAAGAATCCATCTAGCTTGGAGTCTCCTCTCATATTCAGTACACCATCTTGGAATAGATTGAGTAGTGGATGGTGGAGTTTTTCTAATTTTCCCATTTTTATAACCACCATTTTCTTCATATTTATTAATCATCACATGTTTTACTCCATTTTTACAAGTTTTCATATGGTTGACTTGAAGAACCTATCTTTTCAAACTCAAAATCCTTATTAGTGGAGGATTTCTTAGGTTTAAACAGAACTAACATGTATCCCATTCAATATCCACATCCAAAATTTTCTTTCTTCTTTAGGAATTACTAATGGACCTTGCTTTTAAATACTCAAAGATGAATAATAGATGGTTTCTTACATAAACATGCTTATGGTGGATTAAAGTTGTCAAGTTTCACCGTTAGTGACATGTAGAGTAGATATATTGTTGTTTTGGTTGCTTCTACCTAGTAAGAGTTATACAATCCTGCATTCTAAATAATGTTCCATTCCATTTCCATTATTATGTAACTTCTCCATTCTACAAAACCATTTGGTTGTAGAGAATAACGTAAAATAAACTAATAATGAAGTCCATCTTCCTTTAAGTATGTTCATGAGTGCATTACTAGTGAATTCCTCCTCAACAGATTAGAGGACATCTATACACGATACCAAATTGTTTTTTTATCAAGATCCTTTAAATATTTGATAGCCTGGAATGATTGAAATTTTCCATTAAGCACATATATCCACATATTTCATTGAATAATTCTCACAAAATAAATAATAGTATTGATACCCTCGATAGGTTGGTAAGATTTTCATACAAATATAAAGGTATGAACCAAGGCTAAATCTAACTTGCACGTAGTTCTATATAAATTATTGGAAAATAATCTTTAATGGTAATTGCTAGCTATATAATTGGTACAAATATCTATGTTTCCCTCAATTGTGGAAATCCTTAAACCATTTAATTTTTGTTGATTTGAGACTAAGTAAAAAAATTAAATTCCCATATTTTGTTGAAACAAATTTACAACATTGGTGCCCTTACCAATGAGTTCTTTATTACAAAATGATAAAAATCCAACATAAACATTTTATTGATGTCACATGCTCATGAAGTAATTTAAGGATTTTTTTCTTTGTCTCAAATGAGCCACATTTCTTTCCACTTGTGAATCTAAACCCAAATTTGAAATTGTGGTCCAGTAGTAGGTTAACTAAGACAAGGTTTTTGGCTAGTCATAGGATATACATGAAATATGTGAGGGTTCAGTTCCTATTGCTAAGAGGAATATTGACATATTTGGTGCCTTGAAATTTGTGGGAAGTGTCATCTCCAAATAAAAGTATTGTTTGTGGTAGATGGACTTATTGTGAAGAACCAATATTTATGTCCTATCATATACTTGATTACACAGGTAAATCTACACACCATATGGGGCTTGAGAGGTTGATTCATCTAATGAATCCAATATGTAATCCCCATCATAGAAATAATTATATTAAATGATAGGATGTGTTTCCATAATGTTGTTAATTCTTATTTTTCCATAGGAATTTTATTTATAATATTACTTGTTGTTGTTGGTAGTTCTTGGAATTGTTTGAATTATTAGATTAACACATTATAATATAAGTTCTTGATATCATGCCCCTTATTGAAAATAAAACATTTTTATTCTAAATGCTTGGAAACTCTGATTTTTCCTTACTTGTTCTTATTTAAATATGTTTTTATTCCCATTTTAATTTGAATCAAGTGCATGGTCATCATCATCTACTTCAAATTGTATAGAATCCTCTTATTGCAACAATTTAACCAAACTTTGGATGGTAGGTTTTTATTCTATGAAATTGAGTTTGGTCACAAACATATTAAATGAGGGAAGAAGACCTATCAAGACAATGGGAAAGAAATATATATCCGACACTTCTTCTCCAAGCTCTAATAAGGAGGTCTTGAATGTACCAGCTTCTTCAAAAATGAATATTTATCGATTTTGACATTTTCAATCTCAACTTCAAATTGTATAATTTAGTTTGTAAGTGGAGGATATTATTTTTTTTTTTCCTCAAATATAGTACCAAAATTATCTCACAATTCTATGGTGGTTTTGAAATCTCTTATGTGAGGTCAGAACTCATTAATAACCTTGAACATGATAATGATCTTGGATTTATGATTTTCCTTGTTAAAAATTTATTGTTGTTCATTTTGATTTACATGCTGAAATAAGGTTCCATCCATAATAGAATAAGAATATTAAAACTCCAAATAATTGTTCAATTTAGTTTTGCATATAACATATTTTCTCCATGTATGAGCTAAAAATTTGGCACAAAAACGTAGGACCATTTTCCATTGTGAAAAAATTAAATTATGGGAGATGGATTAATTCCTTATCGTATAAAAATATCCCGTATATATACCATTAGTGTGTTATACTAAACCTATCTACATATGTTATCTTCATAGATAATTGTTAGTATGTGGAAGGATTTTATCCTCTCATTATATGTGGTGATACATGAGTTATAACACATGAGATAAGACATGTACATCCTATGTAGACAATACAATGGATTTGTCTTATCAATGAATCCTACTTAAAAGAAGATATTTGTAGATGATAAGTCCTTATATATTCATTTTTTCTCAACTTCGGATTTATATCTAATGATCATGGTGGATGGGAAGTTCAGGGAATGGATGTGAGTGCAATGTTATTATTACCCCAAGATAATTTATAGGGACTATGACATAGATGTCATTGTTGCGATTATATTAGGCATTGAATACATTATATAAAAGCATGACTATCTTACACATTATCGGGATTTAGAGGCACTACTACTAATGAGTATAATGATGAGATCAAATATCTAATGTGTGTTCTTTAGAAAATATATTTTTAGAATTTCTATTTTTGCATGAAAAATAATTTTGTAGTTTTTTTCACAACAATTTATTTTACTAAAAAACAATATATATATAGATGTACTATTGAAAATATCCCGCACCCACTCCCCAATTAGTAAGGATAATTGAAATTTTGGGATTTTTTTTTTTGAAGTGATAATGCATGTTTTATCGCTGAAATGCAAATAAACTTATTTTTGAACATATTAAATTTCACATTATTTTTTTCAAATTATGGCTAGAGGGATCCCCCTAGTTTCATAATATTGGTAAAAAAATTAAGTTTTCGAAAACAAAAATCCATAATTTAAAGATTTTTCCCCTTTGGATTTTTTTGAGAACACCTATGCTCTAAAACAATATATGAACAAAAAAATTTAGTCATGGGGATTATACCCTAACCTACACTACTACCAGAATATTAAACAATATATGTCAGTGGACTGCCTAGTATGCTAGATCTGGGAAGTGTGATACTTCCTAGATGGTTATCAATCCACTATTTAACACAACTTAATGCAAGAAATAATGTAAACCAATAATATCCTACTGTAGTTGATATGATTTAGGTGTCTCATTCAAGTACAATAAGAAAATATAATCTAATAGGCTAGGTTATGATCAGATCTGGAAGTTAGATAGGTGAATAAGGTGGTTGGGACAAGTTAGGGTCAAGTTTTGAGTGGTTTGGGTTATTTGGGTAAATGTTATGAGGTTGTTATTATAGGAAGATTTACCAGATATAGAGACCGATGTCAGTTTGGTATGATGATGATTGGTTGAGAGAGGAACCGACGATGGTTTAGGTTAACTCGGCGTTGGTAGGGTCGGGATGATAGAACTCAATAAAGTTTGGTTTTGATGATTCTCTGTGATTACACAGAGAATGGACAGAGAATGGTGAGGTTGATGATAGTGTTGGGAATACTCAAGAGATGTCTAGAGTGGGTATGGAGGGATGAGAGGTTATAGGTGGTTAGGTGGAGGGATTGGCAGGAAGGTGAGAGGTGATGAGATGCAAAGGAGACTAGGACTCCCAAATAGAGATAAAGAAACTAATCTAAATAAATATGGAAAGATGTAGATCCAAATGTACTTACTTGTACTTGCAGACCTAGTGGTTGGATGGAGGTGATGGTTGATCCATGGAATTGGTGGTCAGCCACATGTGTCATGTGCTTCCTAGAAAATGTTACCATGAATGCTTTCCCTTCGATATATAGTGCTTGGTGTTGGTTAGGATGTCTGGATGTGCAAGAGTGCTCTGGTGCATGCTTACATAGATCTCTCTTCTCCAAAACTCAAATAATTCTTCCAACCTCTCAAACAAGGTTACCAAAGTGAATATATGGTAACCGATGATGGTTTAGGGTGACCGCATGTCGGTTTTGGGTTGACCGATGTTGGTTAAGGTGGGATATCCTAGGTTGCCAAAATAACAGATCTTGGCTATCTTTTGGCTAGTTTTATCCATTGTTACGGATCCAAAATGGAATTTTCCACATAAGTAAGTGTGCATGTGGTTAGAGGAAGAATAGGCATTTAGTGTTAGGGTTAGACTAAGTCTTAGTTAGTTATGGTAAGTGGAGATTGAGTCCTAGTTAAAAGGAAACATGCTAAGAATAGGTCTATGATGAGGTGTCTAGGTGATGTGGTGGGGTGAGGTGTCTAGGTGAGGTGGAAATTAATTTAATTAAGGTAATTAAATAATGAATATTGTGAGAATGGGCATTAATTTAATTGTAGGTAATTAAATTAATATACATGTGGGGTAAAGGGGAGTGTGACCCAAATTTGGTGTCTACATTTTCCCCTTTTTGTCATCACGTAGCTTGTATTGGTAAGTGATGTTGAAAAAAATAGGAAGTGATTGCCCCATGTGTGGGTGAAGGTGATCCCCCTCAAACTAGGCACTGATGAGGTGTAATATGGAATCGGTGAGTGGTTTGATAAATGTGTAGTTGGTGGAAGTGAAGGTAGGTGGGGAAGGGTATGAGTACTATGGGAAAGGGTGATGGTCAACTTGGGTAATAGGTAATAGGCCAGGGGTAAAAATCAGGTAATGGGTAATGGAAAAAAATGCACACACATGTATAGATTGAAACATGGTACCAGGTTGAAGAGCTTGCAAACTCTACATCATCTCCAAGGTCGATAGGTTTATCAAACAAGGGTGAAGTGATTCAGGTATCAAGGTATAGGATATGGTCCAAAAACACAACGTAGGTAGGTGCAGGAATGTTTAGGTATGTTTTGGTACACCAAAGGTTTGGTGGGATAAATGACATGGAAATAGGAAAGGTATGGTTGTTAGGCTAAAACAACATAGGTAACAACATCACAAGGTATAATGAGTACATAAGGTCAATGGTCACACCAAGTAGGTCAAGTTCAAGAAAATAGGTCATGGCATGGGTAAGGCCAAGGTATAGGTAAAATAACAAATCCCAGAGACACAACTAAGGAAATGTAGGGGTAGTTTGGGCTTGTAGGTAGGTCAATAATAGGTGAGGTCAAAGGATAAAAGGAAAAAAGGTTTGAGAAATAATGGTTGTAGGAAAAAGAAGCCTATTAAGAAACAACTATAAGGGTTGACCGATGTTGGTTATATGGTGACCGACATTGGTTGGCTAGGGCAAATATGACTATCGATGTCGGTCATGTCGAATTGGGGTTAAAAAGGAAAATTTACTTTTTATGAAATCATTTGTCTTGTAGCTATTTGTGGAAAATGATAGAGGAGAAGAGGAAAGTTGGAAAATAATAGGATGAGGTGTAGAGTGAGAGATGAGTGGCGAGAGCCTCGTGGTGGGTGATTGGCATTTGATTAGGTGGGTCCATGAGATTGGTTGAGTGATTTCATTGGTTGCGAGGTGGGGAGTTGATTTGGTGATGGCGAAGAGGTGGGAGAGGGATCGGGTGGGACCACGTGCAATAGGCCAGATGTACCACCATGCGATGACATTGAGATGAGGTAGGATTCTATCTGATCTATGCATTTGTTGTTGAAAATATTTTGTTGAAATTGGTTTTGTGTAAAATTTGGGTGTAAAGTTAATTTTTGAAATTTGTGGGTAAAAATGAAGGAAATGAGGGGTGGGAAGGTCAATGTAGGTTAAATAGGGTTGGGAATGAAGCTAGGATAGGTTTGGGTGGGTTAGAGTAGGTATTTAGGTCTAATTTGTGAATTTTTTGAAAAGTAGGGTAGGGGTTTGTGGATTTTGATGCCATAGTGACAATGACCGACTAATGATGGTAAAGGGTTGGCGAATTTTGGCCTGGCCGACATCGAGTCAAGTATTAGGTGAATGATGTCGGTTATGATGGACCGATGTCAGTCAATAATAGTGACTGATGTCGGTCTTACTCTAGAGGAAAATAGGTCAATAAATGAGATAGGTGGAGAGGAAAGATAGGTAATGAGATATAAAGGCAGGTTTATTGAGAATGGGTAGGGTAATATAGGTCAAATAGGTATGAGTTGAGGGATGTGAAATTGGGATGGGGGAAAAGGGGTAGTCTTTAGGGTTGGGATGTGGTTATGGGGTAGTAAGTAGTAAGGGTCTTGGGAATAGGTTGGTTGGTTAAGAGATATGTTGGGTATGGTCAAGGTTTAACAATGTTGTGGTTTGTTGGATGCAGGCTAGGGACCAGATTTGCGGATGAGACAAAGTACCACCTTTGTTACTAGTGGTATGGTCGAGTGTGACCGTAGAGGAGTGGAGGCACATGTGATGGATGTTAGCCTGATTGGGATTAACATGCTATAGGACATATAGTTTGGAGATGAGCTTGATGGTGCACTCATCGATAGATGGGATTCAATGACCAATACATTTCATTTACCGATGGGTGAGATCATTGTCACCTGGAGGATGTATACAGGATCTGTGGCTACCTATAGTGGGAGAGTAGGTTTATTTTGATTTCTTAGAGGCATCAGAGGAGCTGATGTTGCGGTGTTTGGAGAGGGGATGGAGGAGATGAGGTACCATAGCATGAGAGCTGAGCTATGGGGACATGTACGCGGCCCATCCTCAGGAGATGAGGTTGGTTGTCTGATCATGGAGGTAGTGTGTTGTTTTGCGTTACTAGATGTGGAGGGTGGGAGATTCCCACGAGAGCTTGATGGGGGTTCTCCATGACATGATGGAGGATAGGACCCATTTTTCTTGGGCACCAACATTCTTGGTGTAGTTATATAGAGAGTTATGGGCCTATGGGAGGCTATGAGAGGTTAGTTTGTGTTGTACCTTTCTTCTTCACTATTGGGCATATGAGCACATCGTATGTGTGCATCTAATTGGTATGCCCCAATCCTGATGCATTCGATGCGGGCTTGGTTGAGTTGGCTATAGGCATTGGGTGCTTTTTTGAGAGAGAGTGCATGGCTTCTTAGGGCTACACACATGATGTAGCATATTACAGGCACATACTAGAGGGGTTATAGAGTTGACATCATTTGGAGGCCATATGTTGGCTTCCCTTCATACAAGTAGATGGAAGTGGAGTTGGATGAGATACAAACTACTTAGATGGATAGAGGGATGTCGTGTCGGTGAGAGCATGAGATGATACCCATGGATAGGGTTAGATGATAGTTTGGGCTACCCCTAGGATGTGCCTCCACCATTCCCATAGTATAGGAGAGATGACATGGAGAGGCCTATGCTCTACCTACCATACCGATGGTGTGCAATGTGCTTGATAGGGTAGGAGGAGTAGGTAGTGGACCAAATGGATTGATGATGTCAGAGTTATAGATAGATATAGGTAGTGGTGGGTGGCGTAGCTATGGGAAACACCACCGAGGCCGAGAAACCTGACCTAGCCATGATTATGGTTCGAGGGACACATTACAGGGGTAGGTGGCTACCCTTTTGACATAGCTGGGAGTAGTGTAGGGGTAGCTGATAGGATCAGAGGCACATAGGTTGCCACATTATAGGGCAGCATAGTAGTAGCCCTTTAGGCCTAGGTTTGCATAGGGAAGGTACCCACACATAGGGTGGGGATGGTGATGGGGGGATAGGTGGCCACCTTTATAAAGCAGGTAGTAGGTTTGTAGGGTCATTGGCACACACAGCTCAGATTGTGGCCCCTACGAGGCCCAGTCACAACACATGCACCCTCACAAGCCCAGGGATAGGGTCCCATTTTATAGGAAGAAGGAGACAAGGTCATATGGTATAGGAGGAGGGGTAGGGTTCACAGGTATACAGGGGCGAGGCCATCGCAGTAGATAGATAGAGCTCATGAGGTTGCTATGTGAGACCTATGACACCCCCATAGATAGTGTCGATGGTGAGATTTAGGGATGCCTGAATGAGGCTAGATACTATCAGGATCATTTGACTATTGTCGGGATAGATGTCCCTCCTATGTAGAGTATAAGGTATACAATAGGCCTCTTGAGTGAGAGGATGAGATCTCACATGCATACATAGTAGAAGTAGAGAGTACGGGGGATGGTGAGCCCAGAGACAGGGTCAGGGTGAGGCCACTAGTTCATGGAGGCCTGACCCAACTTGCAAGCCTAGGTGGAGGTGAGACCTAGACCCATGGTAGAGGTGGAGAGATGATGGTGGGCAGTGTCGAGGCTGGAGAGAGAGAGGAGGAGACATAGATGAGACCAGCCTGGACATTAGATGGGCTGACGATTGATGTCTTTGTACATCATCATTTTGTTTTTTTTTATATATATACCGCCTGCGTGCCGATGATAGTGAGGTTGTACATGAGAGTTTTGAGATTTTTTTATATATATACTAGCTTGTATGTGAAGATGGTGAAGATGTATATGAGGTTTTGAGAGATAATTGTATTATTTTGTATCAATGTATATTTGATGGATACATAGACTTTTATTTATAGATGGTGAGATGATATTTATGGATGATGTACTTGTGTTTTAAAAATTTCATTTTATGTATTATTTTGGAATTAGGTGGATATGGATGGAAATTAGGTGATTAGGCATGGTGGAGTCAGGCATTGGTTTAGGCATGATGGGATTAGGTCATTTATTATATGATGGGAGTTAGGTGGGTTAGGCATGGTGGAGTTAGGTTAGGTCATTTAGGCATGATGGAGTTAGGTTGGTTTAGGCATGATGGAGTTAGGTCGGTTTAGGCATGATGAGTTAGGTTAGGTTTAGGCATGATGGAGTCAGGTTGGTTTAGGCATGATGGAGTTAGGTTGGTTTAGGCATGATGAGTTAGGTCGGTTTAGGCATGATGGAGTCTTGTTTTTAATTTTGATTTAATTTCCAAGTTATTGGTAACATGGGAAATAAATGATGAGTTATATGTATGTTATGGTGTAAATTTCCAAAATATTTGATATTATGGAAATGTGAAATGATTGATTGGATGTTTTTATGATGTGATAACATGGTAGATATGTATGTGTGGTAATTTTCCAAGTGTTATAAAAATGGAAATTAATTATGGTAGAATTTTAATAGAAAAATATGTGGGGAAAAATGGTTAGGGTAAAGAGTGGCCGAGCTAACCTCCAAGGGCCCCATGCCCTAGGAGTGTTGCCTACATAGCCCCGGTGAAAAGGGGCCTCAGGCCGATGTAGTTCTCCCATAAGCTAGGGAAGAATATGATGAGGTAGAGGAATGGGTTGGTAGGTTTTAGGCATGATTGAGTCTAGGTCATAGGCATGGTTGAGTCTAGGTCATAGGCATGGTTGAGTTTAGGTTATAGGCATGGTTGAGTCTTAGGTGATAGTGGAAATATTTTAAAATGTAGGTGTTGATGGTCTAGTCTATATAGGGTAATCAATAAGTAATGAAGAAGGTGAATGGTAAGAGGTGGTAAAAAGAGCCACCTAATTGATAAGAACCTAATGAGTCTACCATACCAAAGATTGGCTTATGAACGTAAGACCCTAAAGGCATTGCATAATGGACTATTCTAAGGGTGAAGAAAGTCACATGATCATGAAATGTCAGTTTTATGAAAGTCCCTTGAGAAGATAGAAAATTAGGGTGAAAAGGAAATGAGGTGAAAATGGGTGGTTTAGTGTAACTTAGTGTATGACAACATGTTTACTTGGAAAGAAACCCATGATAAAAAAATAGGCAAGTCCATGAAAAAAGTTATCATTTTTTTCTTTTTTTTTTTTTTTGATAGACTGATCGATGTGGGAAGTCTATATGGGATGAGTATATTATCTCCTTGAGGTCTTCGTGAAGTTGATCAATGTGGGAAGCTTTTGAATATTTTATTTTATTTTTGCAATAATGACTTTATATAGTTGTCCTTGAGGGAGCAAGTCTATTTATAGTGGTGAGATAGAGAGAAGAGATGTCCCTTTTGAGGGAGTCATATTTTTGCTGGAAGTTTGACTCAAGGAGTTGAATCCCATTTTGTTTTTGGACGTTTTAAGTCATGGACAAGACTATAGAGGAAGATTAGGTTCTTGTTTAGAAGACAAAACCATAGCACATAGAGGTTAACTATGAAAGAGATGGTTTCAAGTGATGAATGACCATGGGATTCCATCTTTGAAAAAGATGAAAAGTATCCATGAGAATCATGCCATGAGTAGAGCCATGGTACTCATATTGAAGATAAGGTTGAAAGGTGATGGGTAATCACATGATTCTTGTTTAGTCATTGATCCTCAAAATAGGTAACATGGAAGGTGAATGGTGCTCAAAGGATGAGTGGTCAATAGACAAAAGGTGATATAGGACTTGATTTCAACAATAAAATGGTCTAAGATGCAAGGCATTGAGGGGCTCAGGTTGGGTTTACCTTCAAGTGAAGAAAAATGATAAGCACTTGATCCATAGGTATGAGTAATGATATAGGTCAGCCAATTAGGAGAAAATTTTCCCCGTTTACTTTTTCTCTTCTTTGGTTACATGTTGATTTTCCTTAGGATGAGGTCACCGACCTGGAAGGTTCATTCATGGACACATTTATCATAGGCACATTTGATATTTTTGGTAGATTTGGAGATGATCAAGAGCATTGAGATGATGTTCATCTAATAACTCAAGTTGTGTTAAATGGTCTGGTGAAAGTCATCATCGTTGAGCATGTCTTGTAGTGAGATGCGAGAGAGATGGAATCTGGACTTTGAGAGGCAAGAAAACCTGGTACCATAGACCAGAGAGAAAGGTGTGGTATAGTCAAAGTGTGAATACTAGTGTGGTAAGCCCACAAGGTGAAAGGAATGTGCGTATGCCAATCCTTCCCAGTATCATCAACTACTTTCATAAGAATTTTGTTCAAGGTTTTATTGGTTGATTCTTCTTGGCCATTTTTTTGTGGGTAATAAGGTGATGAGAAACTGAGTTGAATGCCAAGTGTCACAAATTTTTGTAGGGTTTTTTTTTTGAATTGCTTTCCATTATCAGTGATGAGGTGGTGAGGGACACCAAAGTGACAAATGATGTGATGGTTGATGAATTCACAAATTTTCTCAAATTTTGTAGAAATGAGGGGAATGGCTTCTACCCATTTAGTGTAGTATTTAGTAGTGGTTATAATCCATTGATGGCATTGTGAAGAATGAGGATTGATCTCTCAACAAGATCCAAACCCCATTGAGAGAAAGGCCAAAGGTCTCGTGTGACTGTAAGGCATGACTAGGTGTGTGATGAAGATTAGCATGTTGTTGGCATTTCACACAATGTTTGACATAGTCACAATAGTCATGGTTTAGGGTTGGCCAATAATAGCCTAGGTGAAGAATGTTTTTTGATAGCTAAGCCACTAAAGTGACCTCCACAAATTCCATCGTGAACTTCCTTGATGGTGTAAGGAATTTCAGAACTTGTAAGGCATCGTAAGAGAAATATCATCAAAGCCATTTTATAAAGAAGACCACCCATGATGACATAGTGAGAGACACCTTTAAGAAAGGTGCATGTTGTCCATTATGAGTGAGATTGGGAGGTAGAATGGAAAGGAAAGGTAGTCTACAAACTACTTATACCAAAGGTCACGTGGGTCAAGTGCAATTTTCGAGATGGAGTTGACTCTCTCTTGAGATAAATAAGAGGGTGATTAAAACCTTTGTATTGTGAAAAAGATTTTGGAGTAGAAGGTGAAGCGGGTATCTGAGAAGCTAGATAGGCCATGGTATCCAAAAATTTATTAGTAGAATGTGGGGTGGTTTGAAGTTCATAATAGTCAAAGGTAGTCAAAAGTATGTCGACATGACATTTGTACTTTTGGAGTATTTCATTATGACACTAGTATATACCATTGACTTGGTTTACAACCAATTGGGAATCACCAAAGATATTAATTGATTTAACATCTAGGAGATGGTGGTTTGAAGGCCTAATATGAGTGCTTCATATTCTAATGAAATGATTTTTTAGTGTAATCAAAATATAGTTTGAAAGATAAAGGCATAGGTTCACCATCAGAAAGAATGAGATAATAACACACCACCACCTCCACATTGACATTTGGAACCAAAAAGAATAAGGTCATCTAGTAAGTGGTATCATCCAAAGAGGGTAGGGTAATGGATAATGGATTTTTGGGAAATCAAAGTTAGAGGGTTGATCTCTAGAAAGAGGTCCCTCATTGTTCTAGTATATTGGTCTAAAGATGGATGGTTGGATCATTTTTTTGGCTTTGATATCCCTTTTTGATGGATGAATTTGAGGTCAAGGTCTATAAGAAGCATGAGCCAAACATGTGAACATGTTGATGTTGGTAGGGTTTGGTGTACATGTAATGTAGGGGATCAGTGTTAGTGATGAAAAAGGTTTTGTGGTTGAGTAGGTAATGACAAAGTTTAGTGGTGATAAAAACTAAGGCTAAGAAAGTTTTTTTAAAGCATGGGTGTACAGTTTTAATAGTATAAAATGGTATAAATATTATGTAATAATTCTTATCCACTTTCTCTTAAAATGTTACTCATCAATGATGTGAAGCATGACACCTAAGGAATGGTCAATAGAAGAAATGTATAGGTAAAAGGGTTGGTCATCTTTAGGAGGAATGAGCACGGTGGTTGAAGAAGGTATTTTTTAAGGCATCAAAGGATTTTTGGCATTCATCATCCCATTTGAATGAGACATCCTTTTTGAGGAGATGATGAAATGGTTGATAATGGTTGGAAAGTTGTGAAATAAAACCGTGATGGATAGATTACAATTACCTTAAAAATTCAAAGTTGATGAGAGATTAGTAGGTGAGGCAAGGAATTTATGAAGAATAGCCTTTACTTTAGTAGGATTGACTTCTAATCCATGCCATGCAAAAAGAAATGATGAAACCAAGAGTTTTCTAAAAGCATTGAAGAAAAACACACTTCTTAGGTTGAAAGGTGTGAATAAATGACTTGATGAGGTAAAATATGACCTTTGTCACATTTCAGTGTTTAAATAATGAATTTGAATAGCAAGAAGTTCATCTAATCGCCAATTAATATTTTAATGCATTATGTCATTGAAGAGAATATAAATTAAGAAAATATGGAAGAAATGCATTTTGAAAAATCAAAACCTAGCAAATAAAAATGACAAAAACTATTTATAAATGACCTCAATGAACCTTGTAAAGAGTATGAATGTGAACTTTTTATGAGTGTGAAGGAAATTTCAAAACTTAAGGCATCGTAAGAGAAATGACATACCATAAATTCCATTTTATTCAGACCACCATGATAAACATAACATAGTTGAATACTTTAAAAAGGTGAAAGTTTCCATTACGAGTGAAAAGAATGCCAAATTGTGGAAAGGGAAAGAATTTACAAAAAAAATATTTAACCAAAGTATTAAAAAAATACATTTAAAAAAATTGAGATTATCAATGGACAATTATGAATTAATGAAGTTTGAATCTCCTTAAATAAGAGGAAAGGAGGTGATTTCTTTTCAACCTTTGTATTCATTGACAAAATTTTGAGAAAGTGAAGAAGTGTATTGGTGGATGAAGTTTTTTGAAATGGCCATATCCACAACTTAATTTCATTTAAGAATTTATTATAGTAGAATCTTAACTGGGTTTGAAACTAAATCTGGTTGAAGATTTAAATCATTTTAAAAATGTTTATGAGTCATGATATATTTTTTATTTCAAGATTTTCATTGATGATAATACATTATAAAACTTGATTTTAAAATCATTAAAAAAATGTTTAATGATAAAGAAACATACCATCTAACAAATATATTTGAATATAATTTTATTACATATAAATGTTTTGCAAGTTTAAAAAAATAAAAAAGATAAAGGATAAAGGCAATGAAATTTTTGGAAAAAAATAGAATTTGAAAGATAAACCCATCACCAAAATGAGGGTTTTAGAGAGGAAATAAGGATAATACATGCCACCATTCAAATTTGACATTTGAAATCAAAAAAAATAAGGTGTTTTCTAGAACTTTTGTATGAAAGAGAATAAAATGGATTCAAATGGAAAATCAAAGTTAGAGGGTTGATTCAAAAATACAAGGTGTAATGATCTGATAAATTGGAAATAATGATTGGCCTTTGACATTTTTATGGATGAGGAGGTCAAGGTCAAGGTTTAAGAAGCATGAGCCCATGAACATGTGACATGTTGATTTGGTAGGGTTTGGCATATATGTAATGTAATGTGTTAATGATGAATTTTTTTTTTGGTTGAGTAGGTAATGAATGAAAGTTTAGTGGAAAAAAAAACTAAGGCTAAGAAATTTTTTCAGCATGGGTGTACCTAGTTTCATAGTCATTCCAAAAGTGTATGACTTATGTAATAAAACTTTTTCCTTATTTTCTCATGATGATGAGTGAGCATGGCACCTAAGGAATGATTAGAAGAAATGTATAGGTAAAAGGGTTGGGTCATTTAGGGGAATGAGCATCATTTGTGGTTGAAGAAGGTATTGTTTTAAAGGTAAAATTAAATTTATGGCATTCATCATCCCATTTGAAGGAGACATCTTTTAGGAGATGAGATGATGAAATGATGTTGAAAAAAAGAAAGTTTGAAAAATAAACCGAATGAATAGATTGTAATTACTTACTTGAAAACTTTGACTTCAAATTTGAATGGATTAGTATAGAGGCATTTTGAGAATAGCCTTTACTTTTAAGATCAACTTATTATGCCATGAAAAAGAAATGATGAAACCAAGGATTTTTTTGAAAAGCACCAATTATGAAGACACACTTCTTAGGTTGAAGGTGAACACAATACTTGATGAGGTGGTCAAAGATGACCTTAAGGATTGTAAGGTGTTTGGCCCGATGTTTGGATTTGGAAAGAAGGTCATCTACGTAATCTTCCAATATGTGATGCATGATGTCATGGAAGATATAAGTCATATCTCGTTGATATGTAGCACCAACATTTTTAAGGCCAAAAGGCATGACTTCGATAGAAAAAAGGTCCCCAAGGAGTGATGAAGGTAGTTTTGTGTTGATCTTTTGAGAGTGAGTAATATTTGATTATAACCTGAGAAACCATCCATGAGTGATAGCATCTCATGGCGGTGGTGAGATCAACTAGTTGGTCAATGCCTAGTAGAGGAAATTCATCTTTGGGGAAGCTAAGTTGAGGTCATGGAAATCCATGCAAATGTGGAGTCCCCCCTATCACTTTTGTGATAAGAATGATGTTAGAAATCCATTGGGGATAGTCAATGGGTAGGATGAAGGAAACCGAGAGAAAGGTTGAAGTTCTTCTTTGACAAGAAGAGCAATGCGAGGATGCATTTTCCATAACTTTTGTTTTATGGGTTTGGCATAGGAATGGTTATGATATTGTGGACCACAATGTTTGGGTCAATACCGGGCATATCAGCATAGGACCAAGAAAAAATCATTTGCTATGGTCCCGGAGGAAAGAAGTAAAAGCTTCTTTTCAACAACATCTAAAGATTGGCCTATCTTTAGAATGTGGGTCATCCTGAGTGTTAATGTTGATTTTGATAGTGATTCATTCAACATGGTTTGCATCTCAGAAGGTAATGATTGGTGAATATAAGAATCTTCCACACCAAGGTAGGTAGGTGATATAGATCATCATCTCGACATTGAATGACATGTTAATAGAAGGTGTATCATCATCGATCATGTAGGATATAGGAAGGGAAGAGAA
Source organism: Taxus wallichiana var. yunnanensis (assembly GCA_018340775.1). NCBI lineage: Eukaryota > Viridiplantae > Streptophyta > Pinopsida > Cupressales > Taxaceae > Taxus > Taxus wallichiana. The sequence continues at coordinate 40,672,129 of CM031237.1, forward strand.
GAGGAGCCTCACCATCACATTGATAAGTTAGAGGTCCCAAGGAAATCATGTTCATGAAAATTTTTTTTTAGGAGGAATAGATTTGGGATCTATGGACTCGTGGGTGAAGGTGGTGACATTGGTGAATGGGGTGGAGAAGGTTTGTCTTCCTCAATGAGGTCGATGTGGGCCTTCTTGGAAGATGGTGTGGAAAAGCCAATGCCACTGTGATCTTTGTGTTTATGGGTGGTACATGAAATGATGGTATGATGGCCTTGTTCATAAAAACCAAAGCCAAAGCCTTTCCATGCAATGGTGAAGGAAAGTGTGGGAAAAGTGGTGGTTAGTAAGAGATTGGAGGTAGATGAAAATGGTCATGTTTGGGATGGAGGTTTGGGTGAATAAGTGGTAGTATCAAGTCCCCCATATGTTAAGTTAGTGTGAAGGTGGGGAGGACCATAAGGGAAAACCTCTCCTATGTGATAGTCATAATGAGGGTGTTGGCATAGGTTTCCATACTCTTGTGGAGTGAGGAATGTGTTGATATATTGTAGAGGTGGTACTCCCCAGAGTGAGGCATTGAAAAACACCTTCTAAGGGATCGGTAGTAGATATGTGGGTAGTGGGGATAGATGAATCACTAGATGATTGGGAAGGAGGGGTATCGGTTGGTTGGGAAGTAGATGGGTCAGGGTAAGCTACAGAGGCTACAATAGTAGTAGGAATAAAAGAGTTAGGTGTGGGAGAGGTGGTGGAACATTGGTGGATGGGGTCATGTGGGTGAAGGAGAAGTGGGGGTAGTGGTAGATGCCTTGACTGGTACAAGGACATCGTTAGGTGGTATAACATGTTACAAGTTTTGAATGGTGATGGGGTGGATGGGGATGGTATAGTTATGCCCTTCATGTTCAAATTTTACACAATGGTGTAAAGTTGAAGGGACACAACCCATGATGTGAATCCAAGGTCTTCGAGTAATAGGTTATACTAGAACTCTCCCTCTAAGATGTAGAATAATTTGGGATAGTGTGAGGGCCCACACATGAATGTGAGAATAATGGTGCCAAGGGTGGAGGTGATGGCATCATTGAAGGAGCACAACATAACTGGGTTATTATGCATATAATTTGAAGGATGCACATTTGATTGTATACGTGTGGGAGGAGATGATGTTAATGCTAGCACCACCATTGATCATGATCATCATACACGTGTATGTTATCGATATAGATGGAAATGAAAAGGGTGGGATCAGGATCATCTGATTGGAGAGGTACAATCTCCTCATCATAGAAAACTGAGGGGGGTGACTTGATGAGTGGGCATGGGGGTAGAAGAAGGAGATGATTTGGTAAGTGAGGCCATGTGGTGAGGGGTGATAATGGAGGCCACTGGTGTGGGGTCATTGGGTAAAACTTGATGGATTACAAAACCTCCATAAGGGCTTGTCTATGAGATTCAGAAGTTTAGATGAGATCATACAAAGACATCTTTAGAGGGGATTGATGTAATTGTTTTATCATTGTATGATGGGTGACCCATCAGAGATAGGGTATGTGGGTCCTCGAATGGTGATTTTGGGTGGGTGTAGATGGTATATTGGGCATGGGGTTGGTTGATGGGCTAGTTGATTTTTCTTTTCCTTTGTCTTTCTAGGTGGGTGGAAACTTGGACCATGTTAATATGAGGGGAGGTGGTAAATGGAGAAGGTGTAGGATGAGTAGTGTAATGACATGATGGGAAAAAACCTAATGGGGGGGAAAATCCTTGTGAAATGAGTAGGGCACACTGGCATTTGGGTGGTGATTTGGCCAACTCTCTGATATGGACCATGTTGATCTCAAATTTTAGAGGTGGAAAAAAGGGTTGTGGGGGTGGAGATGCAGGTCGTTGAAGAAGTAAAGGGATGATGATGTGTGGTGATAGGTGAAGGTGGAACATGGTCCTCATCAAGAAGGTCATCATCAAATTTTGTTTAGGAGGAAAAATTTGAGAAGAATGGTTTTAGAGCCTTACAATTTTCTACATCATGTCCTGGCACACGATGATAGGCACAAATATTAGTTTCATCAAACCCTTTTGGTTTGGGTTTGAGAGGATTGTAAGGTCAAAGTGGTGGTAATGTGATGATGAAGTCTCTAAGAGGTTGGTTAGAATGTTGGCGTAGGACCCTGCTAATGGATCACAATGGGAAGTGAGTGTGGGTTTGGGTAAAGGTGTGGATGATTGTGAGGGAAGAGGTTTTATAGGAGGGGAATGGGTTGGCCCATTGGTTTGGTAAGTGGTATTGTCTTAGGTTTTGATGGCATCTTCTTGGGTAAAGGTGTGGTAGAAGAGCTAGTGATGGAAGGTTTTTTGGTTTAACTACCTTATTGGAGGGTAGTGGGTTCTTATCTTTGGGTTGCACCTTCTTGGGTAAAGGTGACATGGGAGTATGATGATGCAGAAGGGAAAGAAGATGGTGGAAGAGGATGGGTTACCCATGGGGACAATAGAGTTATGGTGGAAGTGGTTGGTAGAGGTTGGGTGGATGGTATGGGTTGAAGTCGTATAGGAAAATTTGGGGTTATAGTAATTGGTGGAGGTATAGGTGGTAAGAAATGTATGGGGAGGGAGGGTGTTTTTTGTGTGGGTAAATGAGGTGTAATGAAGGCTCATGATGAAGAAATAGGTTGCTTAGCTTTTGATTGGCCTTGGGTAGGAACTATTTTGGTCAGGGTTGATGGATGGGGCCCTAGGATGGATGGAAGGGGTGAAGGTGACAAAGGTGTGGTAGGTGAGACTGGTGTATGTGGCCTAGAAGGTTGGGTCTTCCTTTTAGGTGGAGGAATAATGTTGGTGTGGGTTTGGGAAGATGTGGCTAAGTCCAATTTGATAGGTGGGTGAGTAAGGCTTGACATGTCGCATGATGACACCCAAGGTAGTGATGGGTCTAGATATGGATGAAGATATAGGTGTGGGTAGGTTTTAGGTATTGGAATGGTTTTAGTCATGGGTAAAGGTTTGGATGTAGGTAGAGATGATGAAGAAGAATCATTTTGATAGGCATGGTCAATGTTGATCTAGTTGTTGGAAATACCTTTGGGTAGATCATGGAAGTATCTTTAGGAAACATTTGCATTTGAGTTAAAAGGGGAGCCGAAGATGTCCCAGAGCATGGAATTATCAATGTAATCCAAGTGATCGACCAACCATGAAAATGGGACTCTTAAAGAGAAGATGGAGTTGGTTTGGTGGAAATCCCTATAAAATATGTCTATGTGAGACAAGGAATTGGCTAGCCTTGGACTCTGTATGGGTAAAAGAGCTGAGATCATGTCAATGGGGTCCTAGGATGCTAAGGGAGAATTACCCCCAACAGGTAGTGGCATGTCTGAAGAATCTCCCATGGGTAGGAGAGATGGTAGGTGGGGTGAGGTAGACTTCTCCCTTGGTGGAGGAGAAGGTGATGATGATTCTCCTATGGATGGGAGAGATTAAAAGTGTTGATTGATTTGGTAGGTTGTGAGGTAGATGGTGAAATGACATCAGTAGAAAATGTGGGTTCCTCCATGAGAGAAGGGGAGATGAAGGGGACTCCTCTATGGGTGAAGGAGTAGAAGAGGTATGCTCCTCTGTGGGTAGAGGAGCTCATGCCATAATTTCTCAATAGATGAAATAGGTGGAATTTGAGGAACACTGGTATGATATCAAAAACACATGGACTTCATGGACATTGTTTTCATTGGATGAAGGTTCACTATTTTGATTAGATGATGGTTTATGGTTAGGGAATGAATTTTTAAAGATGTGAAAATTTTGATTTTCGGTGCATTTGGGTTGTCCATGATGAGGTCTCCATTATCTATCATCTCTTGGACAATGTTCTTAAAAGTTATGATTACCATTACCATCACTATGGCCTTTGACATGATGATAATTATAGTAGTCATGTTCCTTATACCATGTAGGCATAGGATGAGTGGATCAAAACCTAGTATGAGGTTTTATGGGAGGAAGTGTAATGGCTCCAGCTTTAAGAAGCTTTTCCAAGACTGAAGAATAGGGCTCTCAATTGAAGTGTACTTTCATTGCTCTCCCGTCAGAATTGAAAGGTATAGATAGGGGAAATATTGGAAGAAGGTTGGGCTTGATTAGAGGATGAGATGGACCCTACTTTGAGAACTACCGCGTTGGCAGATCCTTTGGCTTTTGAATAATTATTTTGGGGTTTTGAAGATGAAGAAGAATCATTTGGTTTGAATGGGGCATTCTTGTTTTGTAATTGGATTTTATTTTCTTCAATGGCATGAATTTCTAGCTTTGTGCCATGGTGAATGCTTTGTTGAAGGTTTGGAAGGTTTGTACCTGTAGAGTTGGTGAGATGTGTCTAGCACAAGCTCTAGTGAACAACTCAATAAGTTCAGTTTGAGGTAACTGGAATGTTAATTGGTTGATAAGACTTTTCCAAGTGAGAAATGAAATCTATGTGATAGATTCATCTTCATATTGTCATGTCGAATATAGGTCGGTCATGGTGACCTTTTTTACTACATTGATTGAGAAGTGGTCTAGGAATGCTTGAGCCACTTGGTTGAAGGAGTAGATGGAATGTCTAGGTAAACTGTTGTACCAATCTAAGGTGGGTCTGTTAGGGACATGGGAAATGTTTGTAAGAGCAAAGCATCATCATGGGAAATTAGGTAGCACCCATGTTTGAATGACCACAAGTGTTGTTTGTGGGTCCTCTTTACTATTGAAATGGTTGAACTTGGGCATTTCCCAATGCATAGGGTATGGGTGAATAGGAATGGATGGATGAATAGGCTCATTACATATTTTTCATAGGTCAAGGAGTTACGAGAGAGCTAAATTGATGCTTCTAATGTCTGCATCTTTTCCATCATCATCCTAATGAGGTCATTGGTGGGTTGTGAGGAATGGGTGCCTCCTACGTAGTAAAGGGAGGTTGATGATGGGTGTATGATGTGGATGGCATCCCAGTACATGGGGTGTGAAATATGAAAACTATGAAGGGGGAATAGATACAGGTGGAATGTACCCCAAATAAGTGATAGATGAGATTGGGGGTTGTTGGTGATGTGTGTAAATAGGTGGGGTGGTCACAATGACTCTCATGGTAATGGGTGGTAGAGACTGAGGGATGGAAAGAACCAGGTTTTGGAATGGGGTGTGGGTTGTTGACACTAGAGGTGGTTGTGATGCAATTGGTATATATGAGGAAAAGGGGGTAGATGGGGCATGTTCAAGGTAGTTGGTGAAGGAATGATTGACACCATGGGTGCAATAGATGTCATTGGGAAAGTTATGGTAGAGGTGGGACCTAACTGAGAGACCACAAGGGTAATGATGAGAAAGTTGAGCTAGTGGTAGTGACTAGTGGGTGTGGGGGAGGAAGGAGGGATAGATATAGGCATGTCATACACTAGTTATTGTAAGGCCATGGGATTTTGATCAAGGAGTCTTGCAAACTCCTCATCGCTAGTAGAAATGGGATAAGATGAGTTGGATCCATAGGTGATAGGATGGAGGTGGGGATGGGCTAGGTGGGAGTGGGGAAGACTGTGTGAAATATAAGGGCATTAGTTTGGTTGCTGTGAGTCAACACCATGTGAATTAGTGTTGACCTAGTAAAAGTGTATCCTGTAAATGACACGAGAGAAAAAGTAGAAAAGGATGAAATTTGGGGGGTAAATATGGTCAGTGTTTTGATTAAAAATCAAACGAGGAAGATCAAAGCTCGAAGGGAAAAATGGAGAAAAGGCTCAAAGTTTTCAGCCTTAGCATTTTCGGCATTTTGGAAAAATAGAAGGCGTAAAAATGATAAAAATGTAACGAAACCCGAAACTCAAATTTTCGTGGTTTCAAAGAAATCGAGCACGGAATTGAAAAAATGTAAAAATATCCAAAGTCTGAAACTCCAAAAGTATGAAAATTAAAACTTTTAGGTTTTAGGGTTTTGGAAAAAATCAGCCTTGAGAATCGCGCCAAACGCAGAAAGAAAAAAGTCTGAAATCCCAAAGTCCGAAGTTCCAAATTTTAGACTTGAACTTTTAGGGTTTTGGAGTTTCAAAATCTCAAGGAATTTTTGTGATGAATAGTGTTTTTTCTCCAAAATGAAATTGTCTGAAAATCCAAATTTCAGGTTTTCGGGGTTCCATGCTTTTTGGATTTTCAGATCTCTCAGACCATGCCAGTTTTCACAATATGCCACCTAGACCTTCAAATGGCCATAACTTTCGACTGGGAGCTCGGATTCACGCAAGAGAGGACTTTTTGGAAATCTTACAGGGTCCTCTACCCAAATACGACTAGATATCTTTATTTGGGTGAGAACAATTTCTTCAAAAATTCAAAATATAGTTCGCCATTTTTAGGGTTTGCCAGGGTTCTCACCTACCGCCATAATGAGATGAATTAAATGCAATCTAGAAGTGGTTGGGGTAGATTTCAAATTCCTCTCTTCTCCCTCTCTTTTTCTTCCTATAAATTGTAAGGAGGGGCATTTTTCAAAAGGTTGGACATTCTTGTTTTGCCCCTCCCTTCTTCTCTTATCAGCAAGTGGATTTGTGGAGTTCAGACCTCCCATTCAAACTGTAATGCATGTTGTGCCTCTTGGCCATTGTAATGGATTGTGTCAATATTTGGAGCAATAAAAACTAAGTCTGTGGATGATTTCAACCCTCTCTTATATTCATTGCATTCAAATGATCTCTCATTGCAGCCTTGGTTACCTGTGCATGTTTATTGTATTGCAATTTTATGGTTTGTGTTTATTGGCAAAGCAGGTGTTCATCATTCCTTCGGTGCATCACCTTGGTTAGATTAGGTTTATTTTCTTGCATCTTCTCAACCCTGTCTCCTTGGCAAGTTAGATTAGGTTTTTGAGTGAATCCTCCTGCAAATTGTTTGTGTGCACCTGAACAGAGGAATAAGAATCCACCTTCATCCGGAGAGCTTTCCCGATTCACAAGGTCCCACACTTGGGAAAAGCTCTATGTTATGCAATCACACTAAGAGTCTCAACCCATCGCATTGCGTGATATTCGGGTGTTGTGATTACACATCAAAAGGAACCATTGATGATTATGCAATTAACCGATACTAGTCATCGTGGGAAATACCGGCCAGCAAATGAAACAGAATTGATGAATGTGAAATGGGGAAACTGTATCTGACAGAGATATTAGAATGTTGGGGATATGATGGTGTCATGAGGACCAAAAATAGAAAAGAATAGGTGATGAAGGTTTTTTCGATAAAATAACCAAAAGATCCTAAGGCGATGGTTAAGTAAAGCGATGATGGTTAGATGTAAACCGGTGAATGATCATTGGGATCGATGCGATTCTTGTGAAATTAGAAGAAATGAAGAAAAATGGATTTTTGGTGAATTAAAATAGATGAAGGATCAACCCAAAAATATGAGAATGATAAGATGAGGTCTTGACACACTTAGAAACAATCAGAATACTCCAACTATGATGGTGGAGTGTGAAAGGAATAAGAAAAATGAAGAAACGTAATCCTCATAACTCAAAACACAAGTCAAGAACAAAGCTAAGAAAAACATGCAATCCTAATAGTGAATTTATGTTTGTTTTAGCTTATGCTATTTAAGACTAACTTGTGAATTTAAAAACAAAGTTTTTGGTTGGGAAGGCATCCTATGAAGAGGTAATCTAAATGTAAGGTTTCAAAGTTATGTTTTGGCAGGGCGGTCCTTTCTCCGAGGTGATGAATAAAAAAATATAACTAGTTAGGCACCCACTATCAATCCTCCGATCGTGTGATCATTGAAAACTTCTTCCGGGTGGGATTTTGTGTAAGAAGATGTAAATTCAAATTTATGTAGTTTGGAAAAGAGAGAGGAAGAAAGTTCTTTCTATGGTTCAATCAGGTCAACCATTAGCTGAGCATGACTTCCAACATATAGGTTGCCATCATTTTTAAATGATAACTAACAATGCAACATATAAGGATGAAATGGAACAATTTTTATAACCCAAATCGACAATTATATTCGATTAAGAAAATGATGAATAGGTCAAGAACGTGCTCTTTCACTACTATGCAAATGCAAGAAGAAAGAATTGGTTCGTTTTAAGCACCAAATAACAAATGTCATTTAGACAATTTTGGGTTTCAAATTTGCACTTGGGATGAAACCATAGTCAGGGAACAAAAAATTCCCTCCTCTTTGATGGGAGAGGTTACCTTATTGAAAGCCAGAAACAAGATTATTTACAAATCTACAACTTTCATCAAATGTGGTCTTCTGACATATGAAAATGCATTTTCTCCAAGGAAAAACACCAGCACAAGAGTATGGAAGAATGAAGGGGAAAGAGAAGGGAAGAAGGAAATAATTTCGGGGAAAAGATATTATAGAAAGAACCCCTAATTGCATTGGATAAATGAATTACAGAGAAGAATCATTCACGTTTTTACCAGGTGCAATCACATAGACACAAAGTTCTCATAATTGCATTTTGAAGAACACAAAGTTTCTTAGCTTCTATTTGATCAAATGATTCAAAAATAGAGCAGAAGAGAGAGAGGAAAAAGAAAAAAAAAAAAAGCTCTTGTATTGATTTTTTGGTTCAAAATTACAGTCTTGACATATCAGAATTCCCCCCGACAATAGCTTCACAAAGCCCATCAAATAGCTCATGAAAAGTGGTTACAACTTCCTCTAGGTGAGAAAAATGGTTTATAAATGGATTTCATCATTCGTGCCCTTCAAAATCATCCAATTGTGAAGAAAAACCATGGTGGAAAACCAATTTACGTGAATACACAAACATTTCATTTTATTTGCTAGTTTTGATATGAACCATTGATTTGCTTTTTAAAACATTCAAATTAGCCATCCACATGGAAGGAGAAGATTGGAGTGGGCACGGGAATCCCCTTTCCATTTTGTGAATTTTTGTGTTTTGGCACTTTGGAACAAATTGCCCTGCAGCCCCGCCTTGACTTTTTGACTTGGACACGTGGCGGGATGTGATTGGAAATGGGGTTGCGGTGCAATTCTAAACATTTTGACCTATTTTGAAAAAAACACAAAATATCATTTACCTCCACCGGCATAGCTCGATTCAGTGTGGACATGTGGCACGAGCTGATTGGAAATGGGTGCGTGGCTCTCGTTGCATCATTTTTACCTATTTTGTAAAAAGGTACAAAATCTTGTTTTATCCCACCATCCCGTCTGCTTCGCTTTGGCTCTTTGGACACGTGGTGCCCTTAGATTCACTGCGGGTTATGGGGAAAATGACTTACCTTAACACTTTTTAACCTTTTGGCAAAAGGTTCAAAACCTTGAATTTCTCCATCGCCCGCAGGTCCGATCCTCCCTTTGGACACATGGTGGGCAACCTTTGATTGGTTGCGGTCCTTAGGATCTTTTTTGTTTCAATTCTCCCCATGGGCTCACGGGCCAAATCTCGCCAACTTAGCTTTTTGTCAAAAGAGCAATGTTCACAAATACCTCCGCAGCTCCGCTAGTCCACCAAGGGAAAATCTGACCACTTAGCTCCAAGCCATAACTTTAAAATTATAAGGAGTTAGGAGGACTTCTTTACCTTTTTGGAAAGGGGAAGAAATTTCCCATCTGATGAAGTGATTTTCATGAGTCTAAAATTCCTTAGAAAGTTCCAAATTCAAAAATACCTCTTTTCAAGTATACTTTAAGGGCACCAACTCAAAATTTTACAATTTTAGACTTAGAAATTAAAGGGAAATTTGAGGGTGACAACAACTAGCTCTTTCTGGGGATGACTTGGCTTGAAACAAAGGCACAAGGCAAGATCAAGAACAATAGACCAACTCTGGGAAATGAAGACTAGTGCCTTATCCATTGGGTGAAGGAGTCAAAAGGAAAACCAATACAAGACAACACACACAAGGAAAGAAAGGAAACAAACCAAAAAGGAGGGCCTAAAACAAACACCCCACACAACAAGGAAGAAAAGGAAACAAACAAGCCAAAAACAAAGAAAATACACAATGTACAAAGGGACTCCCTAATCACCTAGGACCTGAACAACTTTAAGTACTACCCACTATAAGGGAGTGGGAGAGAAGATCCATCCATGTAACTCAAATAAAAAGAGTTCTCACCAAAGCAAAATGTCTGATTCTAAAGGGGCCAAGCCAAAGTGAGTCAAACTTACCATGGCTTCCTCGAGGCTCATGTCTCTTATCCCATAGCAACACTATGTCCCCCACCTGGAAAACTATGGATTTGGATTTCTTGTCAAACAAATCCTTCACTTTCAACTGATGGGATGCTATTATTCTATCAACCACCTGCAATCTATCTTCATTCAACTTTTGGAGATACATGATTCTCTTGTCTAAAGCACTGCTGAAACTGAATCTTCAATAGTTCTCATCAAATGCAAAGCTGGAAATTCCACCATCACCGGTAGTTGAGCTTCCACACCATACACTACTTGGAAAGGAGACATTCCAATGGCTCTCTTAGGTGTAATCCTATCAGCCCAAAGTGCATCATATAATTTCTTATGCCAATTTCTTTGAGAATCATTCACAAGTTTCCTGATAATGGTCACCAAATTCTTGTTCGTTGATTCAGCTTGTCCATTCCCTTGAGGATAATAATCAGAAGAGTGAGCAAGAGATATTCCATATCCATAACAAAAATCCATTATCTCAGTCAGAGGAGAAGTTAGAAGCATTATCAGTCACAACTTTGTTTGGAATTCCAAATCTTATCAATATGTTTTCCTTTATGAAGTTGCATACTACTTCAGAAGTAGTACTCTTGACTGGGATGGCTTCCACCCACTTGGTGAAATAATCTGTGGCAATCAACACATGAGTATGTCCAGCACTTGAAGATGGATTGAGAGCTCGATGAAATCCAAACCCCATTGTTGAAAGGGCTCCTCGATCACCACTGGCTTGAGAGGCAAAGCAGCCAACCTTGGTCTTCCAACAAATGTTTGGCATGCTTCACATTTACTCACCCACTTTGATGCATCTTGGAATAGAGTGGGCCAATAATAGCCAGCATGAAGGATTTTGTGATTTGTTACAATAGAGGAGAAATGCCCCCACAAGCTTGATCATGAAAAGTAGAAAATAATTTCTTTTGCTGCTCTTTATCTACACATTTTAAAAACCTTCCATCTACACCTCATTTGAAAAGAGCATTTTCCCAAAGAACATACTTGTGCAGATCTAAGTTTGATGGATCTTTTTTCTTTTGCAGTCAAGTGAGATGGGCATTCACCATAGGTCAGAAAATGAGAAATATCAGCGTACCATACATCTATTGAGCTGAGAAACAAAACCACAGGCAGATCTACTTCATCTTTGGACAATGTTTCATCAACACCTTCAACAATGAGCTCACACAGCCCTTACCACAAACCAGCTTGGTTGGCTTGATATCAAATCATATTCTTGCACTTTTTCCACCCAATTACCTCTCTTAGTTCTAAATTCTTGTTGTGTGAGAATCGATTTGACACTTGTATCAGGCACAAACACAACAACGTGAGAATTTAGAATATAAAATCTGAATTGTTTAACAACTTTTACAATAGCAAAAGCGTGTTTCTCCATCATGGCGTATTTTAGTTCATGGGATTTCAAAACATAGCTCATGAATGCTATGGGAAATTCGTGATCTTCAACATTCTTTTGAGTTAAAACAACGGCCAAAGTGTTTTCAGTGGCATAGCAATATATAATAAAATATCTACTGAAGTCTGGACATGCCAAAGTGGGAGTATTTGCAATGGATTTTTTGATATCTTCAAAAGCAAGCTTTCCTTCAGAGGACCAGCCAAAAGTCTGCTTCCCTTTCATCATGTGAGCAATGCTCATAGTAAGTTTGGAAAAATCGGGTATGAATCTCCTCAAGAAATTAATCTTACCAAAGAAGGAATGAATGCCTTTCTTACTCGTGGGAAGAGGAATCTATTGTATGGCCTGAATTCTTTCGGATCAATTTTGATTCCATCTTTTGAGACAATGTGTCCCAACAACTTACCTTGGTTACAAAAAACACAGACTTCTTAGGATTCAAAGAAAATTTGTGCTCTCTACATTTTTGTAGGACTTTTTCAAGGTGTTGAACATGATCTGCTCTGATTTTTGAAAAGATAGTCAAATCATCCAGGTATACCATGATGCATTTCCCTTTCAAACTGCCAAAATCTAGATCCATAGCCCTCTGAAAGTAGCACCAGCATTAATGAGTCCAAATGGCATCCTCTTGTAGGAAAAAGTGCCCCAAGGAGTGGTAAAGGTGGTCTTATGCTGATCTGCAGTGTTTACCTCTACTTGGTTGTACCCTGAGAATCGTCCAACATTGATAACATCTCGAGCCTGTGACAGCTTGTAGCACTTGGTCCATCATGGGAAGAGGATAATTATCTTTCAAGGAAGCTTGATTTAGATTTCTAAAGTCAACACAGATTCTAATCTCCCCATTTTTCTTTCTGACAGGCACTATGTTAGCAATCCAAGTGGAATGATGGATGGGAAAGATGATCCGAGCTTTTAAAATTTTTGTATTTCTTGAAAAATAGTTTTAGTAATCTTTGGATTATACTGCCTTTGCTTTTGTTTAAAAGGCTTGATGTCAGGCTTAAGAGGGATGGAATGTTGCATTTCTTTTGGTTTGAAAGCTTTGAGATCTTCATACGAGTAAGCAAGCACATCAACATACCTCTTCAAAATATTTATCACCTTCTCTCTTTCTTCTTGAGTGCAACATTTCCCAATGTTCACCATTTTAGGTTCATCTATACTTCCTATATTTATTTTTTCAGTTTTAGCAGATTTTTGATTTCCTTGGGAAACTTTAGATTTGACATACCTATCATGTTTATCAAAAAGATCCTCAAACTCACCAAACCCTTAGGAATTTTGTTTCCTTTCAGTCTGATACATCCATCATGATCCATCTCTTCTTTGACACTTTCTTCATTTGAAGACACACATTCTCTGGGCAAGTTATCACTTCCTTCAAAATACAACTGATCAAAGTTATCTCTCAACTCCAAGAAAGAGAGTAGATGTTGGTCATCATTGAAGACCTGCCAATGGTTGGCATTGTCAGGAACACTAGGCCTATGAATCATTTTGATGGAGAACTTATTTTGAGAGAAGTCAGGATGAGGAATTAATAGAGATCCTGAGACTGCCAGGGAATCAACCCTAGTATTTTCTCCTCTTGGTACTGCTGCAATGGAGAAAGCATCGAGGAATTCAATAGAATCCTGACGAGATTCCTATAGTGCTTCAATCTTTTTTTTACTTGATAAAGGTCTCGGACCTGCTTTACAATTAGCTCAACATCTCCATGAGAAAAAAGGTTCTTCACTCCCATCTCCTTTTCCATATTCAACCCAAGAATGAGGGCCTCATATTCATAGTATTATTGGTATTCTTCAAACTGAAACTTGAAGGTGAAAGGATGAATCTTACCCTCAGGAGAGATCAACACTATACCAGCTCAGAGCCGAGGTGAGGAACAAAACCGCCATCAAACTCCAATGTCTAGACATCATTAGGATCAAACAATACTCCTTTTGATGGACTTGCTTCATCCAGTGACATAATCATATAGTTCCCATGCCCAATGTCTTCATACAAAATCTATGCTTTTGGATCATCTATTTTTTGTACAATATACTCGGCTTGCTTTCTTGAGACATCAACTTCTTCATCTTGCCATTAACTAGAATAATGGCATGTGACCAATCCATTTTGATTTCCCCTCCAACATCCTTGTAAATTTCCTACTCAATAGCATGTTGTAGGAAGGAGGAATGTCAGCAACTAAGATGGTTGCCAAAACCTTTTCTTCGCGAAATAGCAAAGCTACTTGTGCATCCTTGATTCTCCCAACTAAAGGCACTTCCCTACTTTCCATAGAATAACAAGAACCATATGTGTGGGTAAGAGTGAGGCCAAAGGCATGAGCTACTTTTTAGGCATTACATTTGTCGGATGCTCAGGAATCAATAACATAATTACTAAGCTTGTGGCTGCTTTATAAGGAGAGTCACATATAAAGGTCTGATTTTCTCATTGGGTGATGTGACAACAACTACAAGATTTGGTTGGGAAGGGGAAGGAGTTGGAAAAAGACCTTTGGAAACATGGGATGGGATTTTAGATTTGGAGTTGACAAAATCAACCATTTTGGAAAAGGCTTTGGGATGGGTTTTATAAAACTCAACCTCAAAAATCTGAACCTTAGTTCTCTTTATGTGATCAATAATATCAAAGGATCCATGGATGTGGATGGGGTATCATTATAAGGAATGGAAGATACCTTAGACCTATCAACTTTATCATTTGACACAATAGAAACTTTAGAACAGTGTTTGGAGGGAGAAAAACTAAAAGCATGAGCTTACCTTTTGTGTGGAGGTGGTGGGGATAGGAGAACCTCTCTTTGTAAGCACTAGAATGGTATTGGAAGACTCCTTTGATTTCTTTGTGGGCTGCACAACTTTCTCCTTTTTGCTTGTTCATTCTTGAGTCATGACAACATATGACTCATTGTTCATGCCAGCCTTACTATATCATTATAATCATCCTCATCATCAACACCTTCAGTGGTAAGGAAGTTGACTCTAGAACCACTTAAGCTGCTCCAACTCTTTATTAGCATCTTCTTCTTGATCATCATACAATTCATTCTCTTCTTCATCATTAGGTTCAAGGACTTCACATGTTGCGTTGAGAAGGCACTTTGAGAGGTGGACTTCAATTGCAACCTAGTTTGAGAAGAAGACAGTCGATGCTCCTAATCTGAAAATTCTTCCTTGGAACATCCTGGTATGGAGCATGTTGAGCCAATTGTTTTTGATTGCAATGAGGCCATTGGCTAATTCTCTTTTGTATGTGATCCAATTACCTCCAAGATTTGGGAGAAGAGGGAGAAGATGATGTCTTGGATTTCTAGGATTCTCTTTTTAGTTGGCACGATATGATCAAGTCATCTTCCATGTCGACTAAGCCTCCGATCATCATCCAAAGTTGAGAGTGGCTCTCCTTAGAGCATAGCTTTAGGAGTTTGGTAAGTAAAATCAAGTTGGGGGACAAAGAAGGGGTCATAAGTGGACGTCATATTGCAAATAAAACATAATATCAACTTGTAGGGATTGTTAACAATACATACACTCAAAATTAGAAAAATTATATCAATATGAATCGTAGCATCTAGAATCTAGTTTCTAAAATCTAATTGTTTTAAAAAATGGACAAGATTAGCTATATTAAACACTCAAAATTCAATGACTTGGTATTTTTTTAAAAACGCCTTTATAAAATTATAGTCCTTGTGTATGATTTGGATGACCAAAAATTGATATATATTTTTCTCCTTTGGTGAGAAGTTAGATGCCACTAACTATCTTGGGATGGATTTTATTTTGTATTTTTTGAGTAATATTTTATTTTTATGACTTTTTCCGTGAAAGTGGTATGAAAACATAATGAAAACAGAGCACTTTCCGTTTGTCCGCCATAACTTCATCACAAAATATTGAAATCAAAATAATTTTTTTTTTTGAACATGTATATAATTTCACCACTTTGGGATGGTATAAGTTTTATCACATTCTGATAAGTGAAACAAAATTTGTAGTCTTAAACCTAGACATAAACATTCATGGGAAAAAGTGTCTTAAAGACCTACTATTAGTAAAAAATTATAAAATGATATTTATCCTATTCTATTCACTTTAAAATCAGTATTTCTACAAAGCTAACAGTCTCCCCTACGCAATGGTACCATTTTTATGACATATTTTTTACTTTTTGGCATGGTTCAAGTCCGTGGAAGACTAAATTTGATGTTTTGTTGTTTTTAATGTAAAATTTAGGATTTATTGTCCACTTAATTATCCCCCAACTTGGTGCACTTACCCAGTTTTGCATTCAAAAAGAAACATTTTGGATCCGATCAATAGGTCTAGTATTTTGTGGAATTTTGTTGAATTTAGCTATAAATCCCCTCATGGGATCTTGTGGTTCTTTCTTGATTTGAGAAATTTGAGCAAGCAAGGCATGTACATCTTCAGCAGGCTTGAAATGGTTCTCAAACTCAGTTCTCATGGTTGTCCAATTTGTGATTGCTCCAGTAGGGAGATGGTAAAACCAATTTGCTGCATTGTCTTGCAAGGTTTCCACAAACAACCTAACGAGACATCTTCATGCTCCACACCAAGGACTCCACATGCAACAATGAAGGCTGCAATGTGTTCATCAGGGTGCACTTTCCCATCACCCCTGAATTTGGGAAAATTCTTTCTGTTACCCCTAGGTAACTCATGCAAAGGTTGTGGAAGAGCCAAAGGACCAACTCTTTGTCCCCATGGCAAAGGTGCTGCCATCCTTGGAAATATGGTTTGCAAAGGAACTGAAACACCAACAAGGATTAGAGCACGAAGATTAGGACTAAGTTGATGTTGAGATTCCACTCCTAAGGGTTCTGTCTTCAATAGGGGAGTGCTTGTAGAACAGTCTCTTCTATTGTTTCTTGTTGAAGGAAGAGGAAAAACTTGTTGATTTAGATGTTGAAATTGAGAATCTTCAACTCCTAAGAGCTCTTCTACCACGCGTGTATCTCAGAGTCGCAGGATCAATGGAATTATCAAATTGTTCTTCTTAGAAAGGAATCTATTGAAAGCATTCCCAGTGGAGTGCCAAAAACTATTGGGTTTTAAATTTGTACACATCATATTGCAAAAACAGCAAAATCTCAATTGTAGGGATTATTAGCTATACACGCACTCTAAATTAGAAAAATTTATATAAATATGAATCGTAGCATTGGAATCTAGTTTCTAAAATACTAATTTTTGTAAAAATGGACAAGTTTAGCTATATTAAACACTTAAAATTATATGACTTTTTTTTTTCAAAAACTTATAAGATAGTAGTCCGTTTGCCCGCATTTTGGATGACCAAATCTTGTTATTTTTTTTTCCTTTGGTGAAACGTTAGATGTAGTTGTCTATCTTGGGATGGATTTTATTTTGTATTTTTTTAGCAATATTTTTTTTTAATGATTTTTTCCGTGAAAGTGGTCTGAAAATATTTAGAAAACGGAGCGCTTTCCGTTTGCCCGCCATAACTATATCAAAAAATATCGAAATCAATTTTTTTTTTTTTAACGTGTATAGAATTTGTCCACGCTTGGGATGGTATAAGTTTTATCATATTTTGATAAGTGAAACAAAAGTTACAGTCTTAAACGTAGACATGAACATTCACGGGAAAAAATGTCTTAAAGACCTATTGTTAGTAAAAAATTATAAAATGATATTTATCTTATTCTATTCACTTTAAAAACAATATTTCTACAAAGCTAAGAGTCTCCCCTACGCGATGGCACCATTTTTGTGAAATGTTTTCAGTTTTTTAAGATGGTTCAAGTCTTTGGAAGAGCAGATTTGAGGTTTTTTGACCTTTTACACTTCATAATGACCTTCCATAGCTTTGGTTGGGGAAAACAAAGATTTTCCGAGCCTTAGGTTCGGCAGATAGATCCGCGATCATGGTTTTTTAAACATAAACCGTGATCGCGCTTTATAAACCACGAGCGCGCTTTATAAACCGCGATCACGGTTTATAAAGCGCGCATCGCGGTTTAAAAGCGCTCGCGGTTTATAAATCATATTTACACACATCCCAATGTCTGAATTACCATGTGATTTTTACTCTCGACCTTACCGCATTGAATTATCATGAAATTTTGTTTTTTTTCGCACGTTTTTCTTATCACCTAAGCAAAACATCATGGGAGACAAAAACGAAGTCAAAAAGGAAGTCATTAAGTAAAAAAACACCAAACGAATTAGAGGCCAACAAAATTCAAAATGCCGAGTGAATGCGGAAACTTCGTGAATCTAGAAGAGGTTCATCTTCAATCCCAACTATCAGAAGCAATGAAGAACTAGGTAATGTTTCTACCACAATGTTGAAGTCAATTAAATACTCGTGATGAAGAAGTTTTTATCACAATGTCAAGAAGAATTAAATACTCATGATGTAGCAAATGTTGAAATCAAGGAGACAATGAAAATGTGAATAAGGAAATTCATGTTGAAATTGTAGACAAGCAAAATTTGACAAAAACACCTCCTAGGATTTTACGTAAGAAACCTAATTTTTTTATTGAAATTGATGAAAACATTTTGAAACCAATGTCTGACAAACTTTCGAACGACAAATCGAAGAAAAGCCATCAAATTTTGGGATAATCATTTTGAAATTTTAAATGATTCCCAAAGATGTCATTGTTGGTTAGTTTGATGAAATTGATTAAAATGAGACCTACATTAAACACCTTAGGATCGACAACATCTAATATACGTGGTCAAACCTCTACAATTGTTGAAAACCTTCATGATGCATATCACACGTTGGTGTCAAGAGACGCACTAGGGATAGTAATATTGTGCGTCGTGTACTGCTACTAGTGTGTAAGTGAATCAATAAAAACAACGCTTGATTACGCAAACAAGTCGAATGTGCAAGTTAATCGAAAAACTCTAATGAAAGCAATCAAAGACGTAATATCCTTCAATCACTCAATAATGCCGATTTTTGGGCATTTTTTGCTAGAGCACCGCGTAAGGACAAAAATAATTCTGATGCTATAAGAGAAGTTGTTATTAAATTTTGGCATGATAACACTAGAGTTTCACCTAATACAAGAGATGTTATAAA
This sequence comes from Taxus wallichiana var. yunnanensis, assembly GCA_018340775.1. Taxonomy (NCBI): domain Eukaryota; kingdom Viridiplantae; phylum Streptophyta; class Pinopsida; order Cupressales; family Taxaceae; genus Taxus; species Taxus wallichiana. The sequence continues at coordinate 40,690,840 of CM031237.1, forward strand.
ACGGAGAGTTGGTTCTACTAATCGTGAACCACATCCAAAGCATTTCTTAGATATGACTCAAACTCAATTTTTTCGTAAGTTTGAACAAGAGAATCTGGAAATTAAAATTAGTCAACGTTTTTTTTTGAAATGTTGAAACCATTCTATGTGAAAATCAACCATGCTCGCACCACTTGTTATAGGCAACATGTTGAATTTGCGATGCATTATGCTAAATTTTTACGTATTCATTCTAATTTTCATTCTGAAACTATGTTATCTGAATGTGGTGTTCAAGTTCCACCAATATCTTCCAGGGATTTCATTCCTACTATATTTTGTGAAAAAGAAGTTGGACAATTTTTTTATAGTCGTGGATTGTTTAGATGGAAGTCAGTACATATGCATGGATTACCTAAATTGGAAAGTTACATCCATGAGAAAAATCAAGGTACAATAGACATAATTTAGTTGAATTTGATAAATATAAATCAGTTGCATACCAATGAAAGATGGAAAAGAGTCAAAATGCGTGTGAGCTAGTTTACGTAACAAATGCCCATTTTTCAATTTATGAGAAAATTTAAGGATGAAATTGTTTATGAGTATGCGAGGCATACACATAGAGCTCGATGGTTGGATGAACAATTCAAGCTATGCAAAGACACATTTCCTATTGGTACTATTGTTTCAAAGTGGTCGATTTTGCAGAGAATTACACATCGCAACCACAAATGGAGGTTCAATCGCAATATTACAACTCAAGACAAGTTGCCATTTTTGTGCATATAGCATTTCTACATTCTCCGACAAGACAAGAGAATGATCAAAAATTTTAAGAGAGTACCACTTTTATATCGTTGATGATCGTACTCATTCTACTCGAATTTGTGCAAGGGTGTTTCCAAGTTATTTTATGGAAACTTGTCTCGATAGGGACATCCACTTCAAACAACATTATATATGGTCGATAATTACACGTCTCGCTTTAAGAATGCACGAATGTTTTATCGATGAGCAGTAATGCATGTCAAGATGGGTGTGCAACATATTTTTGGAGTTTCACCGAGGCTCGACATGGAAAAAAAGAGAGCATGATGGTGCAGTAGGGGCATGTGTGAAAAGAGCTCTGCAAGAGAAGAGTCAAGTACAAAGATGGTGCTAAATTAAAAGATGCAAAGAGCATAGTGGAATGGTGTATCGACAACATGGCCCGAGGTTCTCAAGAAAATTCCACGCTTGCAGATATTTTTGGTCGATAGAGGAAAAACATATTGCTAACTACGAGGATTGTATGACACTCACTGGGTCCAGTGATATGCACTCATTTTGTAGCTCAGACGCTACTTCATGGGCCGTATGGACAAGAAAGTTGACATGTTTTTGTGCATCTTGTATCGAATTTGTCACTGCTGAGTGTGATTCACAAGAATGGGTGGAAGGATGGATTTGTAGGCCTCTAACTCCGCTTCCTAGTTATCAACCTCCACAAGCATTACGACTTGTTTCTGCAGATGAAGTTACAACATCCAAGGACTTTGACGAAATTTCAATTTTGGTGCGACAAGGTATAAATATGGTTATTTATTTAATTTTTGTAAATTGAGTTATATGTCCATTGAAATTTTAATATGTAATTTAAATTTGAGTTGTTCAACTTTCCTTGGTTATTTTTTTCAGAGGACATGTGTTTCGCAGAATGCATGACATGTAAGACAATGAAGAAGGAACAAACTATTTCTTATGTCGTCAGCATCGAGGAAAGAAAGAAGTTGACTTCTCCTATTATAGATGGCGAAGATATTGAGTATCCTATAGGTCAGTCAGTTAAGTTACGGAACTTGGCTTCGATGGTATCCATTAAAAACTCCTCTGTTTGGGTGTTTCAAGACTTTGAGACACACAGAAAATACTCTTATATTCACATCTAGTTCTAGCGACAAATATTCAGTTGTATAGATATCGAGGAAGGCCTAATAACAAGATTCTTTGGAAGGTTCGAGAGTCAGATCATGAAGCAATCTTGTCTGCTATTCAGAGTAGATCCGATCCTGATGGTTCATTGGAATGAATTTACAATGCGAGCATGTCTGGTATATATATAATTTCTTTTCATATATATATATATATATATATATATATATATTTTAGAACTTAAAGATCTAGATTTAAGTTTGAATATATATTTTATTTTAAATTTGTGTATTTTGTGTGTACATTATATCTATCTATAGATATATGGTTTTGATTTGAAACTTAAATTTCTTTGACTAACACTTTTATGTTTAGGTTAGTGGTGCCATAAAAGCTTCCACCTTCACGTGGTCGGGTACATGTTAGTAGAGAATTTTAAATTCTCAAGCTAAGAGAAGCTTTCATTGTTTGAAAAAGTTGTAAAAAAAGTTGTAAATTTTGAAAAAGTTGTAAATTTTGAAAAAGTAAATTTTGAAAAAGTAAATTTTTTGTAAAAAAATTTTTGAAAATGTTGTAAATTTTGAAAATGTTGTAAATTTTGAAAAAGTTGTAAATTTTGAAAATGTTGTAAATTTTGAAAACGACTCCTCCCCAAGTGTTTACAAGACCATACTTACGCATGTGCACCGATATGAGAAGGAAAAAACTGAGAGAGGCTATTGTAGAGGGTCCCTACGCCGAGGTGTCGGATCAGACGAGGCCTCTCTAGGTGCCATGGAGTCCGAGTAGTCACCCGTCAAAGTTGAACGATATTTTGGTCTCAGGGCTCTTAAGGGACTACGCCCGAACGAAGTAGCCCGAAAGCAACGACCCTTTCACGCACCAAAACACCACCTCCTCTAGCATTCACCTAGCCACCCGGACGTGTCTGGCAGCAGTCCGTTTGGTGCCACGACCCACCGTTTGCAAAATATAGCGTTTGACAACCTTACACTGGCTCCAACTGCACTATTTCACGCGTTTGCAAACAGTAGGACAACGAGAGCACCGAAATGAGAAGGAAAAAAAATGAGAGAGGCTATTGTAGAGGGTCCCTACGCCAAGGTGTCGATCGACGAGGCCTCTCTAGGTGCCACTTGAGTCCGAGTAGTCACCCGTCAAAGTTGAACGATATTTTGGTCTCGTGGCTCTTAAGGGACTACGCCCGAACGAAGTAGCCCAAAAAGCAATGACCTTTCACGCACCAAAACACCACCTCCTCTAGCATTCACCTAGCCACCTGGATGTTTGCAGCAGTCAGTGCTTGGTGCCACGACCCACCGTTTGCAAAATATAGCATGTTTGACAACCTTACACCGGCTCCAACCGCACTATTTCACGCGTTCAGCAAACAATAGGACAACGAGAGCACCAAAATGAGAAGAAAAAACCGAGAGAGGCTATCAGAGAGGGTCCCTACACCGAGGTGTGGATCGACGAGGCTCTCTAGGTGCCACGAGTCCGAGTAGTCACCCGTCAAGTTGAACGATATTTTGGTCTCGTGGCTCTTAAGGGACTACGCCCGAACGAAGTAGCCCGGAAGCAACGACATTTTCGTGCACCAAAACACCACCTCCTCTAGCATTCACCTAGCCACCCGGATGATGTGGCAACAGCAGTCCGTGCTTGGTGCCATGACCCACCGTTTGCAAAATATAGCGTTTGACAACCTTACACTCGGCTCCAACCGCACTATTTCACGTTTCGCAAAAAGAGGACAAGCGAGAGCACCAAAATGAGAAGGAAAAAATGAGAGAGGCTATCAGAGAGGGTCCTACACCGAGGTTTTGGATCGACGAGGCCTCTCTAGGTGCCACGGAGTCCGAGTAGTCACCCGTCGAAGTTGAACGATATTTTGGTCTCATGGCTCTTAAGGGACTACGCCCGAACGAAGTAGCCCTGAAAGCAACGACTGCTTTCGCGCACCAAAACACCACCTCCTCTAGCATTCACTAGCCACCCGGATGTGTGTGCAGTCAGTCTGGCTTGGTGCCACGACCCACCGTTTGCAAAATATAGTGTTTGACAACAACCTTACACTCGGCTCAACCGCACTATTTTCGCGGTTTCAAAACAAGAGGACAACGAGAGCACCGAAATGAGAAGGAAAAAAATGAGAGAGGCTATTGTAGAGGGTCCTACACCGAGGTTTTAGATTAGACGAGGCCTCTCTAGGTGCCACGGAGTCCGAGTAGTCACCCGTCAAAGTTGAACGATATTTTGGTCTCAGGGCTCTTAAGGGACTACGCCCGAACGAAGTAGCCTGAAAGCAACGACCTTTCACGCACCAAAACACCACCTCCTCTAGCATTCACCTAGCCACCCGGACATTTGTCGGCGTACAGTCTGTTTGGTGCCACGACCCACCGTTTGCAAAATATAGCGTTTGACAACCTTACACTGGCTCCAACTGCACTATTTCACGCGTTTGCAAAAAAAGTAGGACAGCGAGAGCACCGAAATGAGAAGGAAAAAACCGAGAGAGGCTATTATAGAGGGTCCCTACGCCGAGGTGTTGGATTAGATGAGGCCTCTCTAGGTGCCACGGAGTCCGAGTAGTCACCCGTCAAAGTTGAACGATATTTTGGTCTCAGGGCTCTTAAGGGACTACGCCCGAACGAAGTAGCCCAGAAGCAACGACCCTTTTCGCGCACCGAAACACCACCTCCTCTAGTGTTCACCTAGCCACCCGGATGTTTCAAGCATAGTTGGTTTGGTGCCACGACCCACCGTTTGTAAAATATAGCGTTTGACAACCTTACACTGGCTCCAACTGCACTATTTCACGCGTTTGCAAACAATAGGACAACGAGAGCACCGAAATGAGAAGGAAAAAAATGAGAGAGGCTATTAGTAGAGGGTCCCTACGCCGAGGTTTGGATCAGACGAGGCCTCTCTAGGTGCCACGGAGTCCGAGTAGTCACCCGTCAAAGTTGAACGATATTTTGGTCTCAGGGCTCTTAAGGGACTACGCCCGAACGAAGTAGCCCAAAAGCAACGACCTTTTCACGCACCAAAACACCACCTCCTCTAGCATTCACCTAGCCACCCGATGTGTGCCGCACGTAGTCCTGGTTTGGTGCCACGACCCACCGTTTGTAAAATATAGCATTTGACAACCTTACACTGCTCCAACCGCACTATTTCACGCGTTTGCAAAAACAAAAGGCCAACAAGAGCACCGAAATGAGAAGGAAAAAATGAGAGAGGCTATCAGAGAGGGTCCCTACGCCGAGGTTTCTGATAGACGAGGCCTCTCTAGGTGCCACAGAGTCCGAGTAGTCACCCGTCGAAGTTGAACGATATTTTGGTCTTAGGGCTCTTAAGGGACTACGCCCGAACGAAGTAGCCCGAAAGCAACGACCCTTTCGCGCACCAAAACACCACCTCCTCTAGCATTCACCTAGCCACCTGGATGTGTTGGCATAGTCGGTTTGGTGCCACATGACCCACCGTTTGCAAAATATAGTGTTTGACAACCTTACACTGGCTCCAACTGCACTATTTCGCGTTTGCAAACAGTAGGACAACGAGAGCACCGAAATGAGAAGGAAAAAACCGAGAGAGGCTATTATAGAGGGTCCCTACACCGAGGTTTCAGATCAGACGAGGCCTCTCTAGGTGCCACAGAGTCCGAGTAGTCACCCGTCGAAGTTGAACGATATTTTGGTCTCAGGGCTCTTAAGGGACTACGCCCGAACGAAGTAGCCCGAAGCAACGACCCTTTCGCGCACCAAAACACCACCTCCTCTAGCATTCACCTAGCCACCCAGACATGTCAGACATAGTCGGTTTGGTGCCACGACCCACCATTTGCAAAATATAGCATTTGACAACCTTACACTGGCTCCAACTGCACTATTTCACGTTTGCAAACAATAGGACAACGAGAGCACCGAAATGAGAAGGAAAAAATGAGAGAGGCTATTGTAGAGGGTCCCTACACCGAGGTTTCGATTAGACGAGGCCTCTCTAGGTGCCACGGAGTCCGAGTAGTCACCCGTCGAAGTTGAACGATATTTTGGTCTCAGGGCTCTTAAGGGACTACGCCCGAACGAAGTAGCCCGAAAGCAACGACCCTTTCACGCACCAAAACACCACCTCCTCTAGCATTCACCTAGCCACCCGGATGTGTCGCATATAGTCCTGTTTGGTGCCATGACCCACCATTTGCAAAATATAGCGTTTGACAACCTTACACTGGCTCCAACTGCACTATTTCACGTTTGCAAAAAACAAGTAGGACAAAGCGAGAGCACCGAAATGAGAAGGAAAAAATGAGAGAGGCTATTGTAGAGGGTCCTATACGCCGAGGTTTCGATTAGATGAGGCCTCTCTAGGTGCCACGGAGTCCGAGTAGTCACCCGTCGAAGTTGAACGATATTTTGGTCTCAGGGCTCTTAAGGGACTACGCCCGAACGAAGTAGCCCGAAAGCAACGACCCTTTCGCGCACCAAAACACCACCTCCTCTAGCATTCACCTGGCCACCTGATGTGTCGCACAATCGGTTTGGTGCCATGACCCACCGTTTGCAAAATATAGCGTTTGACAACCTTACACTGGCTCCAACTGCACTATTTCACGTGTTTGCAAACAATAGGACAACGAGAGCACCGAAATGAGAAGGAAAAAATGAGAGAGGCTATTATAGAGGGTCCCTACGCCGAGGTGTCAGATTAGATGAGGCCTCTCTAGGTGCCATGGAGTCCGAGTAGTCACCCGTCAAAGTTGAACGATATTTTGGTCTCAGGGCTCTTAAGGGACTACGCCCGAACGAAGTAGCCCGAAAGCAACGACCATTTTGCGCACCAAAACACCACCTCCTCTAGCATTCACCTGGCCACCTAGATGTGTCTGGCGTAGTCGGTTCGGTGCCACGACCCACCATTTGCAAAATATAGTGTTTCCTTATTTATTTAAATTAAATTACAATGACTTGGTTGTTATGTTATCTCTTGTCATCTTGTCCTCGTAGGATGATATATGGGGCTCATGAATCTTATTTTCTACCTTATCCTTAACACTTGGTTTTGTTATAATATTATGGGTAATATTGTTCTACGGTTTTCTTTTCCTTTCTCTTCTTTCTCTCTTTCTATGAAGACCATCAGTTGTGCTACCTCTTGATTCAACTCTCTCCGACCTCCCGTGAAACCATAATTATCTTCTTCCTCCTTTCTTCTTTCTTTCTCTTCTCTCTCTCTCTCTCTCTCTCTCTCTCTCTCTCTCTCTCTTCTTGTACCGCACTATTTCATTAGCTCTATCAACCTTTGAATCACATCTCCTGCTAGTTCTTCTTCTTCTTCACCATATATCAAGTCTGATTCATGAGGCCTAATAACCTTCAATTATCTTTCTCTACGTTTCTTCCTTGTTTCCATCATCTTTTCTATTTTTCACATATGTTCTTGTTCTCTTATCCTTTCATGTAATTGCTTTAGTCTAGCATCTTATCTCTCTGATACTAACTTCTCCATCCAATGTGGCATTTTGTAACCATGGTCACTCTTTACTTCACCCATCATTTTCATCTATCTCTTTGCTCTTCTTTCACACCGTATCAACCTTATCTCAAATCCTTTTAGCTAATCTTCCTTGATCTTCAAGCTATGATACCACATGTTGTAGTTCAAAAAATTTATAACATACATTCAATGGTTTCTATGTTTCCCTAAAAACTCAACTCTGTCTTTTGATCACTCAAACAGCTCCTTTTCACTAGTTAACATACTCCAAATTTAATATTATCCCTTATCCTCTATATGGTTTCTTACTGATATTATTTATCTAACTCTAATGTAGATACTATGAGCGTAATCAAAATGATCAACTACCATCTTCAACTGCCAAGTTCAATATCCATGATGCATAGGCAAATACAACAATGCCCATGTTGGAAGGTACTTACAGTAAAAGAACATATTGCCAATCAATTACAAAGTTACAGAATGCCTCTTCCAATAAGGGATTATCTCAGGCATAATTCTCAATACATGAAGTCTAGGAAAGAAGAAAATAAAGTTATAGCCAGCTTATCAAGCTAGGGTATATGGTGCTAAATCATTGACTCAGTTAACCATAACAAGAATAACAAGTCTTCATGCTCAAGTCAGGAAATGAAGCAATCAGCTAAAACAAATACAAATACATTTGAAAATAACTTCTAGGTTGTAGAGCAATTGAAAGAATGTAGTTTCATGGTATTAGTTTCATATGGAAGAAGAAGATTGCAACTATAATGGCATGTTTCAGTAATGCACATCTAACAGTACAAGCTTATGATGCAAATAAAAATAATATAAAGATACAACCACATATCATTCAGATTTAACAATATTTCAGGATTATTATGAGTTACAAAAGAACAGTACGGCTACAGGATTGGAAAATCAATACAGTTACTTCAAGGATTAACTCATATGTACACAAAAGTTACAAACAATGCAGACCCAATTTTGGGTATACCTGTAATATTATCAAGATACAGTCAAATACACCAGAGTTTCAAGCACACTTTTCCAAATACAACAGGATGATAAATTGATGAATTCCATTAAATCCATAGGTTATGGAATTATTATTTTGGGAGTTGTTAAAAGATGGAGGGATGTGAACCATAACTCAAATAAGCTTTAGTTACTAATACTTAAGTTGGCAATAGAGCTAACAATATTGTTTTAGTTTGAAAAATAAAAATTCAAAATGCCCATGGTGAAATATACCACAAATAATAATCAGAAAGATACTAGAAAATATATAACTAGAAGTAATACACTAAATCCACCTCAAGATTTAAAAGAGGAAATAGTTCAAATTTATAGCCTCTAAACAAAACCGTAGCAGTAGATATCCATAGGAGTTCCATATAGATATCCAGAGTTCCATATATCTAGGAATACTTTTTTATCAACAAATAAAAACTATGATCTATGTATACTTTTTGAAACACTAAATTTTATTTAATAAACAATACAAATATTATTAACCTATTTTCTTCTCCATAAGCTTCATTATAGACCACACTAAATTTTATTTAATAAACAATACAAATATTATTAACCTAGTTTGGGCATACAGTATAAATTCACAGATAGAGAATACTGGGCATCTACAAGTTCCAACAAAATGAGATCAAAACCCACTTTCTCGAGTTAGCAATAATACCAAAATAACCAAAATAAATATGATTTAACCAACACACACATATATATATATATATATATATAAGAATCAAACAAAGTGTGCTCCAGACGCGCACGTCTCTGAAAATATATATGTACATAAGTTCATAATGTATGTATACATCTCGAACTAAGCACGTGTCATAATGTACATATGGGACCACATGCGGTCGCAAAAGGCTATATATATATACAATGGACTGTGAATCTACTCATGACCACATATGTACATCCAGGTGGACTATAAATCTACTCATGAAACATCTTCCCTCTCTTCGCCCTGCTAGAAGTAGCACGTCCACGACCTAGGGATGTAGTGGAGGGAGATGCCACTACGGATTTCATCCGTGTGGTCCTAGGTGTCTCTAAGCATGCCTGCAACCTAACCTGCACATTCATAAACAACAAGTTTTTAACACCCAAAATTTTAAAATACATTCAAAATTTAGAAACTTGTACAATTTAGTTAAAATGCATGTGAAATCTTACCGCAATGTCATGATCCCTATCAATTTGTTGTTGACGCGTCGCAGGGACAACAATAGACTCACGAGGGGTAAGCTACATACAAATAATTAATTTTCAAATTAAATATTTCACATATATACCTACAAAATTTGATATTGTAGATTTAAGTTTAATAAGAAATAATGAAGGTCTCCAAAATTTAACAAATTTAAAAAATTGTGTACCTTAGTTAGTGGATCTGCAGATGCTATGGCAAAGTATCTACAGCAGCCTCCACAGTCTGCATATATGGAGGAGTCTCTCTAGCAGTCATAAGCTATACAAAAAACATGTACAAATCAATATTAAAATCTACTTAAGAGCTTAGCACTCCTATCGAAACCTATTGAAAAAGATAATAGTAAAGGAACTCAAAGGTCCCTACACTCTAAACATATCTTTTCACGTTCATCAAGGAAACACCATCTATATATAGGTATGAAACTTCCCACTACGTCTAGGGAATTTCTTCCCACATTTACAAGCACTCATTCCACATGTTGAGATTTTAAGAAGGTAAAAACTATACAAAGGAGGGAAACTATACATTCATTCCCGTCCCTACTATACAATCTTACCCCAGGTGGTACTTTCAAGTCATTTTCTAGTTCATAATCCCCGTCAGGTCAAGAAATCCATGTTTTAGTATTTAGAAAATCCAGATTAATCTAAAATCACTTTATGTTCATAACATAGGTCCACTTTATGTTACAATTTCTTGCTAGGTTCTGGCTTATTTAGTTAGTCAAGAAAGAATAAAAATGTTATTATTTTATCTTCTATTTAGGCTAAATACATAGGATCTATAAATGTTAAACGAAGGCCATCTATCTTCATAAGATTTTGACAAAGTTTTGTATTTAATCAAGATAACCCATAGTCATCTTCTATATGACAATTAGAGCATCATTCAAATTTGAAGGTTTTTTTATCTAACATCACTGCACTATCAAATTACAAGTATGTTTGCAAGCATTCTTTATCATATCTTTTTATTGGAACTTTGATAAATACATTTTAATAACTTTAGTACTAATAGTTTAAATGCACGTAACAAAACAAAACATATATAGATAGAGAAACATAAAACCCTCCATGGTCTGGATATTTGTGTGGTGGTACTCCGAGACATGTAAAACCAATATATGATTACATACATGGCTAGTTATATCAAATGAATTGGCATTTCCTACTAAATAATATATAGGTTGAGTATAAGAAAGTGAAACTCATGTACAGAGGTCCAAAGCATGCAATCCGTGCGTGAACTTCCAGTAATTAGAAACAAAGTGTAAAGAGATTTACTAACCTGCGTAAAACTCATGTGAGGTGTGCGCAGCCTCGCCTCCCGAGCAGATGATGACCCGCTGTGCCCGTGTATAAAAGAGAAAAATATTAATACATGTACAACATACACGTGAAACAAATTATAATAATAATCTAGTGCAATTAAATGATTTATTAAAAATGTAAGTTTGTACAACTTGAAACTTACGTTTGAAACACGCCCACTGCAAAGAGCTAAAGCATGTCGACACCGGATGTTTCCTTCACCGGCTCTTGCTATTTAAAATAAAATAAAAATTATTTTTTACATGTATGTACATGACGTACAATCAAATATATATATATATATATATATATATATATATATATCTCAAACATGTGAATTAAACTATTGTATATATATATTATTTAAATTTATTTAAAATTTACCTGTGAAAGACCAATATCAAGTGGCTCCAGCTTCCAAAAACATTCCCAAGATCTCATCTATAGAAAAGAAATCCCGTGAACCAGCAAATGATGTCTCCCGTAAGGCATACGGCACCACATGATCCACAGTGGTGTGGTGCACTAGAATGGCGCCTCCACCAACATCACTAGATGCAATCTGGGTGCTATGTTGGGTGAGAGTGTCAGTGAGCTCCCTCAATGCATGCAATGTATCAATCTCCACAACCTCCTTCACCGTAGGAGGGATAATCGAAGGCAAAGTGGGGGTTTTGGGGCATGGGGATCCTAGGCGACCTACGCGTGCACCAAGTCCGCCTCGGCAGAGCCACCTCCTCGACCAAAAAAGTCGAAAAGTCAAAATAATTTGGGACCTCACTGAGCACGAACTCACAATATAATTTCTTCAAAAATAAAGAGGAACCTCATCATTGTGCTGCATGGTGGATAATCAAAACCATCCACCATCGGTCCCAAAAATTGTTTTTGATTCTATCATCATGGCACCAATGGATCGGGAACCATTTGCAAGTAACTGTAGGGGGCATTGGTTCTATGGTCAGTAAATAATGCACAAATGAGGTCTTTTCCAATTTTTTTGTCTTTTGACGGCCGCATGGGATAGTTTATCCGCATACCACCACCTACACTCACTTCTAAAGGTGTTCCATCTATGTATTTGGTTGGTCATAGACTCGACTTCGCCAATCAATGTTTGCAATGTATGGCTAAAGTCATGCGGGATGGATTTGTAGCATGATTTTGTCTTATAGTTTGAATTAGGTTCTCAATGACAATTTTATTTTCTTGGATTCTTCCAATGATATTATCTTGCGTGCTCCGCCGCTCGCCTGGGGATGTAAGGAGCCACAGGAGGTGGATCTATGTTTGGAGGAGGGTTTTGAGGAATGTTTGGAGGGTTTTGAGGAATGTTCGGTGGGTTTTGAGGAATGTTTTGACGGTTCGCACGATTTCGAGCTTCACACCAACCGATAAAACAAGAAAATTGTATACATAAACAAACATTTCAAAAACCCATGAAAATAAAATACAAAAAAAAAAACCTAAAATGCAAAAAAATGATTACAATCGGGACTTACCTCCTCGCCTTGGTGGCATGGTTGAAATATATCGCTATCCAATTTTGAGATAAGTCCGATGAGCGTTTAGGAAAAATTCGAAATGAAAAATGAGAGTGGTGGATTGAAATTTTGTCTCGGAGCGTGATCGTGTTTATAACCACAACGCTTCTAAACCGTGATCATGGTTTTAGGTTCGTAATTACCGAACCTAGAATTCGAGAACCACGATCGTGGTTCCTTTATTTCAGGTTTTTATGTCCATGGAATTGTCCACCAAGGTTTGTGATTGGAAATGGGGTCGCGGTGCATTTCGAACATTTTGACCTATTTTGAAAAAAACACAAAATCTCATTTACCTCCGCCACCCGTAGCTCCGATTTAGCGTGGACACGTGGCGTATGCACCGATTGGAAATGGGTGTGCGTCTCTTGTTGCATCATTTTTACCTATTTTGCAAAAGGTACAAAATCTTGTTTTATCCCACCATCCCGCTGCTCCACTTTGGCTCTTTGGACATTTGGTGCCCTTAGATTCACTACGGGTTATGGGAAAAACAACACTTTTTAACCTTTTGGAAAAAGGTTCAAAACCTTGAATTTCTACATCGCCCCTTGCAAGTCCGATCCTCCTTTGGACACGTGGCGAAATTTGTGATTGATTTTCATGTCCTTAGTAGATTTTTGTTTCAATTCTCCCCACGGGCTCACGGGCCAAATTTCACCAAATTAGCTTTTTGTCAAAAGAGAAATGTTTGCAAATATCTCCGCAGCTTCCTTCGATTACGCCAAGGGAAAATCTAACCACTTAGCTCCGCCAAGCCATAACTTTAAAATTATAAGGAGTTAAGTTGACTTCTTTACCTTTTTGGAAAGGGGAAGAAATTTCCCATCTAATGAAGTGATTTTCATGAGCCCTCCAATTCTTAGAAAGTTCCAAATTCAAAAATACCTCTTTTCAAGTATACTTTAAGGGCACCAACTCAAAATTTTGCAATTTTAGACTTAGAAATTAAAGGGAAATTTGAGGGTGACAATAGACAATTAGAAGAAAATAATATTACCAGGGAGAAGATTAAATGTGTATTTTTCAAAAGGAAAGAAACACACAAAAAGTTTCCCTATATGAAGAAAATGCAATGAACCCAAGAGAGGGTCCCACCGAGTGTGCCAAAATGTTTCACCAATAAGTTGCATATGTAAGAGCAAAATAGATAGGGTAAGGGTGAGGAGGAATACCTATGAATGAAGGTGGAAGGTAGAGTGCATGTGTTCTGATTTCTCGATCCAAGTGTTGATTGCGAGAACTTCCTTTTTGCTAGGAGGAACTACTTGTGAATACAAAACAAGACCACAAGAAGAATATTAAACAATATATGTCAGTGGACTGCCTAGCGTATGCTAGATCCGGGAAGTGTGATACTTCCTAGATGGTTGTCAATCCACTGTTTAACACAACTTAATGTAAGAAATAACATAAACCAATAATATCCTATTGTAGTTGATATGATTTAGGTGTCTCATTCAAGTACAATAAGAAAATCTAATCTAATAGGCTAGGTTATGATCAGATCTGGAAGTTAGACATGTGAATAAGGTGGTTAGACAAATGTCAGGGTCAAGTTTTGAGTGGTTTAGGTTATTTGGGTAAATGTTATGAAGTTGTTGTTATAGATAGATTTACCAAATATAGATATTGACATCGGATGCAGTATGACCGATGCCATTGAGAGGAAACTATGGACGTTTAGTTTAACCAAATGTCGGTGAGGGTCGAGGGCTGATAGAGACTCAATAAAGTTTGGTTTTGATGATTCTTTGTGATTGCACAGAGAATAGATAGAGAATGGTGAGGTTGATAATAGTTCTGGGAATGCTTAGAGATTTCTACGATTAGGTATGGAGAGTTGGGAGGTTGAGGTGATTCGGTGGGGGGGGATTGGCGGGAAGGTGAGAGGTGATGAGATACAAAGGAGACTAGAACTCCCAAAAGAGATAAAGGAACCGATCTAAATAAGTATCGAAGATGTAGATCCAAATGTATTTACTTGTACTTACGACATGGTGGTTGGATGGACGTGATGGTTGATCCATGGAATTGGTGGTCATTTCCGTAGTCGTGCTTCTTGGAATGCTATTGTGAATGCTTACCCTTCGAGATCGGTGCTTGGTAGTAGTTCATGATGCCTGGATGTGCAAGAGTGCTCTGATGCGTGCTTGCATGCAGATCTCTCTTTTCCAAAACTTGAATAATTCTTCCAACCTCCTGGAACAAGGTTGCCAAAGTGAATATATGGTAATCGGCGATGGTTTAGGTAACATGCGTCGCTTTCAGTTTGATCGACGTTGTTAAGCGGGATATCCTAGGTGTCCAAATAGCAGATCTTGGCTATCTTTTGGCCAGTTCTGTCCATTGTTATAGATCTAAAATGGCATTTTCCATGTAAGTAAGTGTGCATGTAGTTAGAGGAAGAATATGCATTTAGTGTTAGGGTTAGACTAAGTCTTAGTTAGTTATGGTAAGTGGAGATTGAGTCATAGTTAAAAGGAAACATGCTAAGAATAGGTCTATGATGAGGTGTCTAGGTGATGTGGTGGGGTGAGGTGTCTAGGTGAGGTGGAAATTAATTTAATTAAGGTATTTATTAATGAATATTGTGAGAATGGGCATTAATTTAATTGTAGGTAATTAAATTAATATACATGTGGGGTGAAGGGGGAGTGTGACCCAAATTTGGTGTCTACAATAAGGTCTTAAAAATATCAAGTTACTTTTTAAAAATAAGTAAGATCAATTGGGTTGAACCTTTGACCTACCCTTTGTAATTTCCTTAACCAAAATATGTTGATCGAAAGGAAAATTTATATCTCTAAAGTATAATAGAAGAAAATTTCTATAAAAATGCTAAAATATCATAAATAAATTCAAAATTTTACGTATTATTTGTTTCTTGTGGCGGCTCGGGTAGAATGGAGAGATCTTGTTAGGTTTATACCTTAATTCCTTGAGTGGGAGTTAATAAGTATGGTCAAATATAATTAGGGGTGAAGTGTATTCTCCACTAGGGTATTGGACTCACTACCTTTGATAGATCTATGTAGAATAAGTTTGGACCACACTTAGATTGACATCGGAGTTAGATGCAGAACTCATCTTAGGTATGAGAAAAGCTGATTAGAGTAGAATAGAGAGCTTGGTGTTGATATTTTCAAGACAAGTGGTAGAGGATTGATTCCTATTCGGATCATGGTACAAAGGAGGACTAAAAATCGAAATGGGAAACACATAATGCATGTAGATGTGCAACTCTGTTGGATAGGAGATCTACACGGGCATATTGCTATAACTCTATAACTATAAAACAAGAAATATACAAGATTTAATGTATTGAAACCTCTAGACATAAAACCTATAAACTAAAAATAACTTACTTGGGAGAAGGCCTAGTGCTCCTCCGAAAAAAACTCCCATGAAACATTTTTTTCAAATCTGCACAAAAGACATTTTTATGACACCTCATACTCTCCTTTCTCCTCATCTAATCGGATGCTTACAAACACAATTATGATACCAAATGTTGTAAACTAAATATAAGATACAAGACCTATAAATTTTTTCATTCTATTAAATCAAATGAGTTGCATTACTTATCAACATTAAAAAATTAAGATACAATCAATTACATCACATGCTCAATCAAGATCAATATCCATGATAGAAGGACATAACTAGTTAACTAAACTAAACTAAAATAGTCTACTAAACTAAGCACCTAACACAACTAACTCTATAGAGAACTAAGAGTACCAAGTTACATCATCACTTTAGGAAGTATATTAAAATTATGCACATAATTATCGATAAATGCTAAATTAATATCCTTAATTGCTAATTTTATTAGGAGCATTGACTCCATAGAATTCTCAACAATAGGAGATGTACTTGTTATGATATGCACATTCTTTGGAGTATCCAACAAGTGGATTTCTAAGGTATTTTTTATCCACTAAATTTCCCCTACAAATGATCTTGCCTCACCCGAATAGAGTGTGGATTGTGTTCATGTTTGTGGTGGAGAGTAGTCATCTTGAGGCATTGTCACATGTGGCGAAGATGATTAATCAAGGAAAAAGTACTTCTAAGAGTCTCTAACCTCATAAAATGTCCAAGGGAGTAGTCTCAGACATCTATCATGGTCATAAGGATTGTTTCAAAAAATAAAATTGTTGGTTCACACATTTGAAAACTTTACGAAACAAAAGGTATGTGTTAATTATTGGTTATAAAAATGTCCTATCAGTTACATAACTTCTTAACTTCACAAAGTCGCGGTTTCTCCCATAGCTTTGTGTGCACAAGTGAACAACTCAAAAACAGCAATTGCTAGTTTTTAAGTATTACCAAGCATCTTGGGAAGGTGACGAAATATTTAGGTTGTTAATGGGTGAGAAAGGGATCTATTAGGGATTAAAATATGGAAGTTTTAGTTGAGAGAGGAGTTTTGGAAGCAGGGGAGAAGAAAGGGGGAGAGTTCAAAGTTGAAATAGAGATTGGAACTTACAAGAAGGGAAATTTTTTTCTATGTCTAGTATGGTATAGCTATAACAGAAATCCATGAAAAGGATTGGTGTATTTCATCTTTATGTGTCTTATTGCTCTATTATGTGTAGGGTAGAAGTAAGAAGACTAAAAATTTACCACCCTCATTTCCATCTACGCTAAAAAAATAAAATATAAAATATAAAAAACTAATATCAAATTTAAAACAATCGAAATTGACCAACACACTAATAACAAATAAAACCTTATCATAAACAAAAACAGAACTCATATATGAATATACTAAAATCGTAAACTAAGTAAATAGAGACCATTTTTATGTCTCTATGCTTGGACGAAGCTTAAATCTCTTTGACCCATATTACAAGGTCATATGTTAAATAAAGTGATCATAAATCAATCCATTTTTAATGCAATTCAACATCAACAAGATCCCAAGTTAACGAGGACTAGTACTCTTAGCTATATAAAATTCTTGGAAACGACACCAAAGAAATGCACAAATGATAAGTTTATTTCAAATTCAACATCCCTACTCCCTTTGAATGGACTTTCTCAAAGCGTCTAAACCCACTTTGTGACTCGTGGGTTCATCTAATGATAAATAGATTAGATCAAGAATAGTGAGAGTTGTATAATTTGCATATTTGCAAGAGGGATGAAACGGAAGAAACATAATATGTTTTTCATTTATTTTTCCCATTCTTATTTCGGGAACCCCATCCTGCAAGAGGCTACAATTTAATATCGTGTTTTTCTTCTTTGTAATGGTTTGCTTTGGGGTTAATATTATTATTATTGTTATTGGATTTAAAAATGTAAATGCATATTTTAGAAATAAAAACATAGATATAGATGTCACAAGAAGCAGATAACACGGGATACCTCGGCTTAATCTCACTATCTGTGAAAGAGGGCAGGTTGGAAATGTCTTTTTTGGAGGACAGAAATATAGTAATAATGAATCTGTTGTTTTGTTTTGCGGGAGGAGGCTCAGAATTAAAAGCATATGATTTGCCGTATAAGAACAAGACTAATAAGGTCTTGAGGTGGATGGGGAGAGCTAAAGAGTTTAGGAGAAGTATGTCTTATTCAGGACGTGATGGATACTCCCCTCCTCGCCTAAACCAAATGGGAATCAATTCCCCTGGCATTGGTAACCCTTAGTATTAAATTTTTGCCCTCCACAAAACTATAATCCACAAATGTCTTTGGTTACGCTTTAAAAGTTAGGTTAAGCATTGAAATATTTTCACATGTAATTTTGGGGTTTTGTTTACATGTTTTTTTGAAACATAGGTTTGAGATGACTATAATCTATGTAAGTCTATGTTTATTGTAATATTTTGGCATTCAATAAATGACTGACTATAATTTTCAAAATTACATTTAAGAAATATTTTCACATATAACTTTCAAGTTTTCTTTTGAGTAACATCAACTTTTATAACACAAGTCTAATGAGAATTAGACTCAAATTGCTATACCGAAATTGATGAGGAAGTAAGAAAGGTCATTCAAAGTGTAAGGTTTCTATCAACAACATCTTTTTTAAGGATATTTATAAAATAAAGAAACTATGTTGTACTCTAAAAATCTTTACATTATAAAAATTTGTTTTTCGTGATATTAAGAAACAACATACTAATATATGTATATGGTTAGAGGATGTGTTTTGTATTCTCTTATTATATTATTATTTTCAATGTGTAGCATTTAGATGGTTGTGTACAAATTAAAGTGAATATTATAAAATAAAGACAAACATTTAATAGGGGAAGAAATAAATGGGCAAGATTTGAAATCCAACAATGCCTATATTTTGAAGATTTACAATCATATAATTAGTAAACAAACTAAGTCAAGTGATCGATTTTGGCCATTGATGCAATTGATGAGTTATAGGGTTAAGTCACAACTCTTCAAACCAACCCACGGAGATTGAAATCCTTCCTCTTAATTATGTTATTATCAAAATTTGTGATTTATCAAGAAATGATCTCGATTATCCAATAAGTCACTACTCATAATAATGGCCACGATTTCTATCAATAGGAGTACAAACGAACATAGGGAATTGACCAATCATCTCATAAGGAAACTCTTGAAAAAAGGTAAAGCTTTTGAGCTTGAACTTAGACAAATTTCTTGATATTATACCCAAATGAAGATAAAAAATAGCTATACTTTTACTTTGGGGTGAATCCTCAAATTTATATTTCTATAAATGTTCTAAAATGAATTGGGAAAAAAAGATTGGAACTATAATAAAAGCTTATATTTCATGCATATTCAAGATACCTGAAAATGCTAAACCAATCTTACAATATAGAACCTAAAATTTGTGGTAAAATATATTACCTGCATGCATATAGCTTTGAATTCTTCCTCAAAAGGGCTTCCAGATATCATTATTCAATTTGGATTGAATTCCCTTTCATCAAACTTGCATTTTGACCCTTCCTTTGGGAAATAACATATTAACTAAGCATGGGTATTTGGAATAAAATCGATGTTGAAAAGATTCCAATCTCACTGTTCACCCTCATGCATATATGAAAATTGATCTCACCTATCCCTTCATGATTTTATTATGTTGTATGCTCATGCTTTTGAATGCTATCATCTTGTTGTGTTTTTGAACAAACAAAATCCTTACATTATTGCCACAAAAATGACGTACTATATCACATTTTTCTTCTCATAGAAGAGGAAGCTAAAAATTATTCCCATAGACTCTGCACATCTCAATATAATAATAAGATTAATTCTTCTCATCCAATTCTTCACTTTAAAGTAGCCCACACTAAGATCCCTCAAGTTTCATCCAAGAATGTGATGTTTGCCCCTTTAGCTAATAGTTCTCAAGGGCTTGAAGTTTTTATTAGAAGATAAACACCTCTTATAAATTATCTCTCTCCACAGACAACCTCGTCACCTATCCATTTGTACAGTTGATGCAAAGATTAGGCTTGTCTATATTCTCCATTATCATTTATTATCACTACTACTTTTTCTTCTTCCAAATCACTAGGGGAAATAAACAACCATGTTTATTCTATCCTTATTCCTTCTAAATAACCAATGGTTTCACGCCCATTCTATCCTATTTCTTGTATCTATTTCGATCATATTTTTGATCATCGATTGACTTCTTCTATCACCCATCGACACTCGAGAAGGAATCCTTCATTCTCGCTAATTTTTCTTCAAAAAAATTTACCTATTTATTCTTGTCTACTATATTTGAAGTGAATTCCTAACTTCACCTAAAATAAAGCGCAAATGTAGACAATTTAATTCCACTTTTGGAATCTTATTGCCAAAATGCATCAAATCACTCTCATTCTTGCCAATTCCATTATCTTGAGTGATTTCTATTAATTAACAAATGTTTCATACCACTTTGGTTGATTAACAAGTGTTTTGTTTATCACCAAAACTCTTTCACATTTAGGATGCCACTTTACGACGAATTGTAAGTCAAAATCCTCTTCAAAACAAACAATTAATGATTATTAGCTAATTAAGCCTATTTTACCCTTGTTTTGGTCAATATACCCTATTATTGGCTCAAACCCCTCTTCCAACCACTCAAAATCACCCCACTTCTCTCCACAATGTCTAAACAAACTTCAAAAGTTTATTCTAGCCTCTAGTTGACCCTAAGTAGTTGATTAAGGCTCCACACATCTTAATCACTTGGTAATTCACTAATTGTGATTAACAAAACTTAATCATGATTAAAAATTCTAATCTAATTTGGGATTTTAGTCCCACATGCACCAAAATACAAGTTTTCCCAAATGGAAAACTATAAAAAGGGTTCACCTCATACCTTAATACTTTACACCATGCTTTCATTTGCATCTCATATAATACATATGATCTATAAGCCAAGTTCAATCCTTGCCTAAAACCTTCAACAAGGTTAGTAGATGGATATCTAAAGTGACTTTGTAAGTCATTTGGAGAGGTCATTTCACCTTGTTTGGAGTAGCAACCAACCCAATTTGATTTCCCTCTTAGGTCTATTTAGGCCCATGTTAGGTAATTGAACATATTAGTAGGCATGTTTAGTTAGATTTTGAATTATATTCATGTTAGTTAAGCATTCCTTTAAGCTTCTATCTTAATGTTACATTCCTAGACTTAGAGCCTTGACTAGAGGTGGCAATGGTGTTAGCCTTCCTTAGTTAGTCATGTAATTTGCTTTGTAAAGTTTAGGGTGTTATCATTTGGGCACGATTTGGTGGGACAATACCCCATAACATGCAATTTTTAAGATTTTTAAATTAGTTTCAAAGTTTTTATTTCAAGTTTTCTAGCTTAGTTTCAATTTTCCTAGATTAATTTCAATTTTTCTAGTTTAATTTCAAGATTTTTAGAGTACTTTCAATCTTTTTAGATTAGTTTCTCAAGATTTTTAGATTAATTTAAAAGTTTTGTAGATCAATTTTCAAGCTAGGTATTTGTTTCAACTAGATTAATAGTAGAAGTTGTGTTTTCATGTTATTTATGGGATATAAGGAGGATAATTGCTATCAAAATCTCCTCAAAATACCGAGAGATTTGACCTTTTTCAAGAAATCCTCTCAAAAACTTCAGATTTTGAGCACCTACGCGGGAGAAAGTGCGCTGTGCATCACCGGGTGTGCCCACGCAACACTCAGATTTTCACTCTTTGTGGGTAAAGCTGTTCATGTACATCAAAAAGTGCACCTACGCATCCTTTGGATGTGCCCATGCATCACTGACTATGTAAAAATTGACATAGGTGTGCCTATGCACTACTGTGTGCGCCTATGCACTACTGAGTGTGCCCATGCTCTCTGAGTGTGCCCATGCACTAAGAAGTGTGCCCATGCACTAAGGTAAAATTTCCTCAAACTTCAAAATTTCAATTTTTGTGTTTTAGGGTTGTCATTTTTAAGGGTTTTTAGTTGTTGTTTTTGTCAATTTATTGATTTTAGAGCAATATTCCTAACAAAATTGCCTTAGGGTTTGATAAGGGATTTTTGATTAAATTGGCTTAGGGTTTGATGAGTGATTATGTTTTCATACTTTGTTTGAGTTTGGAATAGGGTTGTGTATGCTCTTCTCTTGCACCTAGTGTGATCTTGAGAATCAAAAGCACCTCTAAACCACTTTTTGCTTCTTGGGAGTAAGTAGGAACAATCATCATTCATTTTATGCTTAAGGGAATAAACTTTCATTTTTGACATGTACTTGATCTTTTAGTTTAAGAGATTTTTCACTTGATAAATAATCAAGGCTAAAATTTGTGTATGCTCTTCCCTTGCACCTAGTGTGATCTTGGGAACCAAAATTAATTTTAGTCTTTTCATTAAGAAGCACTTGGATTAATTAGGAATAAACCTTTTTTTCAAAGTTTTATGGTAGTTAGTTGATTTACAAGCCTTTTCATTGTTATATTTCTATGATATTGTGAATATTTTTGAACTACTAAACATTTATCGGAAGGACCTAAAACACTTTTCAAAGAAAGAAGGGCTGTCTTAAAACCAAATTCTAACATTCACATGTGTTGTAGGTAGCCAACAACGGTCTAAAGAAAATTTCTTAATCCAAAAGATAAAGAATACACCAACACAAAAATTTAAAACACCGTATTGCAGTAAGTTTGGTTAAGAGCTACGTCTCATCCGATTTAAACTAGGACATAACCCCTTTGGCATAAGCCTTAAGATACAACAATGGGGGTGGTCCTAGGAACCCTAAATTACTTCACGCAAGAGGGAACCTTGTGAACGAAATAAGAAAGTGCTCCACACTACCGAATTGACTAGTACACCTTGAAATATTAGAGTCAAAGTTATTTCCATTACAACCCCAGTGATAATACACATGAACGCACTAGTTTCTCATTGTATTAGAAGGGGGTAAAGTAAAGTTGAGATACTCCTTGGGAAACCTTGGTAAATCGAGCTCACGCAGAAGTAAACTTGTGACACATAGAGAGAGAACCCCTAGGAAATCTTGCTAACTTGGAGCCAATTTTGTCTTAGATAGTATACTTGAGTGCTCTCACAAAGTGACAACTTTGTTGGATTCAAACTCTTGTTTTTGAATAAGGGAAATAATCTCTTAAAGTTGAAACTGTGTGATATTTCATCACGAAATCTATTTAGTGTTACTTTGACCTAGTTTTTCACTTGTCCTAAGACAAGGCAAAACTCTGCCAAAGTTACACCAAGTATTTTTCACCACCATTTGGTCTATCCCTTTGTTTTCTTGTTGCTCATTTTGAGACAAAAGAAGAACAAACATACATGAATACTACTAGAAATAATCGTGTCCACCACTTTTGTAGTCTTCTTGCATGACCATGTCATGGTAGGAATGCAAGAGTTGAAAGTGTGAATGGTACATGTTCATGTTCTGGTAGGCCCCTTTTGTCTCAAAACCCATATTGAGACTTATTATCATTATAGTTAGGTTGTCTTATCATTTTCTTCTTTAGAGTTGTTATGTTGTCTACATTATAGCCATATAATTGCGACATTTACGTCTTATTTCCATTATGAAACTAGGCCTAAATCTCTATATTGTATCGTTATGTTGCTCATGTAAGCTTAATAATTACTTGATATACTTAGACGTAGTTTTACATCCTATCCTTGTATTGAGTTTTTAAGTGTTGAGGTTACTTTGTTAGCATCACTATAATGCCATTTGATACTAAAATCTTGCTTTTCGCAAAGTTTGATTACGTGTCGAAATAGCATTATTACTTACTCACATTTGTATCATCCATTTTTACAAGACTTAGACTTTTTTTAGTATTTAGAAAATGGTTTTTAGTATATATTGTTAGAAGATCGCATCAACATTCTCTTATCATTTAGGCCTTGTTTGTTTCAAAATTGACCTAACTCGGTGATATTGTGTTGTCACTTTATTTGGTTTCAAACCTATCTAGAAAAATATAGGGAGTAAACTTTTTGTTGTGACTAAATTTTTGAGCATCAGTACATCATTATATTGTTCTAGAAAAACTTGTGTCATAAAATACCTTACTATGGTAGCTTATTCTTTATTATTTGATTCTTACGTTCACATTGACCTATATAATTTGTGGCTATTTTATAGTCACCATTGTTTTGATGACTTAGGGTTGTTAAAATACACAAATTTTACTAGGGTCCTTTTTAGAAACCTTAGTGGAAACATTTCACATTTTAGCTCCTATTTCAAACAATGCTTACTACGAGAATGGGGTCCCGAAAGTTAGAAACCAATATATTTGGAGGTGAAAAACCTCTTTTAGAGGATAATCTCATGGTTGACCATAGTGGTGGAGAGGAGGATTCTCCTTGTGTGGATGTAGAGCTTCATTCCACCCATTTTGATGATTACATTTTTCAAAACAAACATGAAGTTCTTATGTGTGTTGTGGAACTAGGGGCTAAGTTACCTTCCACAGTTGACCCTTCTCTTATCGCCGACATGGTTTGAGGAGAAGAAGAAGTGGACTGACCTCATCGCACTCTTAATGAGATATTAAACCCAAGTCATGCTTCTACTTCTAGACGACAAAATAATGAGGAAGTACCATTTGAAAATGATGGAGACTATCATATACCTATAGTTAGGGTTCACTGTAAAGATCGTGAAGACCATGTTCATCATGTGCAACCTCCTCCTAATGAATATCGTCATGAAGTACCTATTCAAGAAGTAACATTAGAACAACAAGTGCAAGCCCTTACTCGCCAATTGGCAAGTTTGGCCTCCCATATACATAAAGAACAACCAAAAGTTTTGAAACAAGCTATACCAAAGGAAAAACCAAAATCTTTGTTTCATGAGTTCTCAATAAACACTCCTTGATGGGAGACACAAAAAGACCCTTACGAATAATTTCTCACAGAGAATATAGGTGGGAATACACCTATATTTAACCCTTCGTATAGGCCTACGCCACCCACGCAAGACCCACTTTTCAATCAAGAGTGGTCCACTATGAAGAACGCCCTTCTAGAATGCAAGAAGGTAAAACTAGTAACATTAAGAAATACCAATTCGATGAATTGTGCCCTTATCCATTTTATAGAGCCATGTTACAGGTACCTTTCCCACGACATTTTGGTTTTCCAAAATTTGACAATTATAAGGGAAAAGTTGACCTCGTGACCATATATAAAGATTTTTATATGGCATTTCAAGAGGTCAGATACAACAACAACTATCTTATATGCCTCTTCCCATGGAGTTTGGGAGGATAGGAGCTAGAATTATTTATACACATCCCCAAGGGATCTACATCCACATGGTCGAATTAGTTGAACACTTTGTACAACACTTCTCATTTAATATTGAGAGTGACGTCACCATGTTAGATCTCTGTAATGCCAAACAATGAAACAACGAAAAATTCACTACATTTTTACAACGATGGAGAGGATTAGCTACCTTCTTTCCTTGTGTAGACACCTAAATTCCAATTTTGCAATCTTATTGTCAAATTCACACAAATCACTCTCATTCTTGCCAATTCGTTATAATTAGTGATCTTTGCTAATTAACTAATATTTCTTACCACTTTAGCCAATTAACAATGTTTTTTTTGATTGTGTAACCCCTTTCACATTCAGGATGCCACTTTATGGTGAATGTAAGTCAAAATCCTCTTCAAAATAGACAATTAGCATTTATTAGCTAATTAAGCCTATTTTGCCCTTGTTTTGGTCAATATACCCTAGTATTGACTCAAACCCCTCTTCCAACCACTCAAAATCACCCATTCACCTCCACAACATCTCAAAGCAAGCTTCAAAATCTTATCCTAGCCTCCTAGTTGACCCTAAGTGGTTGATTAAGGCTTCACACCTCTTAATCACTTGGTAATTCACTAATTGTGATTAGCAAGGCCTAATCATGATTAACAATTCTAATCTAATTTGGGATTTTAGTCCCACATGCACCAAAATACAAGTTTCTCCCAAAAGGAAAACTATAAAAAAGGGTGCACCTCATTCCTTTATATTTTACACTATGCTTTGATTTGCATCTCATATAATAAATATGATATATAGCCAAGTTCAATCCTTGCTTAAAGCCTTCAATGGGGTTAGTAGATGGATATCCAAAATGACCAAGTAGTCATTAGGAGAGACCATTTCACCTTGTTCAAGTAGCAACCATAACCATTTGATTTCCCTCTTAGGCCTATTTAGGCCCATGTTAGGTAATTAAAGCAAATTAGTAGGCATGTTTAATTAGATTTTGTATTGTTTTCATACTAGTTAAGCATTCTTTTAAGATTCTATCTTAATGTTACATTCCTAGACTTAGAACCTTGGCTAGATGGATGGAAATGGTGTTAGCTTTCCTTGTTTAGTCATGTAATTTTATTTTTAAAGTTTAGGGTGTCATCATTTGGCACGCTTGGTGGGAGCATACCCCATTGCATTCACTTTTTTTAAAGTTTTTTTAAACTTAGTTTCAAAGTTTTTCATTTCAAGTTTATAGATTAGTTTCAAGTTTCCTAGATTAATTTCAAGTTTTCTAGTTTACTTTCAAGCTTTCTAGAGTACTTTCAAGCTTTTAGATTAGTTTCTCAAGATTTTTAGATTAATTTCAAAGTTTTAGAGTAATTTTCAAAGTTTTATAGATTAATTTCCATTTTTGAAAGTTGTTTCAACTAGATTAGTGGTAGAAGTTGTGTTTTCTTGCTTTTTACAGGATTCAAGGAGGCGAAGCCCTGTCAAAATTGTCAAAAAATACCAAAGATTTGACCTTTTTGAAGAAATTCTTGTCAAAACTTGAATTTTTGACCACTTCCAGTGAAGGGCGCATGACATTAAACCGGGAGTGTAAACATTGAAATGGGCGCGCACATGTTGATAGGGGAGCACATGCATTGAAATAGGTGCACACCCACTTCTCTGGAAGTGCACACGTTAGCTCATTTTTTCAACTGTCAATCATTTTTACAAGGGGAGCACACACGTCAATAAGGAGAGTAGGCGTTGAAATAGGCTCACACCCGCTTCTTTAAAAGCGCACACGTTAGCTCATTTTTCAGATGTTAGTCATTTTTATAAGAGGAGTGCACATGTCGGCTGTGGGAGCACATGCATTGTAACAGGAAAACACTTGCTTATGCGGAAGGATACACATTAGGTCAGCTTTATAACGGTGAGTGTAAATGTTGACAAAGGTGCGTAGGCATTGAAACATGTACATATACACTAACAGTGGCCACACAAGTGTGTCTCAGTATAATATTTTCCTACAAATGCAAAGTTTCCATTTTTATCTTTTAGGATTTACATTACTATTCAGGTTTTAGATGCCATTTTTGTCAATTTCATAGATTTAGAGTAAGTTTTCTTATAAAATCACTTAGGGTTTGAAGGAATTAATCTTGTTTCCATGCTTTGTATGAGTTTGGGTTAAGGTGTGTATGCTCTTCTCTTGCACTTTATGTGATCTAGAGAATCAAAAGCACTCTTAAACCTTCTTTTGCTATCATTAGAGTAAGTAGGAAACTTTGTTAATCATCTTTTAGTTTAAGTGTTTTTTCACTTGCTAAATAACCAAGGCTAGAATTTTTGTATGATCTTCCCTTGCACCTAGTGTGATCTTGGGAATCAAAAGAAATTTTATTCTTTTCATTAAAAATAACTTGGATGAATTGGGAATAAACCTTGTTTTTGTAAAATTTGATGGTAGTTAGTTGATTTACAAGAATTTTTCATGGTTATTTTTTTATGATATTGTGAATATATTTTGAAACTACTAACCATTTTGTGAAGGACTGAAACAATTTTTTTCTAACTACACATGTGATTGTAGGTTGCCAAAAGGAGGATGAAAAAATCACATTAAGTCTAAAAGATAAAAATACACCACAATCATCACATTGTATTTGCAGGTTTCAGTTAAGAGTTATGGCTCGTTCTCTCAACTAGGACATAAACCCTTTGGCATAAGCCTTAATCTACAACAATGGAGGTAATCCTAGGAACCCTAAATTATTTAATACAAGAGGGATCCTTGTGAGCGAAACAAGAAAGTGCTCCATACTACCGACTTGTTTAATACACCTTGGTGAGATTAGTGTCAAAATATATGTATCGCGACCCGGTGAAAGAAAGTATAATCAACGCACTTTGGTGCTCATTATACTGAAGGGGGTAAAGTAAAGCGAGATACTCCCAAATTAGTCAATGTAAATTTTTGGGTAAATCGAGCTCACTCTAGATATCTTGTGACACCTAGAGAGAGAACCACCTAGGAATATTGTCGGCTTGGAGCCATTGTTTTTGTCTTAGATAGTATACTTGAGAGCTCTCACAAAGTGACAACTTTGTTAGATTCAAACTCTTGTTTTTCAAACAAGGAAAGAATCTCTTAAAGTTGAAACTGCGTGACATTTCATCATGAAATCTACTTCGTGTCATTTTTGTCCTAGTTTTTCACTTGTCCTAAGACAAGGCAAAACTCTGCCAAAATAACACCAAGTTTATTTCAACACCACTTGGTCTACACCCTTGTTTTATTATTGCCCATTTTTGGACAAAAGGAAACAACATATACAGAATCTCGCTAGATATGCGTGTCCACCAATTTTGTATACTACTTGCGAAAATAGGTTGTAATGTCAGAGTGCAAGTGTTGAAAGTGTGCATGGTACATACTCACGATCTAGTAGGCCCCCTTGTCTCAAAAAACCATATTTGAGACTTATTATCATCGTAGTTAGGTGATTTCATCCTTGTCTTATTTTTGAGTTGTTACCTTGCCCATATTGTAGCCATACAATTGGGATATTTAGGTTTTTTTCCATTGTGAAATTAGGCCTAAATCTCTATAATGTAGAGTTACATTGTTTACACGCATAACAATTTCTTGTTATACTTAGACATAGTCTTTACATCCTAACTTTGTCTTGAGTTTTGTGAGTGTTGAGGATACAATGTTATCATCACGATAACATCATTTTGACACTATAAATCTTGCTTTCGTGAAAGCTTGGTTCATGTTTCCAAATAGTGTTGTTACTGCTAATGCTCACATTGTTATCATCCATTTTATGAGACTTGGACTTTTGTAGTGTTTAGAAAATATTTTTAGTATATCTTGGTATAATATCGCGTCAACATTATCTTATCATTTAAGCCTTGTTTTTTTATAAAGTCGACCTAACTTGGTGATGTTGTGTTGTCACTATTTGGTTGTAAACCTATCTAGATGAAATATTAGAGAATAAAATATTTGGTGTAAACCAAATTTTGATCATGCACATCATCATTGTATTATTCTAAGGAAAACTTGTGTCATATATTACCTTGCTAGGGTAGTTTGTTCATTATTCTTTAGTTCATATGTTTGTTTTGACCTATCACTTTTGTGGCTATTCTATAGTCACCTTGTTTTAACAACTTAGGGTCGTTACGCTACACAAATTTGACTAGGGTCCCTTGTTAATAAACCTTAGTGGAAATCTTTCGCATTGTACCTTCTATTCTAAGTAATGCCTACTATGAGAATGGGGTCACGAAAGTTAGAAGCCAATATATTTGGAGGTGACAACCCTCTTTTGGAGGATAATCTCATGGTTGACCATAGTGGTGGAGAGGAAGATTCTCCTCACACGGATAAAAACCTTCATTCTTCCCATTTTGACTACATTTATCATAAGACATGAAGTTCTTATGTGGGTTGTGGAACTAGGAGCCAAATTACCTTCCATGGTAGACCCTTCTCTTATCACCAACATGGTTTGGGGAGAAGAAGAAGTAGACCTCCCTCATCGCACTCTTAATGAAATATTGAACCCAGGTCATGCCTCTACTTCTGGATGAAGAAATAATGAGGAAATACCTTTTGAAAATGATGGAGACTATCATTTTCCTCCTATTAAATTTTTTTGCGAAGACCATGAAGAACATGTTCATCATGCACAACCTCCTCCTAACAAATATTGTCATGAAATACCTATTAAAGAGGTTATGTTAGAACAACAAGTCCAAGCCCTCACTCGCCAATTGGCAAGTTTGGCTTTGCATATACAAAAGGAACAACAATAAGTTGTGAAATAAACTATACCAAAGGCAAAACCTAAAGCTTCATTTCATTAGTTCCCGATAAAAACTCCTCGACGGAGGCACAAAGAGATCCTTATGAAGAGATTATTGCAACAAATTGGGGTGGGCATACACCTATGCTTAACCCTTTGTATATACCTATGCCACCCATGCAAGATCCACTTTTACTCAAGAGTGGTCAACTACGAAGAACACCCTTCAAGCATTATAAGAGGGCCATACCGTAACAATAACAAAATACCGGTTTGATGAGTTATGTCCATACCAATTTGAAAAATCTGCTACTGAGATACCTTTCCCAAGACATTTTGATTTTCCCAAATTTGAAAAGTATAAGGAAAAGGTGACCCTCATGACCATATTAAATATTTTTATATGGCATGTTAAGAGGTGGAATTCAATGATAATTATCTTTTGCACTTGTTTCCACGAAGTTTAGGAGCAACAACACTAGAATGGTTTGTGCATATCCTAAGGGATCCATATCAACATGGCCATAAATATGAGATTTTTTTGTACAACACTTCTCTTTTAATATAGGAATTTACATTACCATGTTAGATATTTGCAATGCCAAGCAACGAAATAATGAAAACTTCGCTGAATTTTTACAACAATGGATAGGGTTAGCTAGCCGATTTCCTTGCTCCATACCCAAAAATAACTAATAGGAATATTTTTCCCAACCTCCATCCAGACATTACGTTCCACTTGCAAATGCATTGTGGCAACACATTTGAAGAGGTAATAGAAAAAGGGAGTCAAATTGAAAAGGCATTGTTAAATAGAGGGACCCTAAAGCCCTTTTCAAGAGATCATAACGATTCCAAGACCAATGACAAGCCAAATTTTTTTCCTAATAAGAAAATTTTTTTGTTAATGATGGAATAGTTGACAATAAAAGAGTACAATACATTCACAACCAAGCACCTTTGAATATTGCAAAGGAGATCCCACTACAAAGTATAAATATCGTGCTTTCACTTCTCTTTCCCGACTCAATGTTGTCAATACTAAAAGAGCTAGAGGTGGTTAATATGGTTAGATATCCTAAAACTATGCCTTATGAGGATGATGCACCTAAGCCATCATGGTTTAGAGATAATGAATATTTCCAATTACAGTAGCGTTAAAGTTCACAAAATAGATAAGTGTTTGAAGTTACATCACTACATCAGGACACAATCGAAAGTGGCGATGTGTAGATGGATTCAACCACTCCTAAAAAATCCCCAGGTATGAAGAATTTTCCTAAACATAATCAAGAAAAGAATTCTAATTATGTGTCTAATGAGGAGAATCATTTTGATGCTCTCATTGGTTGTGTAGATACACCTGTTGAACATGTCAACACAATAACCCTGTGATATCCCTTGGACTATCTATGTCTAGGCATGTGCCAACAAATATTGATTATCATGTAGTTCCACATACTTATGATAGTAAGGAACCTAGGTTTTAGCATTCCCATCAAAGGATGCCTATCACAACTAGACCTCATTTGATTCTTCGTGCTAGAGAGCCCATTCGGGTACCTTGTTCCCCACCTTCATCTCATAGTCGGTGGTATGGTTTGGACACTTCTGATCCAAATTATTATTCAGGTTCCTCCCACTCTTCTTCTGACTCGATCCAAACTATTATTTTGATTCTTCAGATTCACCTAGATCTTCTGAAAATTCTAATTTGGTTCTTGAGCCGCAGTCCTCCCTTACTTTGCAGGACCTCCCTTATTCACCACCTCAACAAAATCTTCCTCTGTTGAAGATCTGGGAGAATCCAAATTCATCTCTTGAGTCATCATCTTCTCAATCTTCCACACTAGTTGGACCCATTTCTTCTAATCAACCTCCTATGGTCAAAGAAAAAATACCCCTACCGATCGATTCATCTCAAGATGAGGAGACGATCATGAAATTCCTAGGGTCACATGATGGCATTCCCTAGAGGATTACAATCAAGGATTTAATCTTGACTTCATTCTCTTGCATATTGGGAAGAATAAATTGATTCCTTTTTTCAAAATACTAAGGAAGATCCTAAGACCATTGAGGAAGATCCTATCTTTTCTTCACATCATTCTTTATCTATCAGTGATTCCTCCATCACAATCTTACCTTGGGTCACCACCTGGTAGCCCATCATCTTCTTCTATATGTGGGCCACCTCCAAGTAGCCCCACATCCTCTATATTTGGCTTACCTCCGACAACCCATCTTTGTCTATACTGGGGGCATGTCTTAGAATTCCTCATCTTTGATTCTTGGGCCACGTCCTAGTAGCCCATCATCTTCTATCTATGGGACGCCACCAGGAAGTCCTTCATCTTCAATCTTAGGGCCACATCCTTGTAGTCCTTTATCTTCAGTCTATGGGTGTTGGTTGTAGAATTTGATCTTTTGAGAACAAGTAACAATCGGGGAAATCAATCCTCCTCTTTATGGGAGAGGTTCCCTTATTAGAAAAAAAAAAGAGAAAAACAAAACTTATTTACAAAGTAAGCACTTGTTCAACATTTTGGTGGAGATTTATATATTTTAGATATCTTTTTCAAAATATTTTCAATACAGTGAAAGAGGAAAAGTCATGGTGATATTCGAAATCAAGAGAGAAGATCAATTTTAGGACATATAGATAGCAGAGTAATATCTTCTGATGCTTGATAAAATAACAAGATTTAAACTATGCATATAAAAAAACATGACATACATGCATTAGACAAAAAGTTACAAATATACCTATCAACTAAAAGACATAAAGTTATTGCTTAAATACACATAGCTTTTATGAATCAAATGAGGAACGAGAAAGAGAAGCATGAGTGAGGGTGAAAAATTCTTTTGTATTCAATAGTTCAAAGTTTTTTTACATACATGTTGGTGAGAATATTTGTCGGGTGTAAAAACTTGTGGATTTATTTCCAATGCTCTTTGAATCTAAGTCCTCTACTTAAGCGATGAATCGCCGTATATGCATGCACAAAAAAATGTGGATTTATTTGGTGGCCTTTCGCACCGGGATCCAATAGGGCACTCGCACCTTGAACCTATGACAAAGATAAATATATTTTTCTAGGAATACTTTGTCGAAGAGTGGGAAAGGGGAGTGAGAAAAGAGGTAGGAGAACTAATGTTGTAGGTAGAAAATCAGATTCTTGCACACACATTAGTTAGAAACTTCAACACATGCATTTATGGGAAGAAACAACTCTGTGAATAGAAAAAAACCAAATAGAATTCATTGATCACCAAGTATCAAGAAACCCCTTAGTCAAAGAAAGATAGAAAATACTTTCTTCTTGTATTGATTTCTCAAATCAAATTTGTACATAATGTGGGAATGGAGGAAATTTGAGAGTAGAGGATAGTAGAAGAAAATGGCTATCTCCTTTGCTTTCTCTAGGTACAATGCACTCTTGAGTTTACAAGATCAATCGCCAACCCTTTGAAATGGGAATGACATTACAATTTATAGAGTAGAATATGACTCTTCATCTACCCCCCAATTCCTTTTCATATGTCCTCGCACAACTTAAAAATTTTCAACTTCCTAGGAAACTTTTAAGTCCCTTTTTATAACATAAAGGTGACTTATTACATTAGGAACATTAGGACATATGAAAAAGTGCAATCCCAACACAAAATTAGAATATTGGAAAGTGAGAGAAAGTTGGGGGAAGAGAGAGAGAAGAAGAAGAAGAGGAGATGTCATTTCCAATGAAGTTCGTTGATCCTCGTTGATGGAAAGCTCCAAATGCAGTGAAACTTTGAATCTTTGAATCCCTTGCACACTGTGAATCTCCTTCAAATCAGCTCATGAATGCTTGCCAAGTTGAGTGAATTATTTCACTAATGACCGTAACTATGGTACCATTGTTAAATTGTATGGTTCGTGTCTCGGGCTCGTAGTGGAAAGAGTAGGATAGGACTAGCTTGAGACTCTGCACAGACACTAGGTGTCCTGTAGTGGTGAACAAGCCACTTGTGAATATTTGGTCTTCGATCCTCCTTTGGTCCTTGAAGGCCATGCGAGTCTTAAGGTCATTCAGGCCCATGTACGAGACATCATTGTCTTCCACATCATACTCGCAAGTGAAGGGTTGTGTCGGCTTTTGACCCGTCCACTTCGGCTTCATGTCTCCCTTAGAAAAATCAACTTACTATTTTTAGTAAGTGTGAAAAATCAAGTCCCTGGAACTTCTACTAAGTGTTGTGACCTTGATTCCTCTTTCTCCTTGCATTCCTCATTCCTTCCGGATCAACTTTATATTTTTATAAGGTGCTTGTGGGCCCACTTTCTATTTTTAGTAAGTGTTAAAAATGTCCGTTTGGTGAATTCTCAACTATAGTGCACCTCCAATGTCTTCGTCTCCTTTGCAGGTTCTTCTATTAATGACTTTCCCAAAATAGCAGTTCCTATGTAGTAGACCTGCTATTTTTAGAAAGTTGGTCTTTGGGAGTTAGATTGACATGGAACAAAGTTTTTTGATATGGGTTTTTTCCCAATATCACCCTCTCGAAATTTTGAGCACACACGCTTAATAGTCCAAGAGATTTTAAAGTTTTAATTTTCGGACGACAGTTGCTTACGGGTACAACAACGATTAATGGACCTAAAATTTAAGGTCTGGTTTTCTCCTCTGTTTGTGAAGAAAATTATATTTTTTATGTGGGTTTTTTTCTTGGTGCTTCACGTGCGATCTTACTTTAATCCGCAACTGGTTTGATGGGAAATCAAGCTTTTTCCTTCGTAGAGCCGGAAAGAGGATTTCTTCGCTATGAGAATTCCTTGCTGCAAATTAGAGGTTTGAATATGAGTTTTTAATGGCCTTTAATAGATAATAAATCATAAAAAAAAAAAAAAATTCAATCCGTGTAATGGTTTGCAAGATATGTTCAAATCTTCGTTTTCATGGCAATGGGGATTTCCACTATTCTTCTTCTCTGTTCTTCGTTTCTTCTTCTTATCTCGATGAATTATTCTTCTGAGACTTGTGTATCACCATGTGATAGAGGATTTTATTGTTTTTGTGAAGCTGGTTTGAGGTTTGGAAATGGTGGAGTGGAGGACTGAGGTGTTCTCTGCAATTTTCTTCTGGTAATGAAGAAACAACTAGAAGTAGCAAGAAATGAAGTAAGAAGCAACTAACAATTAGAATATTTTTCAAATTTTTGAGTTGGAGTTGGGTGCATTTTTTCATGTTTGATGTCCCTAACCTCAAGGACATGAGGGACATAAATTTACACAATGATCAAGATGGCAACATGTGGCGATGATCCGATAGCGGGAATGAAGGTGAGAAAAGCTGCTTTAAAGCACTGAGAGCTGAAAGTCGGTCACATGGGTGTCCAAATGACTTCCCATAGGGGCTGGGCACATTTTTCCATGTATTATGTCCCCCACCTTAGGGAAATAAGGGACATCAGTTCCACGGTGGTCCTGGAGCTAACACGTGGTGCTTGATCCAATGGTAGGGAATGGATGCTCCAAAAATGCACCGGGGTGAAAGTCGGTCACGTGGGTGTCCAAATGACTCCCCATATGGTGCTGGGTGCATTTTTCAATGTTTGATGTCCCTCACCTTAGGGAAATAAGGGACATTAGTTTCCATGGTGGTCTGGAGCTGACACGTGGCACCAAATCCGATGACAGGGAATGGATGCTCCAAAATGCACTTGGGAGGTGAATTGTTAAGTCTCGGATGTCATATGAGGGTCAAAGAGGTCACACGGGGTTGGGTGAATTTTTCAAGGGTTTTGTACCTAACCTCAGGGACTTGGGGACATGAAATCCCACCAGGCTCCTAGTGCTGACACATGTCCTCCCAAAAAATGACTAAGTCTTGAACTGCCTTTGAGAGGGCAACTTAGAAAGAAGATAACTTGAGCTCTGGTGGAATTTATTGGTGAAATTTTATATGATCCTGACTAGAAATTTAATTTTTAATCTAATGGTGGGGGTATAATGTCTTGATTCATCCATTTTATCCCTAAAAATTAAATTTGTGATTTGAGACTCCACTTGTACCTGATAAAAACTGCCTACCAATCCTATGCGCCAAGGTGTTGTGAAAATATTATTTCACCATCATGTAGGTATTTTAATCCTATTTTTGAAGGTATTTATTTTTTTCTTCTAACTCCATCCGGAGCTCCAGAATCATCTTCTGAAGCCCAATAGTTGTTTTAGGCTTGTGTACTACCTAGGCTTGTGAACCCTAATTTTTCTCAAACTGCTCCAAGTTTCTCAAAACTTCCCAAAATATTCCAAAATCATTTCCATGATGTTTTAAGGTCTTCAATTCACCTCCATGTTGAATTTTACCCTTTTGTTCCACTCCAAGGGGTTGATCCGATCTGGGAAGGCCAATGATAACCCTTCCCAATACTGCCAGAAGATAGTATCTTTTCAGAAATCCCTAAAATCACCTAGGGGGAATGAATAGACTTCTCTAAATCACCTAGGGGGATGAGATAACATTATTCAGGAGGTCATTTAGACTAACTGGATAGACCTGGGGTGTCTTGGAATGATGGGACTTGAAAAAATTAACATTGGGGTATCGTTGTCGTGCTTGGAAATTGTCAATTTCCTTGTTGCACATTTACATGAAAAAATACAAATATCAAAATCTCAATCCCTTATAATGACAAGGAAATTTCTTTAAATAAACCAAGAAGTAGTTA
This sequence comes from Taxus wallichiana var. yunnanensis, assembly GCA_018340775.1. Lineage (NCBI taxonomy): Eukaryota > Viridiplantae > Streptophyta > Pinopsida > Cupressales > Taxaceae > Taxus > Taxus wallichiana. The sequence continues at coordinate 40,727,599 of CM031237.1, forward strand.
CAAATATCCTTTTTCAGTTTCCTTTCTTTTAATTTCAAAAGTTAGTATCTAAGTAAAAGTTACAAACTCAATTTATCTCTTAACACATGACTAAAGAGATAAAGCCACCTTAATTAGATATTTTAAATAAGAAAGGATAAAATGAAATAGGAGCCAAGATGTTATTAAGCGCTTAAATTCCCCTTTATCTTAAGCAATTGATGTCTAAATCTTTTCAATGCTTTAGCTATGTCCATTCCTAGAAGGGGAATTGTTGTATTGGAAGTCGCATGAGTCCAAATACCTGAAACTTCTCCATTTCCTTATGAAATTTACATTTTCCAAGAACTCTTTATTGGTCTCTTTGATAGCAATATGCAGGGTACAAATTTATTTCATTTTCTTCTTGGATATGGTGTCGTGCTTGAACAAATTTTCTTTAACTAAATCCTTGAACCGAGATTTGATCTCTTGAATAGTGAATTTATCATTCGAATTCTCTTTGAAGATTTGGAAATGTATATCCAAGAAGGAATACATAACACATGTCTTACAAGATTCTCCTTTTTGCAACATATTTTTGAGTTCTCCAATGGCCTCTTCCGTAACCTTTATTTTCTAGTCAATCTTTGAAAACCCAACTGCTTCGGGACAGATTTAGATTTTCATCATCAAAATCCTTTTCGCCAAAAGAATATGTATGTCTATTTCACTCATCAATCTGATATCTTGAATGCACTCACTCCAAAATTTCAATTCCCTACCCATCCCAATTGAGTGTTGTAGTGAATTTCAATTGAATCTTAACAATTTTCTCATATGCCTCAATGCTTCTTCAATGAAATTCAGACCTATGATTATCAAGTCATCAACCATAGCTTCCATCACTTTCCCATAAGTGGAATGCCTATGAATGTCTTTGATGGCTTGGAATTCATCACTGGATAGGATAGTAGGAGGTGGGATGGAAGATAGGGAGTAGGATCAATTACCTTATCTTTCGCCAATAAGGATTTTTTAAACTGGATAGAATTTGATTTTGTCCCTCGATCGCTCCTATGTCTGCTTCCCTTTTTCAACTCTTTCAATCACTTTATATATAGTCTTTCTTATATTCTCGCACCTCACTTTCGGTGTTGATTCACCAAGAGGAATTCTTGTCAACTCCAGTCACCCATTAATAGGTCTTTTTCATCTTTATCAAACTTTGGTTTTACAATTTCGATGAATCGTTGGCCTTGGGAATCTGAAACAAATATTGATGTGACTTTGGAATTTTTTTCTAGAGGGGAGGAGTAGTACCTGAAGAATTACCACCGCATCGAAATTAGGAGCAACAATACTTGGAGTATCCTTTCTTTTCTTACTTTTAAGAAATGGTTAGATCTAGGAAAATGAAGAACTATGAGTAGAAGGAGCAACATGTCCAACTACAGATGCACTCATGGCACTTAGGGTTTACAAAAATCCACTTCCAACACAGAGGTATTAGATTGAGTGGTGATGGGATATTCCTTGGCATATATTTCTATAGATTTAGAAACTAGTTTCTTTTATTGATCTTCCTTCACACTACTTTCTTCAGGTGTATTTTCCTCAGCTTCTCTTTCTCTTTTCCTTGACTATCATCATCATCATCCAAGTCCAAAATTGTTTCCTTTATTTCAGCTTGCTTATGGGAGGGCTCACTTTCTTGAATAACATCAACTGCCTTATCATCCTTCTTGGCTTTTCCTTCTTCGTGTACACCGAGTTGAAGATTTTGGGGAGAAGAAATAGATTTTTCATATATCTTAGGAATTGATACAAGTATTTATTTCCAAGGAGTAGAAATATCTTGGGAAGAAGACATGGATTTCCTTTCCCTGAACATCTTCATTTTCTATCAAGCCAAAGTCTAGTTCTTACTAGGACAGGATTGTTGAGCTCCTTCAAATCATCTCTTTCCTTGAAAAACCAATCAATGGTTTCAATAGGAGTGTGCTTGATTGATCTTTCATACTCAAGAGATTGTAGTTCTTCATCATCATCCTCCAATCCTTCAAAAACATCAAATATACCAAAATCTATGATTTTTTGCAGAGATAATCTTCCATAGTACCTTCTCTAGGCTTCATAATCATCAGAAAAATATGCCCAAAGTAGTCTTCAATATCAAAAGATGCCGATAACCCATTCGAAATGGGAGGAAATGAACTCCTTAATATCAAAACAAGATTTGGGTTTATAATAGTGGAGAGTGAGAGGAACAATTTTCCTATCAACATTCTGAGCATCTAGGGCAGTCCTGCAAGTGTAGTTACCTAATGTGATTGGGAACTGAATACCTGTAATCTTCTTTTCCCTATAGGTCCTATGAAATTTATCCAATTTTCTCGTAGATATCCACCAAAGCCATCTTGTCTTTGTAGTACATGGGAAGTTTCAGGGTTGTCCTCAAATCTAGCTAATCTCATATATGAAAAATTCCTAAATTGGGTGAAAAAGCTATCATAGACACTCGATCAATTATTTCTCCTCATCAGAAAATATTTTAGCAAGTATCTCACCTCAAGAAATCTAATAATGTACATAGTGAATGCATCATTCACTCTCTTAAAATGATGATTGCTGACCTTCAGAGTTAGCTATGGATGATATACATAGATGGGAGCATCTTTCTTGTCTTCTACGGTGGAGAAACCTACCAATCTCTATAGGTGGAAATGGTATACATTAGGTAAGATGTCATATAGAAAGTTTGATTTCTTTGAACCTCTACCAATTTCTCGGTGGGATGTTATGAATTATCCTGCCCAATTCAAGTTATACCCTCACATATAATATTGATATAGGGACACATCCAAAAATTAAACTCATTGGTGGACGTAATTACCATTATCCTAGTCAACATAGTGATGATGTCTGAAAATTATTAATGGAAATCAACTCGAACATTTTCTTAGGCAACCTTGAGGATCCTTTCTTAGGGTTCTTGAACCAAGACTTGGCAACTCTGCTTTTGTACTTTTCACTGTCTTGATCGAAAAGAGCTTGCACTGGTCCCCGGTAAGAGTATTCAAATTTTTAACCATGGGAATTCTAAGAGCATTGCATATATAATATTCATCAATTTGAGCCACCATCCGACTTTAAGAATCAACAATTTCTTTTTTTTCGAATCAAAACTAGAACTACAAGCTAGTACCGTGTCGGCAAGACATCGAATCAAAGCAGAGGAAATCCCTTGCCTCTGTGATCCCACTATCTTTGATCAACTGAGCCATAGGAGTAGGGTTTTGACAATTGATTCAAGCCCAGAAATCATCCAAGTCCAGGTGTTGAGCTTCACTATCACCAATGTTTGGTACAACCATCTCCAAGGAAGACAGGTGGCGTGTCACCTTTAAAACTAATCTTCATTTTATGGCAGGAGCAAAAGATCACTTGTGAGAAAATCCCTTAGTTCCTCGCCCAACACCTTAATGATTCACAACTTCTCTTTGCACTTGCAGATTTGAAAATAATGGAGGAGTACTAGACCACGACTACAAATGGTCTCTAGCAAATGTAAGCAAGGTAGTGAAAATGATCAATTACTCGAGTATTTATATGCATTTAAACTCAATTAGGTCAGCGGGGTGAAATAAATGAGGTAATTAATACTCTATGCCAATGTTAAAAGAATGAAAATAGGGTAAGGTAGAACAAAAGTGTACAAATGTCCCATGGGACATCTAGGACACATAGAGCCAAAATAGCCAATTTGTGGAAAAAGTGGAAAAAAATTCACAATTGTCCCAAGGGACAATGGGATTGTTGGGACATGCAAAGCCCAAATAGTCATAGTGAATGGAAATTGGAAAAGGTAGACTTGTGGGGAAAATGTGGTTAGGGAGCACTTAGGACACGTGGAATAAGAAAATCTGAAACACCCATAGAAGTGAAAATCGACAAAGTCATAAATATTTGACATCGGACACCATTTCTTTGAAAAGCCAAAAGGATCTGAAAATGAAGGAAAAAAAGACAAATTGGAAAAAGTAGAAAATCGGGGGAATAGACAAAACCCTTTGAGGAACTTGGGATATAAGGGACATAAAAGACCGAAATATCCGCAAAACAATGAAAAAGATTCAAAACTCAATTTTTTTGAAAAATGACTAACTATTTGGAATTATATTTTTCTTAGGAAACCTTCACAAGGGCATTTAGTAGTCACCTAACCTGAAATTTTTTAAAATTCGGAGAAAAACACAACTCTTGGGAAGGTGACAACAATGGGACACCTCCTAGTAGCCCATCCTCTTCAATTTTGTGACCATACCCTTCATGTCCATCACATTTTCCTTCTATCAATGATTGTGGTAAGCCCACCGTCATTTCTCACATCAATTCTATTCGTCCACTTTCTTCTCCCACTTCTCGAATTAGACAAGTCACATAGTAGCTTATAGGAAACCAAAATGGTTCATTCATCTAACTATGATTAAAACTTCCAAGAGCTCCAAGGCTCCCAAAAATTTAAACAATCTTAAAGTTTAGAATCAAACACGATTCAAAAATGCACATCAATGCACCCATCAAGTATGGTGTAAAGTATAGAAACCTCTGGATAGGGACCTCAATATCCACATACAAAATCCACGTTTCACAATAAAATGTAGTAAATGCTGAGTATGAGCTCACCATGATCATTGAGATCGGGATAATATGACTCTTGATAAGAAAACATGCCTAGTCTTCCTTATCAAGGAAATTGCTAACATTGTTGTCAAAAATTAAAAAAACAAAAAATGAGAAAACATTTCAAAAATCAAAGGTAAACGAACACACATTGCAATCAGGTATTGCATACACATGGATGTTCTTTCTTCCCTTGTTATTCTTCTGCAATTCTTCCTACCATTTTCATCCCTTCGGTGATATTTTGGTTAGCCAATTCACACACATTTTGTGACAGTTATCTCGTATGGTATCTGTTTGGCCTTGGTCTTTTATCACCTTGGTAAATTAAAGAATGACTAGCCTCTTAGAGATCCTATCACAATCAACATCTAGAAAAAATTGTTGCGAAGAAATTTTGGATATATTTTTGACACTATCCAATTTTGTCATCGCAATCACTTCTACCTCCTTCCATCAAGCCATCAGTTTTTCTTAACCCTTGTCAAACAAGAGATCTAAAATAAGTTTTCGAAAGAAAATAATCAATCAAGTCAAAAATCATAAAGCTGAAAGCAAATGCTAAAAGAAAAAGAAAATTGATATATAACTCTCTTAGGGTATTTCCAGTAATCTCTACCAGGGCTATGGATGCCTAAATAGCAATAGAGAAATGTTTTGATTAGAATCAAATGCATCTCCATCGAGGCTATGAACGTGTGGTCGGGTAGTGGAGAAATTTATGACTCTCCTTCTGTAATCCATCCATAAAAATCAACTTTGAAAAATAAATCATTCCTACACATTGGCTAGGGTGTCTTCACTTGTTTTCTATCAAATCTTCCCTCCAAGAGGTAATAAATTTCCACGTGCACACACTAGATCTCAATGAGAAAACAAGATTAGTATGTTACCAAGTGTCTTTTTTGGACCTTGTTCAGACTCTTACTCTAGTATGTATCTTGTCTCACGATTCGTGCCTTTGGCTAACCATTTTTTCATCACGAGGCTTCTAAGATACATTCACAACATTCACTTTTTTCTTCTACTTTGTTCATAACATCCATGTGTATAAGATTGCATTTTTTCCATGTTTGCAGGAACCTTTGTACCCTTTCTCAAAACAAACTTCCACTTCTTTCTATCATGTGCTTCTTGGCAACTTATGTTGGGGCATCCTTGCTCCTTCCTAGCATGTCATTGGGTTACGTTCATCATCATGTTGAACCTATCCATATTGGCCTTGATCCATCTTTTGCACGTGAATATTTTTCCTTTGTATATTCCCAACTAATGTTGGGGCATTTTCACATCTTCACTTTCTTGTGCATGTGCATGGCATTCTACCCTTGTACATCCCATCTATCACTGGGGGCATCCACATTTCTTTGTTTCCTATACACAACTTCAAAAAATATCAAAATCATCAAAAAAATTCAAATATGTTTCAAAAAATCCCAAACAAATTAGTAAAACAATCAAAAACCCAAAACATTGGTTAAATCATTAAAAATCCAAAAAATTGTAAAAAAATTAAAAAAATTCAAAAAAATGGTAAACAACATACATAAACTAAAGCTGTATCACTTGCATTATCCTCAAACATTGAAATTTGTCCTACAAAAACATCTTTCTGACGTTCTTGCTTGTTCTTGTCTCAAATGACATGTGGATCATCATGATCTACCTCCATTAACAAAGTTGGGTCTGCTTATTATGTCAGTACTCCCGTGCAACAATGAGTTTCCAAGTATTGTGTCATAATGTACGAATGCTTTCCATGGGACTACTTGTGTCCTCTGTTTTCCCTTGCATGTGTTATTTCTTGGGGCATCATTTTTAACCCTTTTCGTTACAACATGAACATTCGAGAACTGCAGCTTGATAACAAAAACATTGGTGTAACTATCTTAAATGTTGTTTGTTTGAGTACATGTGATTGTACTAGTTTCTGTTAGGTTAGTTGGTTTACTTTCTCATATTGCATTGCATTTTTATGTTTCATGGAGCTAAATATCATTTTACTTTCTTGTATTGCATTGCATAATGTATGTTGCATGGAGTTACATTTTTAGCAGTAAAAAATTGTTAGTAATTTATCTTTTCATGTTATCTTACACTTTTGTTTATTTTAAATAAAGGTCGATGATGTAGACCTAGGGAAAAATGATATAAACAAGTTGTTTATTGAAAGGTTGGATGCAAAGATTGGGCTTGTCCTATATTACTCCATTAATCATTTCTTCTCCATTATCATTCATTACCATTACTATTTTTTCTCCTAAAAAACTTACCGAGGCAATAAACAACCATGTTTATCCCCATCCTTATTCCTTCTTAATACCTAAGGGTTTCGCGCCCGTTCTAACCTATTTTCTTCTATCCATTTTGATCATATTTTCAATCATCGAAAGACTTCTTCAATCATCCCATCGACACTCGAGGGGCATCATTCATGGTGCTAATTTTTCTTCAAAAATTTATCTATTTTATGTTTGTTTACTATGTTTGAAGTGAAGTCACTAACTTCACCTCAAATTCCACTTTTGCAATCTTATTGCCAAATGCACACAAATCACTCTTATTCTTTCCAATTCCATTATAATTAGTGATATTTGCTAATTAACTAACATTTCTTACCACTTTAGCCAATTAACAACACTTTTTTATTTTGTAACCCCTTTCACATTCAGGATGCCACTTTACGGTGAATCGTAAGTCAAAATCCTCTTCAAAACAAACAATTAGCGTTTATTAGCTAATTAAGCCTATTTTGCCCTTATTTTGGTCAATATACCCTAATATTGACTCAAACCCCTCTTCCAACCACTCAAAATCACCCCATTCACCTCCATAACATCTCAATAAGCTTCAAAATCTTATCCTAGCCTCCTAGTTGACCCTAAGTAGTTGATTAAGACTACACGCCTCTTAATCACTTGGTAATTCACTATTTGTGATTAGCAAGGCCTAATCATGATTAGCAATTCTAATCTAATTTGGGGATTTCAGTCCCATATGCACCAAAATACAAGTTTATCCCAAAAGGAAAACTATAAAAAGGGTGCACCTCATTCCTTTATATTTTACACCATGTATTGATTTGCATCTCATATAATAAATATGATATGTAGCCAAGTTCAATCTTTTCTTAAAGCCTTCAATGGGGTTAGAGATGGATATCCAAAATGACCGAATATTCATTGGGAGAGACCATTTCACCTTGTTTGGAGCAGCAACCATAACCATTTGATTGCCCTCTTAGGTCTATTTAGGCCCATGTTAGGTAATTCAAGCATATTAGTAGGCATGTTTAGTTAGATTTTGTCTTGTTTTCATACTAGTTAAGCATTATATTAAGATTCTATCTTAATTTTACATTCCTAGACTTAGAACCTTGGCTAGATGGATGGAAATGGTGTAAGATTTCCTTGTTTAGTCATGCAATTTGCTTTGTAAATTTTAGGGTGTCATCACCTTGCTCCATACCCAAAAAAGCAATAGTGATAAGTATATTTGTTCCCAACCTCCATCCAGACATTACATTCCACTTGCAAATGCATTGTGGTAACACATTTGAAGAGGTAATAAAAAGGGGAGTCAAATTGAAAAAGCGTTGTTAGCTAGGGGACTCTAAAACCTTTATCCCATGATCATAACGATTCTAAATATAACGAAAAACCAAAGTTTGTTCATAATAAGAACAAAAACATTGTTGGTGATGGGATAATAGACTCTAAGTGAGTACAAGCCATTTAGAACCACACACCTTTGAAGCTTGCAAAGGGAAATCCACCTATGGAGTATAAACGACGTACTTTCACCCCTCTATATGAATCCATATCATCCATACTAAAACAGTTAGAGGCCAAAACATTGTAAAGTACCCTGAAACACAACCCTATAGGGATGACATGCCTAAACCATCATGGTTTAGGGATAATGAATTTTGCAGATTCCACCACGTAAAAGGTCACAAAACTAACAAGTTTTTAAGATTAAAACACTATATTCAAGACCTAGTCGACAGTGGTGATATAGAAGTAGAATCCATACTTTGCCAAATCTCCAAACACAAACTTAGGGATCTTCAAAGAGCCTTTTCCCAATCATGAAGAAAATAAAAATTTAGATCGGGGACAATCAGCTCAGAATAATAATGCTAATTATTTTTCAAAAAATACCACTTTGATGCCTTGATAGGTTGTGTTGATCTAATCATTGAGAAAATCAATACAATTAGAATTAAAAGAAGAGAGTGCACCATGGTAATGTGACAAGATCGCCTTGTTATCTTTGAACCTAATCCCCCTCCTCCTCAAGAGATTCACTATGATGTGTTAGATTAACTAGAGAATACTACAACTAAGATTTCAATCTTATATCTTATAAAGATTTATAACGTCCACAAAGATATACTTTACAAAACCTTATAGGGATCAAGATTATCTATTGATGTTAACCCAATGCATTTACAGGCCATGGTAGTGAAAATCACTCCCACAAGACACATAACCTTTAGTTCAATAGAAGACCTAACTGAAAATCCCTCCCATAACTTGCCCTTATATATTAACGTAATAATCAAGCATAAGAAGTTCAAGAGAGTTCTTGTGGATAGCGGATCAGGTCTCAACATTTGTACTCTTAAACTAGTTCATCAACTAGGCTGCACAGAAGCCGATTTAGAGAAAAAGGTCATCACCATAAAGGTGTATGCCAATGAAGAATGACAATTAGTTGGAATGATCAATTTCTCATTAGAATTTTGTCCCATAACACATGATACAAAGTTCCATGCCTTAGACTTGGAACTCCCCTACAAAATCTTACTCGGCCACCTATGGATTCATGCCATGTAAGTCATGCCATCAACGTATCATCAGTGTTTAAAGTTACAGTACGAAGGAAAAAAATAACTATAAAAGGAGACTTCCAACCATTTTCTCATTATAGAGTGTTGTTGGGTTATTTTCCTACCATCTACAAGTGTCCCTCTATAGAGATTGTTATGCCTATTCATTCGGAGGCCCTCACTTCACGAGTGGATCTAGATACCTTGTCTACCGATGAAAATGATGCTTCCACCTTAGAAAATCCTTTTTCAACATGGGAGATGAAGGCTATACCAAGTGGTTGTGGAGATTATGATCTCTGGTGAGGCTCTTATGATTCAAAGTATTCCCTTATCTGTCAAAGCACATAGTATACTATGCTATAAATTCCAAAGATCGAGGGGGAACTGTCCCTTTGACAATTTTGTTCCGGGTGGCTTGCTAGAAGATGAAATAATCCTCAACAATATTATATTTCATCCTCAAGATGATGAAATGGCTTTATGTTACAAGTCATCTAGGTATGTTATTCCTAACAAAATCATTCTTACTATGAGATATCAAGGACATGGTTGCAGTTACTAAGAACAAGGATCGTTAGAAGCTCTTCCGATACCTCTCCATATAAAAGGTAAATCTGGTCTTGGCACTCATTTGTATGAGTCTCACCCTTCAGATAATGAGTATGCTTCTTCTGAGAGTGAGGGTAGTTTTTCTGAAAATAAAAGTGAAATAGATTCCGGTGTATTCTTTACGAAGACCTCACCTCTACAAATCTATTCTCTAACATAGATATCCTTTAAATCTGTTACACTCATTATATCCCCTATAAATTAGACATTAAAAATCATCTACCCATCACTCGTGAATTAAGATCAATAACAACATGTACCTATTGACATGTTTAAGAAATATGAGGCTATTGGGGAGTTCTTAGGAATCGAGATAACATTTCAAGAAATGATCACATGAAAGGACCATTCACTCAATGTGTGTGCATAAATTGGAGAGGAGGTAGAGTTATGTGGACACTTAAGTAAAAAAGTGAGCAAGGGCAAGATTACTACAGAAAATCCTTGTAGAAAGAAAAGGGGAAGTCCTATAGAAAAAACCTCTTCGAGGCACTTGTGGACAAACAAGTAGAATAACCTATGGAAAAATAGTGTACCCATATAAAGATGAGGATCTCCCTGAGCCACCTTTGGTAGAGGAGGATCTCAATCTTCCTCCGATTTATGCGCATGGAGGATGATTAAAGATACTAGTGGAAGATACAATAGATATTAACATCAGCACATATGAGCTATCTAGAATAGTTAAGTTGGGAGATTCACTCTCAGACAAAAAAAAATAAATTTATAAGACTTTTGAGAGAGTATGCATATATCTCCACTTGATCTTACGTTGACATGCCAATACTTGATCTGGTGCACAATATTTTGTACACACAGATGCCAAGCCTATCAAAAAAATATCCGGAAGATGCATCCTCGCTTTGACTTCTTTGGTAAAGGTAGAGCTAGAAATATTATTATAAGTAGGCTTCATCGTGGACCTATCGACTACTCAGAGTGGATTTCTAATGTGGTACCGTTCAAAAGAAGCCGATTAGTATTAGAGTGTGCACTGATTTTAGAGATATTAACAAAGCTTGTCCCAAAGATGAATTTCCTCTCCTAACATTGACATCATCATCGATTCTATTGTTGGTTATGATATGCTATCACTCATGGATGGCTTCTTAGGTTATAATCAGATAAATATTGCGGAGAAAGATCAACACAAGATAACTTTCACAACCCCATGGGGGACATTCTACTAAAAATTCATGCCCTTCGGCCTTAAGAATATAGACGCTACATATCAATGGGTGATGATTGTAATATTTCAAAACATGATAATTGACATCATGGAAGATTACGTAGATGTTATACTAGCTAAATCTATAACTCAGGAGGAATACCCAGATATTTTGCGACATATCTTTCGGCTTCTAAAGGATTAAATATTTTTCCTTAACTAGAAGAAATGTGTCTTTGGTGTGCTATGTGGGAAATTGGTAGGATTCATTGTGTCAAGGAGAGGAATAGAAGTGGACCCCACAAAGGTCACGATTATCACATAAATGCCTCCTCCTAAGAATATTAAATAAGCGTGTAGCTTACAAGGAAAATCTAGGCCATCATAAGGTTTATTTCACAGCTAGTAGAAAAATGTCTTACATTTACACATCTTCTTAAGAAAGATGTTAATTTTCATTGGGGCTAGAACAACAACAAACATTTTCTTTGCTAAAATAATACTTGGCTAAACCCCTATTCTCATGCCACCCATGACAGGAGATATCTTATTATTTTACATTTCTATTGCACATTTTTCAATTGGGAAGCTGTTGGCCAATATGATAAAGAGAAGTGACAAAAATTTGTATACTACTTGAGTAGAACATTGATAGCATATGAGCTCAACTATTTGCAGATCAAAAAGGCTTGCCTAGCCATAGTGTTTGCTTTCAGAAGCTACACCACTATTTTCTCAATAATAAAGTCAAGCTTATTTCAAAGGTGGATCCACTAAAATACTTACTATCAAAACATTCACTAACTAGAAATATGGCTAATTGGATCATCTTGTTAAGTGAGTTCGACATTGAGTATGTACATCAAAATTCAGTAAAAGGACAGTCTTATTAGATCAACTAGCAGAAGCTCCACTACCAAGTAGTGAACATTTGAGTCCTGGAACTACCGAGAGGCCTCCATGTACCTTAAATAATATATTTTTGGAAACTATACTTTGATTTCCCCATTACCTTTCATGGTTCAGGTGCCTTAGTTGTGTTAATCACTCCTATGGGAGACTTGATTCCCCAATCATTTTGGCTTGGGTTCCCATACATGAATAATATAGCAGTATGAATCTCTCATCACAGGATGAAGTTAGCCATCAAATGGGATATCATATGAGTCAATTGCATTAGTGATTCAATTATCATCATAAAATAAGTCACAGATGAAAAACAAGGTAAAATAAGAGAAACTTCTTCCATGCAAAAGGATGGTTGATTCTTTGAAGGATTACTTTGAGAAAGTACTCGGAAGAGCATAGAACAGACCAGCTAGTGATATGGCTACAGTGGGTTCCATGTTGAGTATTCCACCAGGGAACAACAATATGCCATTCTTTTTGAACATCTAAGAACGCAAGCATACGACATATGGTAATATTTTTTGGTGAGTGAAGTTGTTGATATTTTTCCCCATGGTACGCTGAAATATTTAATTACCTCCATGATGGAACCTTTCCCACTAACATTTATCATGTTGAAAAGCACACCCTCATCCAATGTATAGTCGGGTGTACCATACTTGGGAGCACCCTCTTATACCAAGGCTATGATAGGAATCTATTGCGATGTTTAAATTCAAACGAATCTATCCAAGTAATTAAATAGGTACACGAAGGCATATGTGGAGCTCATACTAATGGGATCGTCCTTGGGAAAAAATACTTAGAGAAGCCTACTATTGGCCTACCATGGAGCATGATTGTTGTAACCGTGTGAAGAAGTGCATGGATTTTCAAAATTATGGTAACATGAGACATACGCCAATGTAATTCTTGCACCTATCATAACCCCTTGACCATTCTCAAAGTGAGGTCTTGATATAATAGGGAAACTTAATCATATCTCTTCAAATGGTCATAAATTCATAATTACTACAATGAGTAATTCATGAAATGGGTGGAGGTTGTTCCTCTCACCTATGTTGAAGGTGCCCAAATCTCTAAATGTATCATGAACTGTATCATCTGTCAATATGGTATCCCCTCTACTATTATCATTGATAATGGTAAACCATTTAAGAATAAAACTATGAAAGTACTCTATAAATGCTTTCAGATATCCCTCAATTTCTCTATCCCCTATTACCCTCAAGGTAATGGGAAAGTCAAGGATTCCTACAAAATCCTCATTTGCATTATGAGAAGATGGTGAACAAGATAGGCTATGATTGGCATTTACAAATTCACCCTTCCCTCTAGGAATTCAGAATTTCTATCCACACCCCCACAGGTGCCACTCCATACTCCTTAGTATTCAACACAAAAGCCATACTACCTTTAGAGATCGAGATCCCCTCTTTGCGTATTGAGCTAAGGGACTACCTGAATGAAGAGGAGGACTACAGAGTATCTCGACATGTAGAGTTGGAGATATAAGAAGAGAAAATGATTCACACCCTCAATCATCTTAAAGTTTATTAGGATTGAGTGGGATGAAGTTACAATAAAAGATTCATACCTCATCAATTTGAGGTAGGGGATTTGGTGTTAAAAGAGAATCAAAAGAACACCAATAAAGACCATGAAAAGAAAGGGAAGTTTGAGTCTAATTGGCCAGGACCATATATTGTGTTTACCAAGTTCAGTTTAGGTGCCTATAAGCTAGCCCATATAGATGGTCAAGATATTTGAGAACCCATGAATGTAATGCATCTTAAGAACTTCTATGATTTAAGTATGGGGCCTCTAAAATATCAAGAAAAGTACAAAAGTATAAAAACATAAAAGAAAAAGAAAAATAAACAAGTGCCTCAAATAGTGAAAACCATGCAATGGTGGCACTTTAGACAAGTCCTTTGGTGAAACCAGTTTCTAGCACCAAGTGAGGGTCCATTATTCACAAGTAGTTCGGGTTAAGGAGTAGGAAATATTTGTCCAAAGCTATTCTTTGCATTCATCGAGTCCCTTGTGAGCATGTCTCTCTTTGCCCTGATCTAGCTAATCTAACTTTTCGAATGCAAAGAATTTAACTTTGAATGATCCAATCTCATGTTGGGGAAACTTCATAGCATCAAGTATGGCACATAACACATGGTATTCTACCCTTTTATATCCCATCTCACGCCGAGGGCATACATGTTTCCTCATTACCTTGCATGTTCTATTTGGAAAGTTGTTTAGAAAACATCAAAAACATTCATACAACTTTTGAAAACTTCAAAACATACGAGATACGTCCCTTGGAAAAATTAAAACATTCAAACACGATTCGTAGAAAATTCCAAAATAATAGAAAAATGTCTTAGAGATAAAACCAAAAACAATGAAAAACATCCCAAAATTGTCCCACAAAAACAAAATAGTAGTTATCTTACTTTTAGTTGTTGGTTTGTATGGTTTTTAGTTGCATTACATTTTTCATATTGTGCACTTAGGATAATTTTAGTGGCGAATATTCATAATATGGCAAAAATTTATTTTTAGAAAATTTTGAAAAGGCATTTTTTTGGAGTAGGTCGAGTGTCTTGTTTGCCTAAAATTTACAATCTATTGTTTTGGGGTCGGCTTTACCTACATTGAAACATATCCTATAAAAACCTAGGTGATTTCTTGGGTAGTATACTACCACAGCATTGCCAACACTATTTTCTAAAGACGCATGACTCATTGAATTTACCGATGTGTGAAAAAGGGGTTTCTATTGACGCGCAACATGAATATTTGTTAACACGCGACTCATTGAATTTGTTAACACGCGACAAACGGATTACTGTTGACGACGAGTGACAAGAATACTTGTTGGCGTGTGACAGGAGGTATTGAGTGTGACAAGGAGGTATGACTTAGTGAATTTGACTTAGTGAATTTGCTGACTCGTGACTCATTGAATTTGCTGACGTGTGACAAGGAGGTATTGCAGATACGTGACTTAGTGAATTTTATGACGCGGTGAATTGGTTTCCCGTGACACGTGAATTTTTTTTTTTATGCATAACTCTTTTTCCTCTGACGCGTGACTTGGTTTCCTCGATACAAAATTAGTGTTATACCTGACACGTGCCCCAATTTTCTCTGATGCGTGACTTGCTTCTTTTGCTGACGCATGACTCTATTTAGAATAATGGAAGGTGCTAGTCCTCAGAATGTGAAGACCCAAAAAGTAACTAAGAAATCTTAGAAGTCCTTGTTCAAGTATTTTGGAAACTCTGCTAATATAGATAGTACAACTACCAGCAACCATATAGCTGCCACTAGAAAGAATCAGAATATTAACTGTGTGGAAGGTAATATCGAGGTGGACATGCATTCTACACAGTATCAACCAAATGACACCTATGATGATACCATGCCAGATCTTGAAGATATACCTATTGAGATGCCAGATCCTGAAGATATTCTTCTTATTGGGGTGTAACCAAGAGTGCATCAAGATATCACACATACAAATACTCAGCAAAATGGAACACATAAATCAATTTCAAATTCTGGTTCATGAAAGAGGAAACTAGGTGATTGTGATATTTCTCAAAATTCTACTCAAAAAAGTAAAACATTGAAAATGAACAAGAATATGTGGACCATTGGGAGGACATATAAGTTTGATTGGGCTGCCAAATTTCCATTTATCGAACCTGTACAACCATCTAATTTAGAAGAGATCCCATCTGAATGTACATGTATAATATGTACGTGGAAATTGGGAAAGCAACAAAAATGCAAATGAAGCTAGACACTATAGAAAAACACTATGGAAAACAATATTTGATTGTAATGGGGGGGATGGCCAGAAAATCAAAACACACAGGTGGAAAAATGAAAAAGAATGCATGCATGTTAAATACACAATGGATTATGAAGCGGAGTAGAAAAAATGCAAACATCTTGTGGAAAAGGGAGGAACGATCACATCGCAAATTGGTAAGATGAATCAAACAAATCTACATGCAAAACTCATATAGTTCTCTACTTTATTTCACATACTAAAGAAAGGAAGACCGATTTCATATTTCCTTGATTTCAAAGTTTTGTATCAATATAATGGAGTGCCCAATGTACCTCAGTCTCATTGGTCTGAAAGTAGTGCATGGGAAATGGAAAAATGCCTTTTGATGATAGAGAAGGAATATTTGAAAGAGAATGTGAAAAATCAAAGTTTATCTCTCTTTCAATTGATGAAGTGACAACATTCAACAACACTGCATGGGTATGTATCCATGTCTATACTTTAGAAAATCATATAAGGACACCTCATCTACTGGGTGTTATGAAAATGGTTGAAAACTATAATGTTGAAAAGCTACATAAAATAGTTGTTTCTCATTTGAAAGATATTTTTGGAATGATTGATTATGAAATTGCTATGAAGTTGGTATGCGTCAAAGAAGATGGTGCATTAATCATGCAGGGTCACTGAACAAGGCTGTGTGTTAGATTACAAACAACAGTAGCTCCATATAT
Source organism: Taxus wallichiana var. yunnanensis (assembly GCA_018340775.1). Classification (NCBI taxonomy): domain Eukaryota; kingdom Viridiplantae; phylum Streptophyta; class Pinopsida; order Cupressales; family Taxaceae; genus Taxus; species Taxus wallichiana. The sequence goes on from CM031237.1 coordinate 40,744,302, forward strand.
GCTACCAATTCACGGTATGGCTTATAGAATGAATTTAGTGTATAAAATGGTAAGCAACTACGAAAATGTTGCTAAAGTAGAAGACCTTATAAGAGAACTTCATGCCTATATGGAAAGTAGCCCAAAGCAATTTCTTGAGTTCCAGAAATTTGCAATTGGAATTACAGATGGAAAAAAACTTTTGAAGGATGTTGAGATGAGATGGATCTCTTTGTATGAACCTACATGCAGAGTTCGTGAGGAGTATCCTTCATTGGTTGGTTTCATGCAAAAATATTGTCATGAAGTTGACAGGGTGAGGGACTTGTTGTTCTGTTTAACTGATTTGGATACATTTCTTACATTGGTTGGTATTCTTCCAATGTTGTAGGAGATCAATATATTGATGAAGCATGCACAGGGGAGATTAATCTATATTGTAGATTTTATATGGATGAGAAAAATGGTATGTCAAAGTATTGATGTCTTGTATTGTTCCCAAGATAGTTTTGATATACCTATTTTCGAGAATTGGAAATCTTTGTTAGATTTTAAAAATCCCAGTAACTATTTGAGATTTAATATCCATGATCACCTCTGCATCAATGTTAATGGGAGGGACATACCACTGCACATTTTGTAAAAACGTCAAGCTATTTCAGATGGAACTAGAAGATGTTCTGTGACACATAATATCTTTGAGTCTCGTTATAGTTGAAACAAGAATAAAGCTTATACAAATTTCAGAATCCTTATCATCGAAATTAGAGAACCTTTCTCCAAAGATAAAATTCTTGAAGCAATGGGTGTGATGAATCCTAATTTTTGGAATACTAAAGGTGGTTGTGCAGAATTTGTAAGAAATTATTTCCATAAATCCATGGGTACAATAATGGACTATTTCACAAAGACTTGAGTTGAGGGTATGGAAATCAAAGGTATCTTGAATGTTGATTTATTAAATTTTCAATCACCAAATTTTGCAACAACAATGAGGAACCAATATAAAAATTTAGACAAACCTTCTGAAAGTGGTGCTATTACAAGGTTTTGGTGAGGAATCTATCAAATTTCTATCTTACAAGAAGACATTAGTGAATATTTCAGATTATATAAGTTATGCCAAACAATGATTTTGGGGTGCTCATGGAGGACAAAAGGGTTATCGAGTGCTTTATCATTTATAAAGTCAAAACAGAGAAACAATTTGGATAAAAATATGGAAAGTTGCATGAGGTGTTATGTATGTCGCTACCCAGAAACCTTTCCTTTCGACAGAGTAATTGCGTATTGGAATTCCCTTTCTGAAAGAAGATGTGTGAATAGTACAGCTACAAGTACAACTATTCCCAATGATGAGAGTGGAATTGGCACATCATCACACTCTATAGAAGAGAGCATCGAGTTTGAAGAAGCTGTTGATAATGGATTGTTTTAACTTTAAATAGGTATCTCCTTGACCTTACTTTTATTGTTTGTCACCTTACATTTTAACTGTGGTTATTTATTCAATTTCATATTAACTCTATAGATGTAAATATTGACTAAGGAGGCTTTTTATCAAATTTTGTTTCAGCTCTTGTTATCATTAAAGATGTTTCATGTTACATGTATATATATTTACATTTATTTAAATACAATTATTTCATCTTTTTTTTAAACATGGGTTGACATCCATCCAGGAAGCTCGCACTTCTCGGGACTAACAATGTCAGGAAACTCACCCATCTATCTACTAATCCATTTCTCATGTTGAGTTTTCTTAAATCAAAGATCTAGCACACTATGAAGGATGATTTCTCATATTCCTTCCATATGCTTTTTCACAACCATCTAAAACACAAGAGGTAACTTAAACCCTATCATATGACATTTCTTGATTTTTACAATTATGTTTAATTTATTTTTATATTTGCGAAATGCTTTGATATATTGTTTAAACTTTGTGGGATAAAATCACACAATCAAATTTTACAAAGAGGAAGATTTTTCCATATGAAGATGTTTATTTCATAACACATTCCAAATTTTATACAATTCATCATCCACGATCCTGCTTGAAGCTAAATCTACATCCACATAAAATTCATCATTATCCATATATATTTTAATGTCATCATCCACATCTAATGTCATCATATCACTATCATAATCCTGACACTCCAATTATTATTAAAACAATTATTTATCTATCAAAACGATCGACACATTCCATTTTTTAAAAACAATTATCCATTATCATCATTCATCATCATCTATATCCATTCTATGTCTCTATCATATTACATTCTAAATTTTCTATATTCCATGATCGTGCTTGAAGCTAAATCTACATTCCACATACAATTCATGATAATCCATATCTATGATTCTATTCTATTGTCATCATCCACATCTAATGCAATCATCATTACAATTAGAGAGAAGAAGATTTAAACCTTAGTATTAAGATGCATGTGTCATACATAATATTCCAGATTTTTTTAAACAAATAACTAACCATTATCATAACACCATCACATTCAAATGAAACATAAACACCATATAAAATCTAGAAATTCTATACATAATATAAAGGAAGATATAAAATTAAAGATTATAAAGTATTTCAAGTTTCAAATTCCAAATCCAGATAATAAATTTCAAATTCTATACATAATATAAAGGAAGATATAAAATTAAAGATTATAAAGTATTTCAAGTTTCAAATTCCAAATCTAGATAATAATTTTCAAATATAGATTATAAAGTATTTCAAACCCTCAATATTTCCACCCTCAATCATGAAATTTTTTAACCCTCAATTTTCTGTACCCCCTTCCTCAATGGCTTCCACTCCTGTACTCCTTTCAGTTTCCCCAATGGCTTCTCCACTGTACCCCTTTCCCCAATGGCTTGAATAATCCCATAACTAATGAGATCTTCGCAACACTATCTAGATTCTTTACAATTCTTTGTTCTTCCTTTGTTGCATCTCCATGGGATAGCAAACTTGGATCTGCAACTGCCTTGGTTTTGAATAAAATTTTAGGGTTGAAGCCATGCTCTTTAATTATCTGCCTTCATGTATTGTTTTGTTTGTTAACCAAAATAATATTTTCCTTCAAATTCTTCGTTGCGGATAAAATTTTCTTCATGGTTTCCAAGTGAACTTGGAAAACCTTTTGCTTGACTCTTCAAATTTTCATATTTCAACTGCAAAAAAAAGTGATCTCAATTAAACATATTACTAAAATAAGAAAAGTTCAAATTAACAAAACATATTGTTTTGAAGTGATAATACTTACAACCGCTCAATCTCTTTCGGCATTTGCAATTGATACTGCAGACCTTTGTCCTTAGACCATTTATTAAAATATGCAGGCTTCAAAGACTGATATTTTCCATTTTTTTAATGCTTTATTCAAAATGTCATCTTTATAGTTATTTTTATATGTGATAGTCCCACTTCTTACTTGGGTAAGGAATCCATATTCGGAGGTTGATTCTAGAATGCAGCATATAAACTATCCCTTCGCAATAAATTTCAAAATGACTTATTATCTCATTGATTAGTACTTTTTCCCTTTTCTCCCATTCTATGAGCTGATCGATATGAGGTAAAATAAACTCATCGACATGAGATTGAAAATCATAACCAATTAAGTTCTATAAAGGAAATGGTAGCAATTGTTCATTATACGTATCTCGAAGAAGATGATCTCGTTATAGAGGTATGGGGGCTTTCGGGTTGATCGACCGCTACTTGTTTACGCCTTTCTGTACTGATCCTATTTATGATAAAATAAATCAATAGTCTAAAGGGAAATGTAATGAAATTTGAATAAATTATGTTGAAATAGAAGTATACCTACTGGCCTTGAATCATCTCATGTGTATTGAAAATTCTTGTTGGGTCATTGCTATCAATGCCCAAGTAATCTTCATCTAAAGTTATATTATTTAAAACCGATATGCCCATTCTGGGCAAGCCACCGAGAGAGAGGCTTGGAATTTGAAATGAGGAGGTAATGTTTAGTGTCCCACTAGGAGCCGAGAGGAATTGGCATGTGTTTACCAATGTTATTTTTTCCTAATCCTCTAGTTGGCATTTTGAATATTATTGGAGGAGGAGGGGTGCTTTGTTGTATAGAAGGTGAAGGACTAAAATCTACTGAAAAGATAAAGAAAAATCATATGAAAACATGTATAACTATGCAAAACTATGAAATTATATGAAGTACTATTCAAAACTTATACTTAAGCAATAAAATAATACCTTTTTGTTGAGGGGTAGCTTGTCGCGGTGGTTGAGGTGGCCGTGTTGGAGTAGTAATTGGTGGTTTTTGAGCTGTTTGTTGCTGGGATTGCTGAGGTGGTTGTTGAGAAGAGACAATTGCATGTGACTGAACGGAGTGAGTTGGTGAAAACATGATTGACTTTGAGAAGTATGCATATAGTCCAAATTCCTTGCAATGTCAGAAACAATCGATTGTATGTCAATTCAATATGGTAAAATTTAAATGGTAAATTGAAAATACAAAATGGGAATTTGTAAATAATAAATGTTAAGGTATTACTTCTCTGGTGTTTAACGAATTCAAACGGTTGGTGGTTCGGAGATGAGTGAACTTCCATTTCAGATTGTGAATCTATCGACGCCTCAACATGTTATTGGCCTCTTCCTCTTGATGCCACCTTTTTTTCAAGGAAGGGCCTCCAAAAATCTTCTTTGCAAATAGTAAATATTTAATCAGATTCGAGATGAACATCATGTTAGTCGTATGTCAAAATAAAAACTTTATAGTTTATAAATGTTGTTCTGGAAATGGAATTGAAAAATTCATCAACGCCTCATCCGTGCAAGTAGGAATTGGTTTTGTCTTTTAAATTTAGAAGAGCCTCATAATAAAATCCAAGGAGATAGTTTGTGGAGTAAATGACTAGTTTTTCCAAAAGCATTGCATTTGTAATGTTAATTTTTTATTTTTTGGATAAAAATGTGCATCAATCAAATTTTTACTTTCCTTTAGTAGAAAGAATGTGTGTAATATCTCAGTTTGGTATATCCGTTTGGCGACCCTGCAAAACTATTCTAGCTTGAAAGAAGGAAATCATAGCGGTAAGAAAGTGGTGTGTAATTCCTTACGTATCCACACCACGTCTGGATTTATTGACATGAGCTACAAATGCCAAAACAATGTTGGAATTATTATCAATTTGAATTGTATCAAAATTAGAAACTAAATACCAAATGAAAATTGAAAACAGTTGACACTTACAATCAACATGGAACCCAAAATTTGATTCCAGGTACTTCTTATCATCTTTGATGAGTGTTTCCTTCGTTGTAACAATGGGTAAATTTTTTAATGGGAGGCCTGTTAACCAATGAATATCAGTTGGGTCGACACCGAATTGAAACATTTGATTGTCATACATAGTAACAATAAATAGACCATCCTTTGTATTATACGAGGATAGAAGGTAGTTCATAATGTCATGGTCTATTTTGAAATGGGGCATCCTAACGAGACCACCAAAGTCACATGCATCAAGCATATCCTTGTATTCTCGTATTCATTTATACAACTGTCTAGATGTGGGGGCACAAAAGGTTCTATAGATTATTTTGGCCTTGGATAGAGCTTGGAATGGATTTTCCTCTTGATTTTTGTCTTGGGCTTGGGCTGCACTCGTAGTCACCATTGTAGTTGTCCTTGAGCTTGATTGTACCTGACCTGGATTCCTGTAAACAAGAAAATTTAGGAGCTGGAAAGTGTAAACATGAAAATGACCGATGAGTAGGCTATTTATAGGACAAAATTAGGGTTTCAAAGCCTAAGATGCGTGACTAGAAGACTCTCTTTCACGCATCAAGAAAGTTTGTTGACGCATGACTGGGAGGATCTTTGTTGCACCAAGAAAGTTTGTTGACGCATGAGTGGGAATCTTCCATGTCACACGTCAACAAGTTTCCTTGACGTGTGACAAAGAGCCTCCCAGTTGCGTGTCTAGAAACTTTTTTGACGCGTGACAGAGATTCTTCTAGTCACGTGTCAAGAAACTTTACTGACGTGTGAATAGAAGACTCTCTGTCACACGTCAACAAAGTTTCTAGATGTGCAACTAGGAGGATCTATGTCATGCATCACCTATGCATCGGTTTCTATAGTCTCCCTTGAAAAAATAGTAGGCAAAACTTTAGTTCTAGAAAAACTAGAAAGTTCACCTTTTAGTGAAGCGGATTCTGGGGATATTCGCGGGTATTTTTCACCTCCAATTTCTAAGAGAACTCTTAAAATGAACCCTGGTGCACTTTAAGTTGGATTCACTTGCTTATTTAATTGAATTTTATTTTAATCGTGGTGCATTATATTGATTTCATTTTATCTTGTATAATTGTAGATAAATGTGTTGTTTTGGTTAGATTTGTCTAACTTGTGCTTGTTATTTTTACTCGTACATTTTGTTATCATTTCATCATCATATAAAATAAACCATCACATCTATACATCATATATCAATAAATGCTAAGTCTACATCACACATGTATGATAAAATATAATCATTAAATACCATATCATCAATGGGGCAAGAGGGGTTGTGCATGATCACAAAGCTATCCCCCCACACCAATATCAAAAGTATAAACTTTTTTTTTACTAAAAGTATGTTGATCGAGATAGACTACGCGAGTTAGTGAAGAGGATAAAAAAGGTTCACGTGAGAGAAAAAAATGCATTCAAAGGTGTGGAAGTATAGGAAAGGATCACTCGTGAAGAACATAAATAGGTTTAGGACTTAGCCATTTTCACGATAAGGATCTATTTTTAGAGATAGCGTGCGAGATCACTCAAACCAATTGGAGACTTGCGCATCATGCATTGGCTATTTTGGAGGATCGGCTACAAATCACATTGCATGGACACAGACCAGGAATAGATCTACTATTTTCAGTTAACTAAAAGTAGTCTATTGTTAACACTCTTGCATGTAAGCCTAATGTTGTAAGGGTGCGTGGCTAATAATAGCATGCAACCTATTTTGGGATTAGATAAGTAGTGAAGGGAAAGTCCCCACCCTTATAAGTATGTAGTAAAATATATAAAAAGAGATACATGGAGATAGAGAGAGCACACAAGTGTGAGAACTCGAGATATGATGAGATTATCTTTGCTAAATCTGTATACGCGAATGAGCATATAATACGGTTATTGTAATGAAGATTATGTGTATTTACTAAAATTAATATAATAGAGATTATGGACTGAATCAAGGTGTTATCATGTTTACAGTTCAATATTGCATGCTTGATTTCATTATGGTTATCCTTTAATGTTGTTATTTTCTAGATCTAGATTTGAATATGCATTGTAGAAAGAAATAATAACTATAGATCTGAATGCTTAAAGTCTTCATCATGCTATCATCCTAAAAAAACCCTAAAGAGGGGTATGGTACCTTTACACGCTTCGGGTGAGCGCTCAACCTAGCTTGAGTGATGTGAGAGTGCGTTTGGGTTTGTATTGTTGAATTCTAGGTTGCATCATTGGTTCCATTCCTAGGACCTCTTGTTCAATTATTTTCGTGGATGGTTTGCAGCAATGAAGACATACCGGTTGACCTTAGAAAGTGTTAAGGAGTGGATACATGATCTGGAAGAAGAATACGCACAACGGTTTAGCATTGGATCTAAGTTTAATGCATGTGTGTGGGTGGAACAAAATTTGTATGACAATTTATATGAGAGCTTTTTGCTATCTTTCTAGTAGAATTGTACAAGTGGTTGATTGCTTATGCATCTAAGTGGAATTGGAGGTATCACGCACTTGTCTGGACACATGAAGAATTTCAGGCCCTTTATGATGCTGATTTGATTTGGACTCGAGTTGTGGATATGTGGTTCCATGGTGTTTTGAATAGTTATATCTTGGAGTAATCAATTTCAACTTATTTGTGTCCAGAGGTAGCTAAATTCTAGTTTTTATGATATCTAAGGGGAACTTACCTGTAAGGCATTTCAATGGCGATCAAGATCTTAATGGTAACTTTGAATTTGGAGAGTAAACTGATGTCTAACTAAACCCACCATGCGTGGGGAAGGAGTAGGTTTGATGAAGGATGGCAGACCTAGTGACGAAAGGAAGAGAGAGGAAAGGTGGCTTAAGTATAATGAGGTGCACGAGAGGGAGATCGAGAAGCAACGGGAGGTTTTGAGAACAAATGGTGTTATGGAGAAAGATAGTTCGGGAAGGAGTTAAAGTTCACACAGAAGACATGGAACCCGAGCCTCATGAACTCCCCCATTTGGGAAAACATGATAGGGAACCCTCCTCAACCTCATGTAGAAGTGTACCAATAGAGACAACCTAGGCCACGGCGTGCATCTGAATCCACCTAGAAACCTTTCCCTTGCACTTGGTTTTCCAAAGCATCTAGTACAACAAGTAGTCAATAAGCTAATTCAAGTAGTGGGAGAGTAGGAGTGAGTCTTATAACAGACACAAAGATGATAACACAAATGGCTTCATTGTTATATGTGAGTAACATTTTCAGGTGTATCATCAACACAAAATATAGGCACGCCAATTTTTGGACTAACTTATGGGAGTAGTAATGCTTCGCAGACTATTAGGGTACAATTCAGTTCTACTATTGGGACATAGGGAAGTACATCTTTTGGTCCCGACCCCAACTACAAGTTTGGGATCAGGAGGCATAGGTAGCTCTAGTTTAGGTAGATCTCGGTGGTTCTGGAGGTAGGGGAAACACAGGAGGTTCTGGATTAGGTGGGCAAGGTCCGCACCAACCCCAAAACATTTACATGGAGATGTATCTTCATATTCTAGATTATAGGGGCATAGAAGATGTTTCGAACATGTGCTCATGTGTGAAATAATGTGGCACGTAAAAGGAATCATGGCTGCTTAGTGTAGGGAAAGCCAACTTGCTACTACGTTATAAGGCGCGCACACAAATGGTACAAAAAATTTGAACACGATAAGACTTATGTAGACTATACAAATTTAAAAGATACATTCCTTAAAGAGTTTCACATCCCTGAGTTTGAGCGAAGAGTATAAGTTCACTCAAGGATATTAAGCAAGGCACTACCAAATGTGTTAGAGAGTATGATGTATGGTTTAAAACACTGTTATCTAAGCTTTCTTATGACATACACGCAATATAACATGCACAATGGTTCATTGGGGAATTGATTACACCTTTTAGGAGGGTATTATCACATAAGACATATAGTGATCCATGCGAATAATTTGAAGTAGCCTTACGCGCTGAGGAAGTTGGAAGCATAGATACTAAGGTGAGCCCATTTTTAGAAGCACAGATCACAGCTATGGAAAAATAGTTGGAGAAACTATCAGCAAATTTAGCACATGAGACACACACAAGGATTTGGTGCATAGATTATGAAGTAGAAGGTCACAAAAAGGATAGTTGTCCTCGTATATCAGTATGCTTATTGTTGTTGGATTGTGAGATATTCCATTTAAACCATGATGCTAGTCGTTTCCCATTATTACAATGTGTGATAAGGAAGAACATTCAAGCTATTGTAAAATCTGTAGGTCCACAACTCATGAAATGGAAGACTACCGACTGATTTGTTAGATCCATAATGCTATAGATATTGGTGTATGATAGACAGGAGTTTTAGATAAATCTAAGGGAAAGAACAAACATCAGGACCAAGATCACAATCAGGCGTGCTATGATCGGAATGAAGGGAATTTTGAAGGCGGTCATGGTAGAGGTTGAGGATACCGTGGTGGATTCGGAGGATGAGGCCATGGTGGTGGAAGAAGTGAGTTCCCTCGTAGAACATGTTATACATGTGGATCTCCTGACCACTACATGCGTGAATGTCCTCTAGAATATTACATGTTCATTTTTGGAAAGAATCATAGCTATGAGGAGTGCCCAGACTTGTATGAGCATCTTAGTAAGCAACATAAACAAGAAAAAAAAAAGGCACAAGGATGGTTAGGATACAACGTTGTTGAAAATCAATGGATTCCTAAGTTGGTGGCGAGTCCAAAGAGTTGCAAGTGAAGATTATGACCCGCGTTGAGGTGGCACACGCCTAGAGAAGCATTACAGTAGAAGCCTACCATCACTAAGGAGGAGGTTCTACATGCATGGTACCTAGATCCTACCTATCAGAAGGAGGTTTATCAGGAAACCATGGAAGTTCTTAGGAATCTTCAAGGTGAGATACAAGTACTTAAAATAGCAATCACGAGAAGATGGAGAAAAATAAAGTATCAGAGACGGTCCAAACTGATATAGATGACTTAAGGGAAGTGTGTAAAATGTTGCACCAGGAAAATATCATTCCATTATTAGGGGATTGGTTAAAGGGAAACACTCCACACGCAAGTATTGAGACTAGACGGTAGATCCTACATGTGAATCTTCCCCTCATAGCCTAGATTATGACAAGGAAATAACTCTGAATGTTGTTGTGGATGTGTGTCTATTGAGTAATATACAAATTGATACAAAGCGTGGAAGTCAATGTTCTTACCTTATATGCATGGGTACAAATGGGAAGACCCCATTGTAGTCACCCTCTAATATATTGTTCATGGCTAATCGAGACTAAGGTCACTCCCATTGGAGTTTTGAAAGATGCATCCATTACCATATAAGGAGCCAAGTTCACTCGAGACTTTATAGTTTTAGAGCTGGAAGAGTCGGATAGCTTCCCAACTCTATTGGGGCATCCTTAGTGCTATGAAAATAATGTTGACCTTTGTTTCAACAATGGTTATAGCAGTTTTGAAAACAAGGAGGAGAGAATTATTATCCCTTTAACATATGGAAAATTTGCACCCTATGTTGAGCCCTTGAGTGAAAAATATTTGAATAGGATTTATGTACACGCCATCCGAGATCCGAGAGATACTTGATCCAACCAAAGAAGGACTAATTCATTGGGAAGATACATAGTCTATTAGTGATACTACAAATGTTTCTTGTGATAATTGGGCTCACTGCACTTATGAGTTGGGTAGGCGCGAAGTAAAGAGCATATTTCCTAGAGGTAGTAAACCACATTATGTCAGAAGGATAGGTAACAACTTGGTACCTTGTTACCTTTGGAGAAGGAGATCCTATGGTATTCCACGCATGCCATGGAAGAGCAGTGGATAGACCCACCGAGAAAGAAGAAATATGCTAGCATATACACTACGTGGGATAACAACACACTTTGGTAGGTGGCCCACAAGAGGATAATCTTGTAGGATGGAATGAAATTAGGATTTCTCTTACTACTAGGTTCTTTAGGAGAAATGCACCTACTCAAATATGTACTTATCATGGTAATCAACTTGTTTAGCACCACGTTCAGAAGTGTGAGAGACTCTGGACAGAAGGGTAGGAAGCTTTACCACCTTGCTATGGGTGCACAAGTTTTATTCCACTTTACAAGGTTTCGTGCGTGCTTGGTATGTATATGAAAAAATCCATAGAGGGACTAGAAATTGATAGGATTTAACTATAGGAATGGCCCAGATGTTTAACTTCTTCTCTTCAAATCCTCCAGTGGAAGAATAATTGAAATTCATAAAGTGCTTAACTATGGGAGATAGTGCCAAGGCTGAAGAACTACTTCAGGAGTTATTAAATGAAGGAAACTGAGGAACACTTCTTGTTGAAGAAAAAAAGGTCAATGCCATACTACTTCAATGTGCTTTCCTTGAGAAAGAAAAATTCAAAATGGTCTACATAGTGGATGACGAAGAAGTAGAAAATCTAGATGTAAACCATTCAACAGGTAGGCCGAGGTGATGGACGGTGTAGATAAGACCACTTGAGCTTATCATGAACCTATGAAGAAAAAGTGGGTGAATATTGGAATAGATCTTTGAGCCTAAGGAAGCCATAATTGGAGACTATTGGTAAGAATTTGAAGTGGAAAAAATCATAGAGTTACTAAGGGATTACTAGTGCTTATTCCCTAGGGGGTACCATGAACTTAAAGGCGTGCATGAATTGTTAGGGGAGATGAAGATAAAGCTTAAAGAGGGTGCGCACTTGAGTTAGAAAAAGACCTTATAGGATGAAACCCAACTTGTGCGAAAAGGTTAAAGAAGAGATTGATAAAATGATGAAGTCTGGGATTATCAAGCCCCTTGATGAGTCAGAATGGGTTAGTCTAATGGTGATCAGTATCAAGAAGGATGGACATATTAGAATATGTGTGGACTATAGGGAGCTGAATGCTACATGTGTAACTGATCCCTTTCCTATGCCATTCGAGGAAATATTAGAAGGCATTGCAGGGTGTGAAATCTAATTATTTACAGATGGGTTCTCTGGGTATCATCGGAGTTTGAATTACCCAAGAGGATCGGAAAAGACTACGTTTACTACTGAATGTGGTAGCTTCACCGATCTTGTAATGCCTTTTGGTCCGAAAAATGTGTCTATTGTATTTTCACACATAGTTGTTCAAGCATTTAAGGAATTTATCCATAGCTTTTTACAAGTTTATTTGGATGATTGGATGGTGTATGGATTAGTTAAAGATCATTGTAACAATTTACGCTTAATGTTTGAAAGATGTAGATAGTTGTGTATCTCTTTGAACATCAAGAAGTACATATTTTCGACACCATTTGGAATACTGCTAGGACACATAATCTATAAGGAAGGTTTGTTGGTTGATCCAACCAAGGTTGCAGTCATTATAGGCCTAAGAGAGCCTACCAGTTAGAGTGAAGTGCACAAATTTTTGGGTCATACAGGATATTATAGAAAGTTTATCAAAGGATATGCCAAAGTTGCCACGCAATTGGAATAATTATCGAAGGGGAAAGGTACATTCTACTGGGGAGAACCGCAGCAACGCACATTCGAGACATTAAAGGAGAAACTTATTACCGCGCCTATTCTACGTTTTCCTTTGTGGGACCAACCATTTCATGTACATGTTGACACCTCTAACATGACCATTAGCACGGTGTTGGCTCAACTGGAGAAGGTATTGTAGATCATCCTATCTATTTTTCTAGTAGAAATCTGAATCCTATAGAACAAAATTACACAACTACAGAGCATGAATCTTTGTTAATGATCTATGTGCTACATAAATTGCACTAGTACCTACTAGCTACACCATTCGTATTTTATACAGATTGCATGGCATTGAAGGATTTGGTGAACAAGCCTATTCTACAAGGGCACATATGTTGATGGATACTCTTATTTCAAGAAATTGATTTCACAGTTGTGTTAAAACCAAGGAAAAGTAATTCTGGACCAGATCATTTATCAAGAATACAATCAAGAGAAGAAGCACAGGAAATTGAAGATATCATGCTAGATGCATAGTTATACATATTACAATGAGCGTCATCAAAACTAGAGGACATTGTTGTCTTTTTATGAACAAGGATGTCACCGAAGGAATGAAGTCCTTGGAGAAGAAACAACTTTCTATATGCGAAACCCCTTCATGTTAATTAGTGGTGACTTATGTACAAGTTAGGTTCGGGATGAAGTATCGCATCATCATTGTGTACTAGAACATGAGCGCACAAAAATACTATAAAAGAAGCTCATGGTGGTATTACGGTGGCCACTATGCCGGTGATGCCTTTGCATGCAAGATTTAACTCATTGGATTATGGTGGGAGACCCTATATAAAGATTGTAAGGAATTTTGTAAGGCATGTGATCATTGTCAACGTCTTGGAAAACTAGGTCAATGAGATGAAATGCCTCTAAGACCCATTACTAGTGTAGAACCATTTGAGAAATGGGATATATATTTTGTGGGTCCTATTTCACTAGTTCCATGCAAAACTAGATCGCACTACATCATAACTTGCATGACTATCTGACAAGGTGGGAAAAATTAGTACTTATAAAGGATTGTACAATGGCTACAACAACTAGGTTTCTATGGGAAAATATTATTACAAGGTATGGATGTCCTTTAAGTTTGACCAGTGATAGGGGCACACATTTTCTTAATGAGACAATCATAATTTTATTATATGAATTCATGATTACACACCATAAGACTACACCCTATCATCCTCAGAAAAATGGGACTACTGAGGCTTTCAACAAAATTTTGAGCAAGAAATTGAAAAAATTTGTGATGTTGGAAGAAAGGATTGGGATGATAAAGTATCTCGCAGTACTTTGGGCATATTAGACAACATATAAAAGGTTGAACAAAGCCACACCATTTCAGTTAGTGTTTGCACGAAGCCATTCTTCCTATGGAATTTATGTTACCTTCTTTGCATATTGCATCTTTGGAGGTCTTCTTGACAAGAAATCACTAGAAGAACGGATTGAAAAGTTAATCAAGTTGGATGAGTGATGATCCATAACACATTAGAGTTAGAAACAAGAGAAGGCTAGGAAAAAATCATGGCATGATGAGACACATCAAGGATAAAAATCTTGAGATAGGACAAATGGTGCTACTTTATGATTCTAAGTTTTTGCACCATCCAGAAAACTCAAATTACATTGGTTGGGGCTGTATGTTATCAATCCCATACTTGAAACCGATGCTTGTTAGTTAGAGGCCCTTTATGAAATACGTTTACCAGTTACTTCAACGGAAGTAGGCTGAATCCCTACTATAAATAAGTCTTCTTGGTGTTTATAATAAGGAAGTGTTACCAATTAGATTAGGTTTTCAATTCTACATTTCCTTAATGTTTTTCCTTCTTTTTCGTTATGCTTTGTCAATTTAGTTGGTGTGTTTGTGTAATAAGTGCATTTACACACCAGAAGTTAATTACTATTTGAAGAATTTTCTATGCATAGAGGACTGCACATACCCTTAGTGTGGGGTAGGTTATTGATATCTAGGTACATGACTATTGAAAATAAGTCCACATGAAAGGAACTATCTACGGGTGTTATTCAAGGTTGGAGAATTGAAAAAAATCTAAACAAAGATTACTTCTAGACATGGGGACCATAGAAAAAGATGAATGAAGAAACAAGTATAATGTGAGGTAAGAAGAGGCGGGAAGACTACCAGTGGAAGGTGCAGTGATGAGGTACTCGGGCATGTGGATGTGTGTTTAAGAGAAGTCTACAACCAAAAGGTAGGAGGATGCGCTAGAAGGTTATAGCTTGGGCATGAAGATGTACCACACGGAAATAATAAAATGGTAAATTAATGAGAGGATTATTGGTAGGTGGAGGTGTAATAAATGAACTAACATTTTTAAATTCTATATAAGGATAGGATGCATATTCATTTTTACCATTACAATTGAGATAATTTGAAAAGGATTAAGTATGAATGGACGAGCAATCGTATTGAGGTGTGAAGAGTGTGAAACTAGATATGGAGAGAAGGGTTATGCACAGGGATAAGCTTGGATTCCCATAGGTGAAGGGTTTTAGTGAAGAAGATGCGTTACAAAAATGAGTTAGGGCATGTGATTTCCACTAGGGAATGAATATTTCAACTAGGGTTTCAACTCACTCGATTACAGGGGAAAAGAGATATTTTTCAAATGGAACCAAAGAAAGAACCTATAACGGGAGATAAAGGGAATAAGAAGGTTGAGGTGGAAGAAGAAATTACTCCCGAGAGTAATTTATCTAGAAATGAAGTATCCAGAAGGCGTGATTGTTGGACAAGAATGGGATTCCCATATCCACCAATGTAAATTCAATGATTACAACCATCAAGCTTGAGACAATAAGAAGAAGCTCGATGTGTTCTTGAGAATGAAAACAAACAAGTGCAAAGAGAGGATAAGCCGATATATACGATGACACCGGAGAGAATTTTCTAAAGTAAAATAGAGTCACCGGTTGTATGCGAGATGCCATACTTTGGAAAGTATGAACCATTGTATCGGAGGTTGATGAGCGAGTCTATTAGGAATTCTTCTACTTCACCGGATGGAGGGTAAGAATCACAACTACCTTGATTTCAATGGTGACATGACTAAAAGCCTCGGGTTTGGATCTAGATAGTGATCTAAGCGATAAAGCCACAATCCTAGAGACGAGGAAGGAGCTGGGGTATACCAAGGGTCCGTGCGGCATGAACATTGAAAAATTGAAGAAGTCTTGAGTAGTGCGGGAAGCTGCACATATTGTGACAAAGATGAATGACTAAGGAAGGTGGTCACAGGTAAACACAATGTGGTTGCATGCCACCAAGAAGATATCTCAAGGAGTGGTCTACAACATTGCATATCACATAGCAAAGACAATTATTGAAGAAGCATGGATAGGTGACAGAATAAGTTTTGGTGTTGTATTATTGTCCTTAGTATTCATGGAGATTGGGGTGCTGATGGGACAAAGGAGAAGATTTAGGAGTACCCCACAGAACACAAGTCACCTACGAGAGAGGTTTGGAAAGTACTTGTGTGATGGATCAATGAGTGGACCATTCAAGTAGAGGGTGGAGATGTGGTATGATAGACTCGTGTGGTATTCGAGGAAGAGTGGCACATACCCAAGGATTTACCTTCAATGGTGGGTAAGGTAGTTCAATTTTCTCGTATACCAACACTTTTGCATCGCACGATTTGTGATGAAGGATGGGGCTTGGAGCCCATGGTGCAAACTATTGTACACCTTCACAAAAAGGTATTTTCTAGCATCAGTTCATCAGTTTTCAGATGTGTGTTGCTTAACCTTCAATGTAGACAAGGTAGATTGTGACTACCACACTTTGAGGAAGAAGTATGTATATCTAGGGCGCAATGCATACATTGAAAGACTTATTTCAGATATTATAAGCATGAAACTTGTAAGCTTGGAAGTTGGGGACACTGGAGCAATGCTTGTGTACCTACAAATCAAACCCAAGCTAGAGAATGCTAAGTATGTGGAGAATGAGTTCGTGCTCCCAGGGCCACCAAAGGGTAAGCATATAATGGAAAATGTTCCAACACCCAAGCCCACAGAAACAATTCAAGTCGATGATGAGGAGGAGGAGCATGAAGATAGTGGTGATTTGGAGCACGGATGCGAGGGACAACCTCCAAATAAGGATGAAGGCGAGCGTGTAACTACACCACCGCATATAAAAGAGGGGATGATGAGGACTTGGATGCAGTCCAAGGAGAGTGCTGATTCAAGAGAGTGTTCAGGAGAACAAGGACCCAAGGTGCTACTCCACAAACAATGCATAGATCACCTCGACTCTCTCCACAGAGGGAGACAACTGAGAAAATGAGAAGGAAATTAAAATTGAATGAGGTAGTGGAATAGTCAGAGGAAAGCATGCCCAATTCTCCTACACCTCTAGAGAACGTGGAATAACAAAAAGACAAAGAAATGAAGGATGGGGAAGAGGAAGAAAAAGGAACAATCGAGACATCAACCGAGACTACTCAGGACATAACATTACAAGTTCCAAATCTTAAAGCCCAAGTTCCTAAGCATCCTAGATCATGAAGAATAAGTGGGGAGTATATTCCAACAGCCATGGGATACACCAAGGAAAGATGTAAAATTGTCCACGCCCGTTTCCAGAGAACAATGACACAAAAGGAGTTGTATGGTTGGGAGTTAATGGATGAAGATATGGCAACAATGCACACAAGGAAGTAATTGTCATGGTTGATGCACATGCACATGGATGAACCATAAATTTGATGTGTGTGAGGAGTCATGCGTGTCAAGGAGGTTGAAAAATACACCTCAGATTAGGCACATAATAGTAAATCCTACTATTATATCAGATGGACATGTAAGTAATGCTTTGGTGAAGGTAATGACAGAGCTGACACGATGGAATATAGATAAAGCTTCCATAATTAGGGCACTAAGGGAAGAGATCAAGACTAAGGATGAGGAGATAGCATTCCTAAAGTAGGAAAGAGACTTGGCACAGAAGAAGAATGATGTGTTTATCAGCATCGCAGAGGAGATTGGTGACAATGTCATGAAGGCTAGGCCACACTTATATCCAAAGGTACCCAAGATGTTTCCTTTAGTGATACATTATGTAAGTACATTAGTGGACTTAGTACTTGAAGATGAACCTCTGTGCATGCCAGCACCAAAGGATCTAACACAAGAAGAAGAATGAGAAAAGGCTTCAGTGATGCGGAATATTGCATCATATGAAGGATTTCTTCAGAGCTTACAGGAGGAACTGAAGAAGGTGGATCAAGTGTTGAATATTTGTATAGCGCCAGAGGCTATTATAAGGACCAGGACCATTTTAGAAGACAATGAGGTCCTGAAGGCCATGAAGGATGAGACATTGGGCCACATGGAAGCAGTTAGCACTTGTTGTCAAAGCGCAAGGCCCTTACAAAAACTCGGGAACCTTATAGGAAAGGTCATATGAGCGTGGGAAACTCATCACTCAAAAGATGGACTTGTTAGAAGGGAGAATGAATGGCATGTCCAGCATTGTGTTTGTCTTACAGAATGAGAAGTGAGAAATCGTAAGGGATGAGCTAGAATCAATTATAGTGGATATTCCAGAGAAGGCAGAGGCCATACTCAATGACTGGAAAACCTTAAAGGTGGAGATAAAAGAGGAATATCTAGAATTTATTATTCTGTTGTAGAAGAAGATACAGAAATCTGAAGGAATTCTTCCATTCATCTGAATTCTTTCTATTCTTCTATTCATATTCTTTCATTTTTTTGGGAGAAAACCATTTCTGGGGCGAAAATGAAACTAGTGTGGGGTAATGTTGATCAGTCAGACTCTGGCACTTAGTGAAGAGAATACAGAAAGTTTCTCATGGGAGAACAGAGCACATTCAAAGGCATGAAAGTATTGGAAAGGATCACATGCGAAGAACAAAAATAGGTTCGGGACTTAGCCGTTTTCATGACAAAGATCTATTTTTGGAGATAGCGTACGGAGCACTCAAACCGATTAGAGACATGCACGTAACGCATTGGATATTTTTGGAGGATCAGCTATGAAGTGCTTTGCATGGACACATTCTCGAGAATAGATCTACTCTTGTCATCAGCGATAACTAAAAGTAGTCTATTGTTAACACTCTTGCATGTAAGCCTCTTATTGTAACGAGGTGTGGCTAATAATAGCATGTGACCTATTTTGGGATTAGATAAGCAATGAAGGGAAAGTCCCCACCCTTATAAGTATGTAGTAAACTGTGTAAAAAGAGATACATGGAGATAGAGAGAGTATAAAAGTGTGAGAACCGAGATATGGTGAGATTATGCTCGCTAAACCTATTACATGCATGAGCATATAATACTATCATTATAATGAAGCTTATGTGTATTTTGGAATTAACATAATAGAGATTATGGACTGAATCAAGGTTTTATCAGGTTTATAGTTCAGTATTGCATGCTTTATTTCATTATGGTTATCCTTTAATGTTGTTATTTTCTAGATCTAGATCTAAATATGCACTATAGAAAGATATAATAACTATAGATTTGAATTCTTAAAGTCTTCATCATGCTAACATCCTATGATAACAATCCTAAAGAGGGGTATGGTACCTTTGCATGCTTGAGTGAGCACTCAACCTAGGTTGAGTAATGTGCCAAAGATGCACACTAGGTTTGTATTGCTGAATTCTAGGCTGCATCAAAGTATCTCACAAACATGAAATATGATATCAACTAAGGCTATCTCATAATCTATCAAATAGGGGACAAAAATATAAAACATACAAGATTAAATATGATAACTCATAGGAAAAATGTGATATGTTAGTAATCTATATATCATCATACATCATGAAAAATATAAATTTCCATGTACAAAATAGTGTGTCTCAAAAGTACATCCAATATAATGAGCCATCATGGGCATCTATACAAAAAGTGCCTTCATCATGAGGCATAATAAAAAATAATATATAACATACATCTATACAAAAATGTGCCTTCATCACAAGGCATGATAAAAATAATACATATACATATGTGCAAAATTATGCCTTTATATCGAGGCGATACACCAAAAAATACATCTAGTACATCAATAAGATAGTCAACCATGACTCTCACCCTCGTCATGTTGCACGGTCTAGGTCCAGTCTTTGCTATGTGCGGGCATCGAGGTCTTGGACATATCGAAGGTATTACATAATGTTATGCTAACCCATGCTGCTCTCAAGCATATTGTCTTGAAGTACCCTATACTGAGATCACGTTGATCACGATGGCCTATGGGATCTAAATTGGGATGTGTGGCCTGTTATTTGACTATACTCAGGATCTCTCTACTCGGCCGAGAATGGTCACGTAATCTTGCATCCTAAACTATGTGGCCTCACCTACTACAGTAGCACTCTTTCCAATAATTAGTTGTACCCATAAATGTGTGTCTACCTACTAAAGCGTATCACGCTCCAATCTCACGTTAGCTATCTCTATCCACAACTAGGCTCTATCTGCTACGGTTGATCCCTCTACTATAGCTTGGTCCTTATCTTCTGCAATTGTAGACTATCTGTTATCCCTCGATCTCACTCGGTCATGGCCTATAATATATCTGTCTAGGCTTGATCTCACTCTATCACAAGATGATCCCCATATGTGATAGCCTGGTCTCTCTCCGAGTAATAACCTGATCCTTCTCGGTATCCATCTAGAGATTTAAGGATGTCACTTGTTATAAATGTTGTTTTAAGGCAGCCACTGCCCACAATCATTGAATCACGAATATCTTGAGTATCCTCCTCCATGTCCTCACCACCCCTGCCATCTCCTCCACCTCCTGGTGGACTATGTTGTGGAATCGCATGAGGGGGTGATGGGGTACCTGTAATGGTGCCTGTAATGGAACCACCTGTGGCTACACCACTATTCGTTGTTGTATTAAGCTTTCTTAAATTGGTACCCCTATATGTGGTCCTCCATGTGAACCTACTTTTACTTATGCCTCTGTATCGGGCCCCTTACCCCCATGCTATTGCATCCAATACCTCATGTGGTATAGTCAATCTATGTGGCATCACTATTGCATACCACGTTACATAATGGGTAGTCCCTGGATCCACTATCTGCGCCCGATGTACCCAAGGCTATGGAACCACTGTAAAAATCTTGTGTGAGCTTAGCCTAACCTAATCTAGGGCCCAATGTGGAAGAAATATCTATACCTACGTGAATACCACATCTCATCACAAGGTATCCCCTCGATGAGAAAAAATTGGCACGGGACGTTGTCCACTCTATACCACTCCAGGACATAGCTCCAGCTCCCAATACTAAAATGGTCCACTATAGCTGAAGTCAACTCAACTACATCCTGATGCCAATGGTATAACCTATATGGCCACCATGTGATCATATGGGGATGTACCTCATTGAAATATCACTTATAGCAATATGTGTCCCTCCTTTGGTTGTGAATGTAATCTCTGTATGGAACCCAACCCATAACGGAAGGATCTCCAATAACTTGCACTCTCAAATATCTTGTAGGGTGGCCTATTGTAATATGATCCCAGACCTGGCTATATAATAAAGTGGTAAGACCCACTAACATCTATCCATGATAAGCTATCAAGTGTAAATCAAATTATAAATGAGCCAATATCCACTAACCCAAACAATACACCTCTCCCTGAAGTAGGATGTGAATCACTCCAATGAGACCTAGAGGGAATCGTGTGCCAGTCTTGTCAGGAAAAAATATGCCACTGGAAAGAGCTAATAAATATACAAGGACTTATCCTAGCCACGGATTGGCCATGCACATCCCAATGAAAACTATCATATCCTGGCAGGTATATATGTCACTCCAAATATCATGGCAGTATATCACTCAATAAGGTCCTAACGACCATCGTATGTAATCAAAGGAAACTGAGGCGAATAGGAACTCATAAGATCTACCAAACATCCTCAAATGTAATACTTATCTCACTAGTAGGTAATCGGAAGGTTTCACTCTCCTTCCGCTATCTCTTAGCTAAGGTTGTCAACATGTTGTGATCTAAGGTAATCCATGGCATATATGTTATGTAAGATAAACTGGTCACCTCCAAGGTGATATCGAGAACACTGGATGCATTAGCTAAACACCACCTTGTAGGTCGGGAGCCTCCTTATTACTCCCACATTACTAACACATCCAAGTCCACCTGCAGAACTAATCAGGTCATTTATTTTTATCTTTGTCTTCCATTCTACCATTTAATTTTTCTAATTCTATCATCTAATTTTTATATTCTATCACATTATTCTTCTATTCTATCATTAAGCTTCTATAATTCACCTATTTCTTCCACCTAAGGTTTTGTAAGACCTTAAGTTTCTCCTAAAAGCAATTGAAAATTGGATTTTGTGTTTGGGTGCACCCCTAGATGTAATGGTGCACCAACGCACTTCCTCATGCATGGTCGCATTTCCCCAACATGGGCACATTTTCCCAAAGCATAGGTTCATTTCTCTTCACACCAATGCATAGGCACCCCCGCCGAGCCAAAAAATTAAGCAAAGACAAAAAAATGTAAAGCATAGGTGCATTGGTTTGTGCATAGGAACATAGGCACCCACACATGCGTAGCATAGGTGCACCCCTTCTCTCTCACGTTTTGCCCTAATTTTACCTAAAAATATGAATTTTAACAAAAATTAAGTACTTTGAATAACCAAGGTAAAAAGAACAGTTGTTTGTACTTTTGGTCCATCTGTTGTGAGCCTCATGTAGTCCCTCACTTGGTCTACAAGATACCTCGATTCGCTACCCTCGCCAATCCTTCCCGTAGGTCAGAGCTCAAATCAGTAGTAAAATGGTAAGTGAATGTGGTAAATAAACTTTCATCGATGGCTTATATACCCATTTTTACCTTCCGTAGTGTGTCTCTACCCCCAAAAGTGCCTTGAGACCTCTATATTTCTTCTAAAATTCTTCTAACACTTTCCACGATGATTTATTTTAATAAATAATTATTTTCAACACGTTTTTGCTACGTTAGGGCATATTTTTGCTTCTCGTGGCCTATTCTACTACACAGGGAATAATTTAACCTTACAGTCACTTTTAATGTTGTCTCACAACTTCATTATTTCTTCCATAATATTTTCTTCTATAAAAATAAGTTTTTTTAGAAAACCCTAAAATTTTCAAAAAAAAATGGTAAAAATCCAAAAAATTGTAATTTTTTTGCAAAAATTGGTAAACAATGGTCATGCAATGAATCTTGTATCATGACATTATCCTCGAACATCGAACTATGTTCTAAAAAACATATTTCTATGGTTCTTTCTTATTTTGGTCTCAAACAACTTACAGATCATCGTGATCTACCTCCATTAACGAAAGCTAGGTCAAGCATTTACTATGTCGGATACTCTGTGTAACACCGAGTTGAGAGAATTTTTCATAGCGCACGTAATGTTTTCCATGGGGCTTTTGTGTCCTCTCGTTATTCCTCTCACATGTATCTTTTCTTGGGGCACCATTTTTAACC
>CM031237.1:40767767-41014537 GCA_018340775.1 Taxus wallichiana var. yunnanensis
AGGTTATCTTGATATTCTGCTCAATGAACTTTTTCAAGTCGAAGCAAGTTCTGGGCTTGAAGAAATGGACAGTAATGGGAGCCAGGGCTCTTTCTATATTCTGTGCATCCAGGGCTATTTTGCAGGTGTAGTTTCCCAAAGAGATGGGGAAGTGCAAACCAGTAATCTTCTTGTCCCTGCAGGTTCTATGCAATTTGTCCAATTTCCTGCATACTTCTATCAGAGCCATCTTGTCACTGCAGAACATAGGAAGCCTCAGAGGGGTGCTCTCATAGCCAGCAAGCCTGATATAGGAGAATTTTCTGAATTGGATAAAATAGGCACCGTAGTGCGATATCAGGCTCATGGCTTCATCAGAAAATCTTCTAGCAGTGTCACCCTCGAGAAGTCTGACCATGTACATGGTGAAAGCATCATTCACCCTTCGGAAATTACGATTGCTGGTCTCTAGGGTGAACTGCGGGCAGTAGGCATACACAGGATCATCCTTGTGGGCATCAATGTAAGAAAAGCCAAACCATTGCCTTGATGCCGCCAGAGTATACATCAGGTACGAAGTCATGTAGAATTTCTTCGTTTGCTGTACATTGGACAGCTGCTCTGCTAGGTTCATACTGATGATTTCTGCCCAGTTGATATTTTGGGTTCCCTCGCACACCATATTGATGAGCGGGCACATCCATAAATGGAACTCGTTAGTAGAGGGTAAGCCCATAACCCGAGCCAGTAGGATTATGAAATCCAACAATTCTTCATTGAAATCTACCTGGAAAAGAGTCTTGGATAAAGGAGATGCTCCCTTCTTAGGGTTTTTAAGCCAAGACTTCACCACCCGTGCCTTATAGTTATCACTGTCTTGATTGAACATGGCATGTGCTTGATTCTTGGGAGACAACTATGACATTATCCATTTCTGGAATCCTCGGTGCGGTGCAATGGCGTAGCATCAAGTTTGGAAATGAGCTCCCCAGTATATTTGTTAATTCACTCGAATCAGGGTTGAAATGAGCTCCGCATGCGAGCACAATGTGTCTCTGCAAGCATTGCACCAAGATTGGGAAACCACCAAAGGTGAAAGCCAGGACATTGTCATGAATCATTTGTGCCATTGGTGTAGGGTTCGTGTCTGTCATCCTCAACTAAAAATCACCAAAGTCAAGGTGGCGAACTTCACTCGCTGTCCCGATATCAGGAACAACAGACTCTAGTGGTGAGACTTGTTCCTGCCCCTAGAATTTGATCTTCATGTTGATAGTAATTCAGAGAGTAGAGCTGCAAGCTAGACTTGGGATGGAATTGTAGAGGGAATGGATATGCGCACAAGAATTTAGATTGCAAGGGTTCGAGAAAAAGATAGCAGGGAAGCAGTGTGTAAAACGCATAGGGGGTCCACTCGTTATATAGCCGTTTAGGAGAGAGAAAGGCAATGAATGTGAATTTAATACATACCTACCAAATTGAATAAGCAAGATATTCGGGTAGAGCGAGAAAAATTAGCATGAATGGCACTTGGTTCATTTGGGACATGTGGCACGCGAAAGTGCGAAGTATGCGACTCGGCGATTCGAGGCGAAAAAGATGCACAAATGAACCAGGGACATGCGGGACGTGAAAGCACGAAGTACGTGGTTCGGGCGATTCGGGCGAAGCGGAAAAAGACGCGTCCAAATGCTTCGGGACATGCGGGACAAAAATACGTGGAGTACGTGACTCGGCCGAATCGGGTGAAAAGGGAACAAAGGATCCGGACTAACTTGGGACATTTGGGACAAAAAGTTCCGACGGGCCCGAAAAGAACTGACTTCGGGTAAACCGGCCGATCGGGGAACAAAGGGTCCAATTGAACTTGGGACATGCGGGACAAAAATATCCGACAGGCCCAAAAAACACGCAAAATGACCCAAAAACATAGATTTTCTCAATTTCTCGACTTTTAACATTACCAGGATAACAGAGAAGACACTTAACCTCAAAATTTTAAATTTTCAACTTCTTAAAAACAGGAGAATTTTGAGTGAACAACTGGATCCTTCTATGGATGACTTGACATAAATTCAAAGAATGAGACAAGGCAAGAATTTAGACAAAACTTGGGAAGCGCATCAAGTACCTTATCCATTGGGCCACGGAGTCATCGAATCAAACCAATACAGAGGACAACACACGAAAACAAAGGGAAAGAAAAACAAAATGTTGTACAAAATATACAAAGGACTCCCTAATCACCTATGACTTGAACAATTTCAGGTACTGCCCACTATAAGGAAGTGGGAGAGAAGAACCATCCATATAATCAAGGTAAAAAGAATTCTTACCAGCAAAGTGCCTGATCTTGAAAGGTCTAAGCCAAAGGGAATCAAACTTGCCATGGCTGCCACGAGGTTCATGCCTTTTATCCCACAACAAAATAGTGTCTCCAACTTGGAAATCTCTGAACCTGGCTTTCTTATCAAACATGACCTTAACTTTTTGTTGATGAGCAGATATCTTATCAGCAACTTCCAATCTATCCTCATTCAATTTGTGAAGGTACATTATTCTCTTATCCAAAGCATCATTGAAACTGGTATCTTCAATGGCCTTCATTAGATGCAAGGTTGACTCCACTGTTACTGGCAATTGAGCTTCTACTCCATATACCACTTGAAAAGGAGACATTCCAATGGCTCTCTTAGGTGTGATCCTGTCTGCCCAAAGAGCATCATAGAGTTTCTTGTGCCAGTTTCGTTGAGACTCATTGACTAATTTCCTTATTATGGTCACCAGATTTTTATTAGTGGATTCTGCTTGTCCATTTCCCTGAGGATAGTAATCTGAGGAGTGAGCCAGAGAGATGCCATATCCATAACAAAAATCCATCATCTCAGTTGAAGAAAAATTCGAAGCATTATCTGTCACAATCTTGTTTGGTACACCATACCTTACCAAGATGTTTTCTTTGATGAAACTGCACACCACTTCAGAAGTAGTACTCTTTACTGGAATGGCTTCTACCCATTTGGTGAAATAATCTGTGGCAGTTAATACATGAGTATGACCAGCACTAGAAGAGGGATTAAGTGTTCCAATGAAGTCCAAACCCCACTGTTGAAAAGGTTCTTCAATTACAATTGACTTAAGAGGCAAAGAGGCCAATTTGGGTCTACCCACGAAAGTCTGACAAGCCTCACATTTATCAACCCACTTTGATGCATCTCTGAACAAGGTAGGCCAGTAATATCCTCCATGAAGTATCTTATGAGCAGTGATAGTTGATGAGTAATGCCCTCCACATGCCTGATCATGAAAAGCTGAGAGTAGCTTTTTCATTGTTCCTTGTCCACACATTTCAAAAACCTTCCATCTAACCCACGTTTAAACAAGGCGTTTTCCCACAACACATATTGCACTGACCTTAGTTTAACAGTCCTCTTTTCTTTGGCAGTCAAATGAGAGGGGCATTCTCCATAGGTGAGAAAATGGGCGATATCAGCATACCATTCATCAACTGAGCTAAGAAACAGAATGGTAGGAAGACCAACTTTATCCTCCAGTAACTCATGTCTAGCTCCTTCAACGATGAGTTCACAAAGGCCTTTTCCATGGATGAGCTTGGTCGGTTTGATGTCAATATCATATTCTTGGACCTTAGCCACCCAGTTCCCTCTCTTGGATCCAAATTCCTACTGTGTGAGAATTGACTTAACAGTTGTATCTGGTACCAACACCGTGGAGTGAGAGTTAAGAATGTAAAAACGAAACTGCTTAACAACTTTAACCACTGTAAAAGCATGTTTTTCCATCATGGTGTATTTTAACTCATGATATTTTAGAATATAGCTCATAAATGCAATTGGGAGTTCGTGCTCATTAGAATCTTCCTGAGTCAAAACCGTAACCAAGGTGTTATCTGTGGCGTAGCAATAGATAATGAAATCTTTGTTGAAATCTGGACATGCTAAAACAAGAGTTTTAGCAATGGCTCTTTTAATGCCTTCAAAGGCTTATTTCCCTTCAGGAGACAAACCAAACGTTTGTTTTTCTTTCATCATTTGGGAAATATTCAAAGTTAACTCTGTGAAATCAGGGATGAACCTTCTCAAAAAATTGATCTTACCAAAGAAAGAATGCACGCCTTTTTTGTTGGTTGGAAGAGGGATTTGCTGAATAGCTTGAACTCGCTCAGGATCAATTTTAATACCATATTTGGAGACAATGTGCCCTAATAATTTCCCCTTTGTGACACAAAAGATAGATTTTTAGGATTCAAAGAGATCCCATGTTCTCTACATCTTAGCAGAACTGTCTCCAGGTGCTGAAAATGATCTGCCCTTGTTTTAGAATACATAGTCAAGTCATCAAGGTATACAACAATACACTTCCCTTTCAAACTTCCAAAGGCCAGATCCATAGCTCTCTGAAAAGTGGCACCAGCATTAATGAGCCCAAAAGGCATCCTTTTGTAAGCAAAGGTACCCCAAGGGGTAGTGAAAGCCATTTTGTGTTGATCTGCAGTATTAACTTCTACCTGATTATATCCTGAGAATCCATCAAGCATAGACAACATTTCAGATCCTGTTACTGCTTGTAAGACCTGATCCATCATAGGTAAAGGATAATTATCTTTCAAGGAAGCTTTGATTGATTCACGAAGTCAACACGAATATGAATCTCACCATTTTTCTTTCTAACAGGTACAATATTGGCAATCCATGTTGAATGATGGATAGGAAAAATGATTTTGGCTTTCAACAACTTCTGTATTTCTTGAAAAATTGTGTCAGCTATTTTAGGATTGTATTGCCTCTGCTTTTGTTTAAAAGGCTTAATTCTAGGTTTGAGAGGAATAAAATGTTGCATCTCCTTTGGTTGGAAAGCTTTTAAATCTTCATAAGAGTAGGCAAGAACATCCTTATACCTCTTTAAAAGATCAATTACTTTCTTCCTCTCATCTGATGTGCAACATTTTCCAATGTTCACGAGCTTAGGATCAGTAGAACTCCCAATATTAATTTTTCATATTCAACTGATTGTTGAGGTCCAGTAGAAGCTCTAGACTTTACATACCTATCGTGTTTATCAAACAGTTCCTCTAAACTCACCAATCCTTTAGGGATCTTGTTTCCCTTGAGTTTGATACATCCATCTTGATCCGTTTCTTCTCCTTGGGTGGCTTCTTTGTCAAAGGGCACACTTTCACGAGGTAAATTGTCACTTCCTTCAAAGTACAATTGTTCAAAATTATCCTTGAGTTCTAAGAAAGAAAGCAAGTGTTGATCATCATTGAAAACTTGCCAGTTACTTGTATTATCAGGTACACTAGGTCGATGGATCATCTCAATGGTGAACTTATCTTGAGAGAAGTCAGGATGAGGTATGAGCAGTGACCCTGAGACTGCTAGTGAATCGGCCCTGGTATTCTTCTCCCAGGTATTGCTTCGATGGAGAAGGCATCAAGAAATTCAATGGAATCCCAAACCTGATTCCTGTAATGTTTCAACCTTCCATTTTTTACCTGGAAGAGGTTTCTAACTTGCTTAACAATTAATTCCGCATCCCCACGAGCTAGAAGATTCTTCACACCCTGTTCTTTTGCCACATGGAGTCCAAGAATGAGAGCTTCATACTCTGTTGTATTATTGGTATTTTCAAACTGCAACTTGAATGAGAAAGGATGAAGGCTTCCTTCGGGTGACACCAATATGACACCAGCTCCAGAACCAGCTGAGGAACAACTTCCATCAAACTCTAAAATCCAAACACCATTAGGATCTTTAGGTGACACTTTGGGGAGTTGGATTTCTTCAGGAGACATAATCATGTAGTTGCCATGCCCCATATCCTCATAGAGTATTTGTGCTTTGGGATCATCCATTTTTTGTACAATATACTCGGGCGCTTCTCGAGCGACGACTTCTTCATTTTCCCATTAACAGGTACGAGTGCATGTGACCAATCCATTTGAATTTCTCCACCCACATCCTTACAGAAGTTCTGCTTAGCAACATCCCATATGAAGGAGGAATATCTGCTACTAAGATAGTAGCCAAAACTTTCTTCTCAGGCAAAGCAACAAAAGCCACTTGTGCATCTTTAATCCTTCCGACCAAGGGCACTTCCTTACTCTCCATAGAGTAACAAGATCCATAAGTGCGTGTGAGAGTCAAACCTAAGGCATGAGCTACTTTAGCAGGCATCACATTGTCGATGCTCCCGAGTCTATGTGCCTTGATTCTTGAGCCTATGACCAGCGATAAGAAGTGTCACATAGAATGGTTTGATTTTGTCACACGGGTGAGGTGACAGCGGCTATCAGATTAGGTTGTGGTGCGTAGAAGAAGGAGTGGGTAAAAGGCCTTTAGAGGTAGTTTTAGAATGGGAATTGACAAAGTGAATCATTTTAGCAAAAGCCTTGGGATGGGTTTGATAATATTCAGCCTCTGAGATTTGAACCTTAGTCTTTTTCAGGTGATCAATAATATCGAAAGACCCAGAAGTGGACGGGCTATCATCATTTGAAATCTTAGGTTTATCAATTTTAGGGGAAAAAGAAGTAACTTTAGTAGTAGAATTGACAGGACTCACCTTTGGTGCAGATGAAATGGGAATAGGAGATCCTCTTTTTACAATTACGGGGATAGTTGTCGGCTGCTCCTTAGATTTCTTGGTGGGCTGCATCACTTTCTCCCTCTGATTTGTCTGCTCTCGAGTCATGACAGCGTATGATTCACTATTCATGTCTGCTACTACTTCGTCATAATCATCCCCTTCATCAATGCCTTCAGTGGTGAAGAAATTAACTCGAGATCCCTCAAATTCATCTGCTTCATCATCAACCTCTTCAACAAATTCCTCGCCATCCTCATTAACCTCCTCATCCTCTGGTTCCTCAACTTCACAAGTTGCATTGACAGGAACTTTAATAGGAGGCCCTTCAAGCGCTAGCCTTGTTTGAGAAGTAGGCAAACGATTTCTGGGCTGAAAATTCCTCCTTGGAACGTCTGCATAGGGAGCATGCTGAGCCAATTGTTTCTTAATGGCAATGAGATCATTTGTAAGTTTTTGTACCAATGGATCAGTATTAGGTCCAAGAGTGGAAGAGGAGGAAGAAGCAGATTTAGATTTAGAAGGGTCTCTCCTCAACTTCCCTGACATGATTAAATCATCTTCAACACTAACAGCAAGAGTTTGATCCTCGGCCAATGTTGCGAGATTAGCCCTTCTCAGTGCATAACTAACTTCAGGCGATTGGGCATTTAGGAAAAAACATTTTTGAATTTGATCTACAGGTCGAGTATTTGGCGGAATTTTGTTAATCAACCTGTTGAATCGGGCCACAAATTCTCTCATGGGCTCTGGTGAATCCTTCTTTATTTGAGAGATTTGGGCTAGCAAGGCATGCACGTCTTCTGCTGGTTTGAAACGGTTTTCAAACCTAGTTCTCATGGTGTCCCAGCTAGTGATAGCACCAGCCGGAAGGTGATAGAACCAATCAGCAGCATTATCTTGTAAAGTCTCAACAAAAAGTCTTACGGAGACATCTTCATGTTCAACTCCCAGAACCCCACATGCAACTATGAAGGCTGCGATGTGTTCATCAGGATGCACTTTACCATTGCCTTTGAATTTAGGGAAGTTCTTCCGGTTACCTCTGGGTAACTCGTGTAAAGGCTGAGGAAGGGCAAGGGGCCCGACACGATGACCCCAGGGCAATGGTACCACCATTCTTGGAAAAATGGCTTGAAGAGGAACTACAACACCAACAAGAATCAAAGCTCGAAGATTAGGACTGATTGACTCTGAAGGAATACCACCCGTAGGGATTCTATCTTGAATAGGTGGAGTGCTTGTCGAATGAGTCTTTCTATTTCTTGTTGAAGGGAAAGGAAAACCCTGCTGCTCCAAAAGCTGGAACTGAGAATCTTCAATACCAAGGGCCCTTCTCCCTCGAGTAAAACGCGGAGTCGCCAGATCAAAGGATGATCAATAATTACAGAACTGGAATATGATTTCCCCAGTGGAGTCACCAAAAACTGTTGGTCGTCAAATAGGACTTCACGAAGAGCAACAGTCAGGGGACAAGAAGTCCCTCCTCTTTAATGGGAGAGGTTCCCTTATTCAGAAACGAACCTATTTACACATATACAAAACATGATTTCTTGTGGAACTTGGATATTACGAAAGTGTTTTCTTTTAGGATCATCAACTACAAAAGGACTGAGGAATGAGAATACGAGAATGAATGAAAGGCACCATTCGAATTATAGATGACAGTAATTCTTTATGTATGCGAAGGTACGGTGAATTGAAACAAGATCATTTGTATCATATAATTAAGATGAAATTTGAAAGACACAAAGTTCTATAAATAACATCTGCAAGAATACAAAGCTTCTTAACATAATACAGACAAATGATCTTAGCAATATTAAATGAATAACTTAGGGATAAAAGGAAATCAGATAGACAAAGAATGAAAAGTCCTTCTGTATTGATTTCTTTATGATTTATTTTACACTTTCAGAAAATAAGCCAAGTTCTTCCTCCCGCAAAATGGTGAGGAGAGGCCATTATATAGTTTACAAATCAGTTACTCTCGGTAACTACTTCTTTTAACTAAAGATTAGTTAAGGGTTGCCAATCGCAATACCCCAACTTATTACAACAAATCCGAGAGAAAGAAAGGGAAGAGAAGAGAAGAATTAGGAGAAGAAGACAGGTGCTTATGACTGGGAGGGACCCACTGATTTTAAAATCCGCTGTCTGAATCTCTTCAGCGCCTCGGCTATGTCTCTGCCACGAGGGACTGACGTGTTGGCTGTAGATTGGGTCCAAAATCTGAGGCACTTCTCCATTTCCTTATCAAACTCGACATGAGTATGATAGTCCTTATTTGCTTCTTCAATGGCAGATTGAAGAGAGCAGATCTCCTTCATTTTCTCTTTGGAAATGGAGCTTTTCTTGAATATATTACCTTTGACAAAAGCTCTGAATTGAGCTTTGATTTCTTGTAGGGAGAGAGGCACACCAGAAGTTTCATCCTGAAGATGACAATGTATATCTTTGAAAGCAGATACAACTAGTGTTTTGAAGGCCTCACCCTTCTGCCAGTTATTCTTCAATTCTCCCGAAGCCTCCTCCAGGA
This sequence comes from Taxus wallichiana var. yunnanensis, assembly GCA_018340775.1. Classification (NCBI taxonomy): domain Eukaryota; kingdom Viridiplantae; phylum Streptophyta; class Pinopsida; order Cupressales; family Taxaceae; genus Taxus; species Taxus wallichiana. The sequence continues at coordinate 40,776,892 of CM031237.1, forward strand.
CCTTGATCTTCCACTCCACGCTGTAAACCCAGGACTTTGATAGATTATCCTTTGCATCATCAAAAACCTTACTCGCCAATAAAATGTTTTCATCTGTTTGTCCCATGAGGCGGAGGTCCACTATGCAACTGCTCCAAAGTTTAAGCTCTTTATCTATGATCCCAATAGTGGAGGAGAGCTTTTGTTGCAAGTTGTTCACCTTTCCGTGGAGTTTGAAAGCTTCATCGATGAAGTTTAATCCAACAACAAGCATATCTTCCACCATGGCCTCCATAGCTCTGCCATAGACGGAATACTTGTGCATGTCTTTGATACTCTGTACTTCATCTTGGCTCAAAATTACAGGTGGCGGAAGAGTAGTCAATGGGGTAGGGTCCAAAACTTTGTCCTTGGACAAAAGAGATTTAATAAAACCTGTGAGAATCTGGGCTTGTTCCTCCAACTGTTCTATAGTTTGCTGCCCTTTTTCTACCCTCCCAATGACTCTTGTGACCGTTTCCTAGAGATTGTGGATCTCACCTTCAGGGGTAGACTCTCCCATAGGAATCCTTGAGAGTTCTAGGTCAGATGCCTGCAAATCTTGCTCTGGTTTATCTATCAGTAGGCTTAGCTATCTCTAGGAATTGCTGGCCCTGAGCATCAGACACTATCTTGGAGGTGATTCTAGCTTTTTTGGCGTGGGAAGGAGGAGTAGTGCCTAACAAAGCTGCCACAACATCAAAATTTTGCCCTGAGCATCGAGAGGAAGGCTTTCTCTTCCTATTTTCGACGATAGGCTGCACCCATGCAAAAGAGGAGGAGGAAGAAGCAGGAGGGGCAAGAGGACCAAGAGACAGAGAACTCATGGCGCTCAAGGTTTACACAGCTGTTGTCTCGAGTTGAGACATGAGTGGGGCGCTTGAGACAACTGGTGCAGAGGAATCAATAGTACTTGGAAGCTCAGTGCTCTGTACCTCTTTGTCCTTATCCGTCGGAGCTTCAGGGGCACTTGTGCAGGGCCGACACTTCACTTTCCTCACTTTCACTGAGAACAATGATGTTCTCTGGTCCCAAAGGCAATTCTACCTGCTTTCTCTGGGATCTTCTTCCACAGGCTCCTTCTTAACCTCTTTGAGTTTCTTCTGGTATACCTGGGTGGATGAAGGAGTAGAAGCTGCAGGTCCTTGAGTTGACGAGGCAGGAGGGGTTTGCACAGGTGTGTCTGATCTTGGAGTCGATGCTTCTCTCCTTGGTGTTGAAACATCCTTGGAGGAGGATTCCCCTGAGTGCCTCCTAAGCTCTCGAACTTTCTTATCAAACCAGATCTTAGTCCTGACTAAAACTGGAGCCAGGATCTCAACCAAATCATCTTTCTCTTTTTTAAACCAATCCAAGTCCTCCAAGGGAGTGTGCTTAACCACATTGTCATACTCATATGAGTATAGATCAGAGTTGTCATCCTTGAGTCCTTCAGGAACTTGGTACAAGCCGAGTTCTTGGATCAATTGTAGAGAGAACCTGCCATAATGCCTCCTTCTGGCCTCAAAATCATCGACACAGTCAGCCCAATAGTCTTCTGTATCTACCCTATGATGATAGGTTATCTTGATATTTTGCTCAATGAACTTTTTCAAGTCGAAGCAAGTTCTGGGCTTGAAGAAATGGACAGATATGGGAGCCAGGGCTCTTTCTATATTCTATGCATCCAGTACATTTTTACGGTGTAGTTTCCCAAAGAGATGGGGAAGTGCAAACCAAGAATCTTCTTGTCCTGCAGGTTCTATGTAATTTGTCCAATTGCTCGCATACTTCTATCATCAGCCATCTTGTCACCTGCGAGAACATAGGAAGCCTCGAGAGGGGTGCTCTCATAGCAACAAGCCCGATATAGGAGAATTTTCTGAATTGGATAAAATAGGCACCGTAGTGCGATATCAGGCTCATGGCTTCGTCAGAAAATCTTCTAGCAGTGTCACCCTCGAGAAGTCTGACCATGTACATGGTGAAAGCATCATTCACCCTTCGAAATTGCGATTGCTGGTCTCTGGGTGAACTGCGGGCGGGGCATACACAGGATCATCCTTGTGGGCATCAATGTAAGAAAAGCCAAACCATTGCCTTGATGCCGCGGAGTATACATCGTGTACGAAGTCATGTAGAATTTCTTCGTTTCTTTGTACATTGGACAGCTCATGCTCCGCTAGGTTCATACTTGATGATTTCGCCCGAGTTGATATTTTTGGGTTCCCGCACACCATATTGATGAGCGGGCACATCCGAAATGGAACTCGTTAGTAGAGGGTAAGCCCATAACCCGAGCCATAGGATTATGAAATCCGATAGTTCTTCATTGAAATCTACGGAAAAGAGTCTTGGATAAAGGAGATGCTCCTTCTTAGGGTTTTTAAGCCAAGACTTCGCCACCCACGCCTTATAGTTGTCACTGTCTTGATTGAACAGGGCCTGTGCTTGATTTTGGGAGACAACTATGGCATTATCCATTTCTGGAATCCTCAGTGCAGTGCCAATGGCGGCAGCGTCAAGTTTGGCAATGAGCTCCCCGTGTATGTTTGTTAATTCACTCGAATCAGGGTTGAAATGAGCCCCGCATGCGAGCACTGTGTCTGCGCATTGCACCGAGATTGGGAAACCACCAGCGAAAGCTAGACCGCTGTCATGAATCATCTGTGCCATTGGTGTAGGGTTCGCGTCTGTCATCCTCGACCAAAAATCACCAAAGTCAAGGTGGCGAACTTCACTGTCCCCGATATCGAACGGCGATCTGTAGTGGTGAGACTTGTTCCTGCCCTTGGAATTTGATCTTCATGTTGATAGTAATTCAGAGAGCAGAGCTGCAAGCTAGACTTGGGATGGAATTGCAGAGGGAATGGATACGCGCACAGGAATTTAGATTGCAAGGGTTCGAGCAAAAGATAGCAGGGAAGCAGTGTGCAAAACACATAGGGGGTCCGCTCGTTATATAGCCGTTTAGGAGAGAGAAAGGTAATGAATGCGCATTTAATACATACCTACCAAATTGAATAAGCAAGATATTCGGGTAGAGCGGGAAAAATTAGCATGAATGGCACTTGGTTCATTTGGGACATGTGGGACGCGAAAGCGCGAAGTACGCGGCTCGGCCGATTTGGGCGAAGCGGGAAAAAGATGCACAAATGAAACGCGGCTCGGCGATTGGGACATGCGGGATGCGAAAGCGCTTGAAGTACGTGGTTCGACTTCGGGCGAAGCGGGAAAAAGACGCCCAAATGCTTCGGGACATGCGGGACAAAAATACGCGGAGTACGCGACTCGGCCGAATCGGGTGAAAAGGGAACAAAGGATCCGGACTAACTTGGACATTTGGGACAAAAAGTTCCGACGGGCCCGAAAAGAATAGACTTCGGGTAAACCGCCGATCGGGGAACAAAGGGTCCAATTGAACTTGGGACACGTGGGACAAAAATATCCGACAGGCCCGAAAAACACGCAAAATGACCCAAAAACGCAGATTTTCTCAATTTCTCGACTTTTAACATTACCAGGATAACAGAGAAGACACTTAACCTCAAAATTTTAAATTTTCAACTTCTTAAAAGCAGGAGAATTTTGAGTGAACAATAGGGTCGAACATAATTTATCTCATTTTCCCATCCCGCACATGACCCTCTTAGGAGAATAGTACCTTAGAAGGACCAAACACTTCCCAAGAATTATCCAACCTCATCATAGCCCATTCCAACTAACCAACATAAATAAGGAATTGCGCTACACTATACATCCATAAAAATATATCACTCCACACTCATCTACATTAGAAAATGTAGTTCTTCTACTTGCATATTTATCTACTTAAAAACAAGACAATTGCCATTTTGAAAAAATCACTTTAGCATAATAAAATTGCATCCTTCCTATAGCCTTTATGTTGAGGGTGACTACAATAATGGAAGTGACCCTTTTACAATATATAATGGTTGATTGGTTGCGGGATAAGTATGTTTTCTTGCTCAACCTTCCCCTCTCTCTTCTCTAAACAAATAAAAAATAAAAAAATCATATAATTACCTCATATCTTAATATCTAAATATCTAAGTAGACTACACCTCTTCATACCTTAGCATTATGGTCCTTATTCGGCTATATCATGATCTTTTATGTCACAATGGAAGTGACCCTCTTATTAACATAATGGTTGATTGGTTGCATGGTGAATATGTTTTTCTAATCCCCAAAAATATCTTACATAATTACACCTCTAAATACATGACTTGCTAAATTTCTACCCTAATCCCAAATACCTCTTAAGCGCATCTTGAAATTCGCGTCAATGACTCTTATAATCATCCATCTAACTCCATGCATCTTAGAATACCGGAAGCAAATCTCCACCCAAAATGCACCTATGGATGGGTGCGCAACCGATACTATGTGCCCTGGTGGGTTCCGTGTGTCAGCGGTCACATCAGAGTTGTGTTTTGTTTTTCAACAAAATGAAAACAAATCGTGATTAAACAGTCGGCAGGGTGTTGCTGGATTGATGTGGACTATGCACTGCAGCCAAGCAGGTTACGGGTTCTATCCTGGCTACCTCTTAGATTTTGCTTGTATGGCTGTATTTATCTTTTCAGCCACTCAGACTCTCTGTATTTTTGTCATACAGTCAACATGAAACACATAAGCTTCTATGCTGCTCCTATAATATTCAGGCTTGTTTACGCGGATTTTGCCAGAAAATTCTAAGCCCTGTCATTCAATCCATCCTAATAAACGATGAAAATGCCATATCTTTTTATTAAATATCTTAACATGAGCACGTCAACATCTCAAATCACTACGGCTGCCAAAACTATATTCAATGAAGGGAAAATCAATGTAGAAATTACACATCTATGCAGGGAAGGGAAACTGGAGGAAGCCATCGATTTTTATGTTCTATGCACAGGCAAAACATACAAATCCATCGCAAAACATACATTTCTCTTGTACAAATGTGCACAGATAAGAGAGCTCTCTCAGAGGGAAAATCAGTCCATACACATATGCTCTCAATTGGGTTTCAGCCTGATATATTTTTAAATACCAAACTTATAAGCATGTATGTCATTTGCAACAGTCTAGTAGATGCACGCCAACTGTTTGACAAAATAACTACGAGAAATATCTTCTGTTGGAATGCAATGCTAAGAGGATATATTAGAAACGGGTTTTTTGAAGTGGCTCTTGGGTTTTTTTATCAAATGTTGAAGGATGGTATACGGCCAGATCGTTTTACGTTTCCTTATGTTCTCAAGGCGTGCTCTGGGATATTGGATTTTGAAGAAGGTGAGAAGGTTCATGATTTGATTATTTCTGCAGGAATTGAATCTGATGTTGTCGTTGGAAGTGCTCTTATTGACATGTATGCTAAATGTGGCAGTTTGGAGAATGCACGCCATGTGTTTGAGAAAATGTCTAAACGAGATACTGTTGCATGGAGTGCCATGATTAGCGGTTCTGTGCAGAATGGTGATTGTGAAGGGGTTTGAGGTTGTTTAGGGAAATGCAGTTGTCAGGTGTGCAACCGGATCCAGTTACAATAGCCAGTGTTATGCCAGCTTGTGCACGTTTGGGAGCTCTGCAACAGGGTACACAGATTCATGAGTTCATAATTAGAAGTGAATTTGAGTCTGATATTTATGTGCTAAATGCTCTGATTGATGTATATGCTAGATGTGGCAGTGTTGAGGACGCATGCCAAATGTTTGACAATATGTCTGAAAGAGATGTTGTCTCATGGAGCTCGATGATTGCTGGGAATTCGCAGAATGGGTATTGTTATCAGACTTTGAAAATGTTTGGGAAATGAAGCTGGCTGGTGTGCAGCCTAGCTCGGCCACTTTTGCCGCAGTACTCCTGCATGCGCTGAATTGCAAAATGTTAAATTGGGAAAGGAGATTCATAACTATGTGGTTAAAAAGGGTTTCGAGTTGGATGTTTTCATGGGGAGTACACTTATTGATATGTATTCAAAATGTGGGAGTCTAGAAATCGCACGGCGGTGTTTGATCAAATGTTGCATAGAGATTCGGTGTTATGGAATTCAATGATTTCTGGATATGCGCAGAAAGGACGTTGCATTGAGGCTTTAAAACTCTTTGATCAAATGCAACAGGTGGGTTTGAAACCCAACTTAGTTACCTTAGTTAGTATTCTTCCTGCATGTGCATGTTTATCGAATGTGAAGCAGGGAAGGAGATCCATTCTTACATAGTGAAAGGTGGATTTGAAACAGAGGTGGTTGTGGGATGTGCTCTTATAGATATGTATGCGAGGTTTGGGGTTATAAATATTGCTCAAATTGTATTTGACAGAATGTCTTCTAGAGATGTGGTTTTATGGAACTCGATGATTTGTGGTTATTCTCAGAATGGTTACAGCAATGAGGCATTAAAACTCTTTTGTCAAATTCAACATTCAGGCATGAAACCTGATTCTGTTACTTTAACAAGCGCTCTTCCAGCATGTGCCCGCTTGGCAAATCTGAAAAATGGAAAGGAGATACATGACTATGCAATCCGATATGGATTTGATGCTAATGTGTCTGTCGGAAATGCCCTTATAGACATGTATGCTAAATGTGGGAGTATAGATGCTGGTCGCTGTGTGTTTGACAATATTTTCGAAAGGGATGTGGTTTCATGGAATGCAATTATTGCAGGATGCGGTGTTCATGGACATGAAGATGATGCATTCCATCTGTTTCATGAAATGCAAAAGACAGGCATGCAACCTGACTATATCACATTCATTGCCCTTCTTTCCACATGTAGCCATGCAGGCCTTGTGGATAAAGGTTGGGAATTTTTTGAATCCATGAGTCGAGATTATGAAATCATGCCTAGGATGGAACACTATGCATGTATGGTCGACCTTCTTGGCCGAGCTGGGCAGCTGGATCAGGCACGAGAATTCATTGAGAAGTTGCCTCTAAAACCTGGTGCTGACATGTGGGGTGGCTTGCTTGGTGCTTGCAGAGTCCACTGCAACGTAGAGTTAGCAGAATTTGCAGCAGAACAACTTTTTGAGTTAGAGCCTGATAATGCTGGATATTATATTCTGCTGTCAAATATCTATGCCACTAGTGGAAGGTGGGGTGATGTAGAAAAGGTAAGAACACTAATGAAAGCTAGAGGTGTGATAAAGAAGCCAGGATGTAGCTGGTTTGCATCTGGGTAGAAAAGGTAAGAGCAGTAATGAAATCTAGAGGTGTGAAAATGAAGCCAGGATGTAACTGGATTGCGTCTGGTAACAGGATTCACTCATTCATAGTAACACACAGTTCCCATCCACACAATCTCAGAAAATCTATGCAACATTGGAGAGATTGGCTGGACAGATGAAGGAAGCAGGGTATGTTCCTGACACAAAAATTGTGCAGCATGACGTTAATAGACATTGGTTTTTGTAGCTGTAAAAAAATTAGCTGATGTTGTTTTGGGCATATTTGCAAAGGTTGAGAAATCTTTGGGACCACCTCAGTTACCACCTCTGTTTATATGTCAACTGACACATTGCAACTAAAGTAATTTACAAAATAATATATTAGTCAACAATTTTTGGAATTCTGATGACAGTTTTGTGATTCAATATTTGAACTTTGAAGGCGAGTCTTCTGAGGTTTCTTTGTAATGATGATTTTCACAGGTTACGAACTTGAATTGTGACTGAGAAATCTTTGGGTTATCAATTGTTCTTGGTGAGTTTTGGAAACTCGTCATCTCGATAAAGAAATCTGGCTTGCATATTTTAAAATAGTGAACAGAAATTAATTACCACTTTCTAGTTTGTTAGATTACAAAAACGCTATCTTGCATTTTACTGTTTTATGTCTTTTATAAGGTATGAAATGAATTTAATTTCTACAGTCTTATTTATTTTTCTTATCATTTCACAGATTTATTTTTTCTTCATCCCCTGTTCTGAATTCTACAAGATTTTTCTAATTCATGTCGTAGAATCTTTCACTAGTATCTGGATTTGTTTTCAAATGCTTCTTGGGTTACCTCTCTATACAATGTTATCACAATCTCAACCCTTTGCCATCTTAAATGCTCTCAAAACATCAAATGTTTGTACTTTTCGGTGATTGTGGTGTGATATTAATCATGTCTCCTCTGGTTACAGGAAGGAATAAAACTGTGACACATTCAATGCAGCTATATTGTTGAAATCAGTCTACCATGTTGATGGTAAGGAATTCCTCTTCTTTACCTTTCAGTAGAAAAATTAACATTCAAGATAAATTTGTGAAATATCCTAACATAATTGTGAGCAGTCTAAGAAAATTAAATGTTCGGTGACATCATGACAGTTAAAGAAAGTTTTTCACATGATGTTAAGCTTAATGCAAGCTTTTAAGAAACTCATTTACACTAAACAAATTGCTAAAGTATCAATGAATTCATAGATTTACCTGATGATTTGTTTTTCTCTAATTCCTGTTGGACCGCGAATTGGAATTCTGCACAGGTTTGTTTACAAACTTGAAGAAGACATTTTCCTGTCTCCTGGAACCGGTCCATTATTTCTCATGATCTGTTTGTGATTAGGCCTTTTAAGGGAACTATGTCAGTGATTTCTAGACTCTAGGCAGAGAGAAGTGGAAGAGAGCTTCAACTTTTCAAAAGATTTGGATGGAGCAGAAAATGTGCTGCAAAGGAGATCATAATTAGAGGCGATGCGCCAATGCAGATGCAGGAATGCTGCAAGGTATGGAAAAACTTGCTGAAGAAAGCGTCAACTTTTCCAAAGATGTGGAAGGAGCAGAAAATGCTTGGCAAAGGAGATCCAAATTGGAGGTGATGCAGGTGCAGGGATGCTGCAAGGAATGGATTCGGTAAAGTTAATTATTGGACTAAAAGGTAGCAATGTCATTATTGGACAAAGTTCTGGGGCTCTAAATGTGACAAAGAACGGCATCAATGCAGCAAAAAACATCAAGTTTAAGAATGAATTGAAGAATGTTGGTGAAAGCCTTGTTAAGCAAGTGGCCATTGCAATAATTACTACAATTTGAGATGACACAGTATGTGCAGCTGCACTAAATAAAAATATTCACATAGGGTTGTAAATCAGTGGCAGCAAGCATAAATGCACTTGAGCAACGGATGCACTTGCTTTTGTTGGTGCAAAACAAAATGGTCAACAGTAATCCGGCTGATTAGTCTGACCTCATTGAAATTTTGTTTATAGAGATGAGGGATTTAAATGATGGAATTTGAAGCCGAAACGGAGATGGCCCATGAACTATGGAAAAGGAACTACTTTTGCCAATAATGGGAGTTAGAGAGGCTATCTTCCACCTTCCACGGCTTTCTGGTTTTCAGATTTTTGAGTTTTGATTATAGTTTCTAAGCAAAGTTTTCCAAATTTAGTTAAGGTGAGGGACCTACTAATCCTTGCATTTATTTATATAAAGGTAAGAATTTAGAGATTCTACATTCAGAGAATATATTATTAATATAATTTTTATCATATTAAAATGGTTTTGAAATATATGTCAAAAATCCCACAAAATTGAAATTAAAGTATATGTTAAAATTCCCATAACCTCCTTCAATTATTTAAACCAACAATTTTTATATATTAGATAATCATAATAAATATATACATGTCAATTAAGTAGGAATGTCATATATGTATGTACATATACTTACAGACATAATATACACACACATATATATATATAACACACACACACACACATATTAGATAATAATGAGTAATATATATATATATATATATATATATATATATTAACCCTAAATTAATTGCAATAGATTAATTTAATTGATTTAATTAGGATTATATACTATATGTCATAGGGATAATACAATCACTTACAAATTTGTAATGGAAACTAGGCTATTTGCAAGAATGTCAAATTTTGATAGAGCAATTGAAAACACAAAAGGGGTTAAAAAGATAATTTCTCTCGATTAATTTCGACTATACAACTCTTAACTTGGGATGTATGAGGGATTTTGAACGAACATGGATAAACTATTCTTCACAAATTTCTTGTATGGGGTAGGAATGTATAATAGGTCAAAGACCATATCCCACAAATTGACCTTTCCTACTATCTTCAACTATTGGCTCGTTAGAATTTATTTTTTTCTACGGATTCCTTCGTTATTAAATGCAGTATTGTACTTATGTATATTCAAATTCACATATAACCCTAGATTTTATAATTATACCTATAAGAACCTCAAGCACTCATTATATCTAAAACTAAAAGATAGAAATGCTTGAGTCGGAATAACCTCGGTGGGCATCCCGTTTATGAGTCACCAAGTGTTACACTATATTTTAGATTGAATGTATTTCTACTAGTGCATTGTGTCAATGTGCATGCAATTTAGAACCCTTGACCTAGTGTTGCCCTTGTGTTTCCACACCAATAGCGGGCTATGCTACTTTGCTCCCATGAAACCCTTGTGTGCAAATGTCAAAAATAGATTTATGCCCTCCTATGTTTTGATGTCTTGATTCTTTAGCTTTGTATTTGGTAGATAGATAGTGCTTGCTAGATAATAAATGCTTAAGATGAACTTGTATATATAAGATTATATCACTTTGAAATTTGAATCTTAGTGGCGCGAAAAGATGACCATAAATATAAAATGCGAATGAGAAAACAATGACCAAAAGACCCAACATGTAGAAAGTGCTTAAAACTCGAAAAGAGGCAAGACCAAACATCTTGGTCGATTGCACTACGGTCATGACCAACCTACATAGTCTTCGACCAAAGTCACCAAAAGTCAAATAAATAATGGAAGAGACCAAAGATCTTAGTGACACAAGTATAAAATATTAACAAGCATCAAATAACTCATAAATTAGAGGACAAATCAAACAAAACAACAAGGACTTGCTACGAAGGATTAGTTTTATCCTTTAAGACCCACAAATATAAAGATTACCAAAAACATGATGTAATAATGATTTTATGTAAATTTTAGCATCTATTATTACCCCCTTCCCCTCGCCCTCCTCTCTTTATGTTAGTGAATAAAATTAACTAGTGTAAAGGAGAAGAAGAGTGTACTTAATAATGCTTAAGCACACGAGGCTATATGGCGTGGCATCATATTAACCAAAACGTGATTTAACATTGTGTGCCACCAATGTGACCCACACGGAGATAGAGAGTAGCATGTTGTAAGCGTCGAAGGGTGTAATGAACGTAAATGGCATGTTTCAAGATAGAGATTTTTGACTTGGCATTTTGAAGAGTTGGGGGTGATCAATCCCCAAAAATGTTTTATTGTTCACAAGGGAATTGGGTGTCATATCACCGGGGAAGATTGTCATAAGGTATCTTAGTTGGCCCCTAAATAAATGCTTCCAATATTGTAGGACTACATTGTTGTAAATGGATATAGGTCCATTTTTTTAAACAATAGACCTTGCACAATCATCACTATGCACTTACATGGGTGCTACAAAAAATATTGATAAATTGTGGTTTTGATAGGTGTTCTTACTCCCTTCATTTTCAATGAATGCAATAGCCTATTTGTTTGTATCTCAGTATTCGGTGGATATTTGTATTTAAAGTTGACCATTTGGTTGTTCAAACTTGTATATCGATTTGTATAGGAAAATGGATGGCCCCGTATATCCACCACAACTTAGTAACCTTATTGTTCAATGCATATTTGTATCTCTGGGTTGATTGTTTGATCCTTCAATTTGCATCCCATTATTGAAAGTAAACTAATCCTAATCCTATCTAAATGTTGTGGGTGGCCAAATTGGTTGGGATCACACATGAACACTCCACTGAACCTGTGGCAAAGTGCTTGTATACGGGTACAAGGGAGGAAATTACAATGATGAGGGGAAAGGAGAGAAAGTAGGCGAGGAAGATTACTACCATGAGTAGATTACGAGCTCACACCCAAGAACTCGAGAGTAGTTCACATTCAATATAGAGAAAGCACAATGAAGCTAGCGGGATCTATGAATCAAAACACAAAGTCTTCAGATTCACTTACTAAAGATACACAACTCTTACATCACTATGCTTGCAAAGTGCATAAATGAGAGAAGTGGAAGAAAAAAAGATGCTTATAACAACTATGCTTATCACGCCAACGATGAGAGGAAACCATGCATACAAAGTTACACACATTCATACATCTTGGAAAGTAGAAACTCTATTCCTTGATTGACATTTACACATGTTGTACAAAGCAAGGGAAAAGAAGAAAGCATGTAGCAAAAATGTAGCTTTATTTCATGTATATGGATGACACAAAAGTCCAAAACATATTACAATCCACTATTGCTACAAAGTAGAAATTCTTCAAAATATGGAATCCTTTGGAATGGAGAGGCCATCCCAATTTATAGAAATCTCAATTGTCCTTTCACCTCCCTCACATGACTCTTCATGTTCCGTATTCCACTTGTGACCTTTTTGTTTTCCATGAATTAAGTATTTCTCTTATAATTTTGAGAAAATACTTTTACAAATTTAGAATAGGTCACTTAAGTGAATAGGATGAAATACAATGATTATGCTCAATGAAGAATTAGAAAGGAGAGAGAAAGGAGAGGGAGAGAGAGAGTAGAAGAGAAGGGAAGGATATCTATGATGAGTAGCATCCTCCTTGAAGAAAAAATTAAACCTCTAGATGGGGGTCCTCTGGAATGGGCACCTGTTCCTTGAATTCTCTTTTGAAATCCGAGTTATTGCAGCTATCAAATTCTCTTCCCCTGGAATACAAATGCAACCAAGTACCTTGATCCATGTGTCTGGAACATCCCTGACTCTTTGACATTGATGGATCCATTCTTCAAGATCCACTGCAATTGAGGCAATGTGACTTTGGATACTAGCTAGGGACTCTAAATTGTTTTTTTGAAGGAAAGAGGATCACCTACCTCCTTCTTGACCATCTCTTGAATGCGATGATGAGTTCTTTTGATGATGATTCTTTAGTGAGTGGGGGAACTCAAACCTTTGAACACAATGGTAGACTTCATTCAAGATTCTAGAGACTGATACTACTCATGGGAGTCCAACTCGGATATGGCATTTTTTAGCATTGCATATCGTGCATCCAAGATGTGGATCCAAACTTGAGACAAGTCCTCGATAGTTGATACGAACACTCCCTTACTCACGAGGGCATAGGAGTTGAAAGAACTCATGTCGAATACCAGTGGGAGTATCTCATCCAAATGACCAACTTCCTTTGTAAGCTTATCCTTTGTCTTATTTACTTTAGACAATATTTCACGAGCATACTTGATGAGAGAAATGATGTCCAGACACAATGCCTTGCCTTGCTCAATGATTTCTTCAATCCACTTTTCATAGGCTTTCCCCCAAATCATGTATTCATGTGCTTTCTTGATTTCCTTGGGGTCGATACCGTTGATTGGAGGGATATCTTCAATCGGAAGGGGGTGTTGATTCTGCTCTTGAGAAGGGTGAATGTATGCATTGAGAGCTCTTACATGTTCCTCCAATTGCACAATGGTTTTCTTGTATTCTTTGATCCAAGCTAGAAGATGGGAATTAGCTTCTTCAAACAGATGAATGTCACCTTCGTGAGAAGCTTGACCCAATGAGATGTGGGTCAACTCATAATTAGATGGAGTCATTTCCTCCATGGGCTTGTCGGTCTTAGGCCTTGAAAACTTCAACATACTGATTACCTAAGGTGCCACTTGAAGAAGTGAGAAGCTACTAGGATTTTTTTCTTCACTTGGGTTTTAACATTCTAGATATTTCCATGCGAGACTAGGAATGGTAGAAAGTTGCATTGTTCTTGGCCCACTCTCAAGCACTTCTTGAATCCATGGAAATGACTCTTTGGGAGTTACCACGACGTTGTCACCGGAGTGCTTACAGAAGATTTCCATGGAGCTAGCTCTTGACCACCTTGAGAAGACATAATCATATGTTTGTGCAGGGGAGGATACTACTACAAATTACTTCTTCTTGTCCTGAGAAGCTCAATCCAACCAACTTTCCTTGGCCCACTTAACCAACTCTTCCAACTCACCAAGCTCACTGACTTAGCTTGTCTTGAACCAACTCACCAAGGGGAGAGTAGGTGATCTTGACCAAGAAAACTTGAACTTCATGGTGGAAAAAAGTGTGAATATATTACATTGAAATATAGTTTAGTTTTACAAATTGAGACAAAAATTACTATTTTTAGAAATCAGGACCCAAGGACTGCTATTTTGGGCGTGAGTTGCTTTTTGGTCTGTTGTCTTCACGCTTTGAAATGTTCCTTCACGTTCAAAATATTCATGGATGATTTAGTGTCAATTCAAGAACTTTCTATTTTTGGAAAGTTTTTTTCACTTTTTTTTTTTTTTTTTGCGCTTTTTTGACCCGCGTGCCCTAGTTTTTTGTTATGTATAATTTTCAATGCTTGTTCTTCTGGAGGAGTTTTTTTCATTTTTGAAACTTACTAAAAATGGAAAGTGTGAACTAGAGGACACTTGTTATTTTTAAATCTGAAAATTACTATGTCATATTGATGATGAGAAAAATATGGATTCTTTCTAGGTTTTCTCTTCTGATGATCTGTTCAAAATTTTGGGTCATCACCGCACGGTTTGATGGCAACTAAGAAAAAAAAACATCCTAGGGATGAAATATTTGAATGATTTCTATAAAAAATCCTGAACACCTTTGGGATTTTTTTTTTTTATTCTTCAAGGTTCTTGGGTGAGGAATATTTTCTCAAAATTTCATTGAGATCGGGCATACGGTTTGAGAGATATGAGTATTTTCTTGTTTTTCTATGCCCTAGGGTTTCTGACAGCTCTTGTCCATGGATTTTCCTAAAAAAACCTCTATTTTTGCTTTTCAGTAACGTGGGAGGATGATAAAATGATGGAGGATGTGCTGGAGAAGGTGTGGCATCAAATAGAAATGGAATATTTGAGAGCTAATCCGACAGTGGAGGAAAAAATGCAGTGTGTGAAGTAAGTAAGCGATTTTTACTACCTTCTCCTTGAGTGGCATGGGTCACAACAATTAGAAAATTTACAAAAATTTGAAGGATTGGAATGTGTCACATTTTTTTGCACCTATTTCACCAAATATTTGGTGCACTTGGTGTAAAAAAATGTGCCCTATGCTGATTGGGCCATGTGGTGGAGCGTGGTTGGTCGGAGTGGGGGTTGGAAATGAAGCTTGGGGCTTATTTTGCAATTAGGAGCTAAAACTTGGTCATCTGAGGGTCCAGGAGCTCAAATTGGGTTGGGGAATTTTCTTACACCTATTACACCAAATATTTGGTGCACTTGGTGCAAAAAAAGTGTGCCACATTCTGATTGGCTGGGTTTTTGACTCAAAAATGGCTAACTATTGGAGACTGTGCATTGGAGAGTGACTTGTCGGGACCATAACTTGAGTTCCAAGAGGAGTTTTTGATGAAATTTTATATGATCTTGACTTAAAATGTCCTTCTGAATCCAATGGTGGATTTTAGACCTTGATTCCACCATTTACCCCCTAAAAATAGGATTTTTTTTTTTCTTCCAAGGTTGTGCATGAGAAAAACTAGATGGGGACATAGTGCACCAAGGTGTTGTGAATAATATGATTCCACCATCTTGTAGAGATCTAAATTACCTTTTTAAATATATCTTTTTGACTCTTAACTCCTTCCGGAGCTCCCAAATCACCTCCCAAAGCTCAGGGGTTGTTTTTGGCCCTATGCGTTGCTTAGGCCTCCAAGACTCACTCTTACTTAACTTGCTCCAAAACTTGTGAAACTTTCCAAAACATTCCAAAATTATTTTGCAAAATTTTCTTATCCCTCATTTACATCTCCATGATGAATTTAGGCCTTTTTCCGATCCAGGGGGTGTGCACCAACTTCGAGAAGGTCAGGAAATAGGGCCTTTCCCAAGCTTGCCAAAAAGTTGTCTTGATGGATCTTTCTTTGAAAGCTCTTGAATGATTGGATATCCCTAAATCACCTAGGGAATATTGACATGAAACCAA
Source organism: Taxus wallichiana var. yunnanensis (assembly GCA_018340775.1). NCBI lineage: Eukaryota > Viridiplantae > Streptophyta > Pinopsida > Cupressales > Taxaceae > Taxus > Taxus wallichiana. The sequence goes on from CM031237.1 coordinate 40,792,904, forward strand.
CTGAAATTTTAGAGAGGGGAAAGTGGGACCGAATTAGGGATTAGGGTGACCTAGGAAAGTGTTTGAAAGGCCTCCAACCAAAATTTTTTTGACACTGGGGTTGTTGTCATGCTTGAAAATTGAGAATTTTCCTATTGCACATTTGCATGAAAATAATGGCTCTAGCTTGGGGACATGTTGTGGATCGATGCATATGAGGACATGATATGAGAATTCCATAATCTCAATTGTATTTTATGGTCCAACACCTTATCCATTGGGCTTTAGAGTCACCAAAAAGATAGACTACACAACTTGCTTTATTGAACACACACACACACACAACAAAAGGGAAACACAAGAAATGGGGAAATAACACACAAGAAAAAGGGAAACTATGTTACAGGGAGGGATATTTATAGAGGGGGAAATAATATACACATACCCAAAATGGGTTGAGAGAAGTACATGCCATCATGAAACAACAGGATTGAAGTCTAACCTTTGAAGCAAAAAAAATTGTTATTTGATCAAACCATGATTTTGTGATGGCTTTGCATGGCTTGAGAAGAAGAAGGCTGACCAATATTCCATCTTCATACTCATATTGCACAAAGAATGTTCTTACATCCAATGAACACTTCATTATCTTCTCTTAAAACTCTTGTACCTTGATGTTTCCCACTTGATGCCCTATGATCATGAGACATTGTTCTTCCATGTATTCAAGAGTGGGAATATTGATATTTTCATGGAAACATCCTTCCTCTTGGAATTTCAACATGGAATCATCTTTTGAATCAACTATGCAATTGGAGGTAGTGAGAAAAAACTGATTTTCTTCCCATTTGACAGCCTCCCTCAAGACATCTCATTTTGTTTCTGAATAAGTATTTTCCAAGATAGAGGTTATATCATTGAATCAGGCCTTTATCTTCTTCAGGGAAATGTCACAACATGGGGATATGTTCAAGATACATTGGATCTTGGGAAATGATGAGTGCAATCTGATTTTGAATCTTTTCACAAGAATCATGTACATTTTCACTTTGTTGTTTGGAACTATTGTTGTTGATATCCACCCACTCAAAGTCCATCTTGGCATCATTTACAAAGTTGTAACCTCAATTTTTTCATAGAATAATTCTATACCCTCAAGTGGAATTTTCCATATGAACTCTTGTTCTACACTGGTGGAGCATCCCAAGTGGTGGGAGCAAGTTGATCTTGAACACAATCCCAAGAATCTTGAGAATCTTGTAGCTTTTCATTTTGTTCCAAAAAATTTCTTCAATGAAAATCAGATCAACATTTTCTCTACTGTCTTCCTCCATGGCAGAGACATTGTCTTCAAGATTGAGGATATTTAAAGGAGATTCAACAACCTTCCTTATTTTCACTTATGATCTTCTTCACACAACAAGAAAGAGAAAGGTATATCTTCACATTCCCTCTCATTGGAAAAGATGTTGGGGAAGACATCAAACTCATCCATTGGCTTTGTCTCGACATCAAACATTGGTGTATCAAAATGAGAATCAAAATTGATTCATACATGTCTTGCATTTCCATAGCCCAAGTCAAGAGTTCAAGATTGAGTTGAGGGTCTTCGGTCTCTTCTACAACCTTCAAGATGTCTTGCATAGATAATTCTTCTCTAACTTTCCATATACTCACCTTCATCTTCATGGGAAGAGTATTTGTGTTGTGCCTCTAGAGAGATGGTTAAAAATATGATCCATATGGGCCCATGATTCATTTGAAACATCCTCATTCACCTCTTCCATGATTTGTGTTTCCCAAGATTCACTTTCTTGCAAAAACATGGGCATACTTGATTCATGACACCTTCTGACAAGGAGAAGAGGTCCAAGCTTTGTGGAAGGGCACTCCTTCAAGCTCAAAATCCATATCATCCTCTTCTTGGTAGGGAGAAGAGAACCATGTTGGGCAGTAGTATGAGAAGAATTTTCAGCTACATCTTGACCATTCATTATTGAATCTTCTTGCTCGTATGAAAAATGAAAGGCTATGTCTTCATCGAGATGATCACTCTGCTCCTTGAGTGAGAAGATATTGTGTTCTAACTATTCATTCTCCTGACTTTGAAAAGAAGTGAGATTCTTCCATTAGATCATCCATGATTGAATCAATAAGAGAATCTTGTTCTTAGACTATCTTCATTTCTTCATTCATCTCATCGCATCACTGATAAAAATAGGAGGGCAAACCCTCCATGACCATCTTGAATTCATTATTTTCAGTCATGATGCTTGATTTCTTTCACTTCTTTGGTCCATTTCACCATCAAATGAAAAATCAAAATTTGAAAGGAGATTATTTTTTATTATCTCATATCCATCATCTTGATTTCCTCATTGTTGATGGAGTCTTCGAAAAACATCAATCCTCCATCATGCAACAAGAGTCTTCTATTGAATATATTACTTCTTGAAGGACTGCTCCTTGAGCCAAAAAGAGTTGATGAATGACAGCTCCACCTCCATGTATTTTTCATCATCATCTTCCCGATGTTTATTTGTTACTCATCGAAAGGTTCAAGGATACAATCTTCTTCAGGAGAATCCAAGAATATCCCGGGATGTGATGGGTCATTGTATTCTCCAATCATTTAACTAACAAATTCTTCTGCTAGTGTCATTATAAAACTAGGGCTGTGTGTCCAAGGTTGTAGTTTGGTGGTTCCTTTTGGGGGTTTTTCATGTTTCTCTTTGTCTATGCTAATCTATGGAAATGTAATGTTAAACTTCAAACAATGTTGTAATAAAAAGTGTTTAAAGGAAATACTTTACTAGAATTGAAATGCACACACCGAACCAATATAACAGAATTCAAATAACACACACAAACTGAATTGAAATTGTAGAATTGAAATAACACACTCTGAATTGAAATTACATTAAAGGAAATAACACACACATTGGATTGAAATTGCAGCAAAGGAAATAAGTAATTTCATTCAAATCGAACTTATCGAAACCACAAGCATGCATGAAATATAAATCCTCCAATCACCTTGGTCGAGTGGGCCCTGCTCTTCCTTGGGATGGAGGATCTTTTAACACCATATGATACTCGAACAACATTGTCGTATTAATTCAAATAAGTTTCAACACATATTCTCAACATGGGACTCGAAAGCAAAACACTAACTCGGTTTATAATTGTAATGTAAAAACTACTATATCAAATCTCTCGAAATTATTCTAAAGGAGGTGTCTTTATAAACACAGTTAGTTACAAAATTGTGCCAATATTATAGGCACAAAATTCAACCATTTAACTACCTCATTAAAGCTTAGGAAATCCTATTATATAGCTAAAAATAAGATTCATGTTTATAGGCATGTTATGGAAGAACCCTCCATGATAGCATGATGGCTAAAGACTCACCCTCCTTGATTGTAACTTCCATAATTGGTAGTAAATGCTCATCATTAACCTGCACACGTCACCACATCCACTCATAGAAGCAGTTAGTAGGTAATTTCTACGGTCAACCATTTGCATGAACAAAACAAGAGTAATGCACCAAACTTGCTAGGATATAACTATATGAAACATCCCCATGCACAAATTAACAATTTTTAGGAATAAATCAATAGTCATATAGATGATATAATTGATCATTTTATGCACTCATTAGGATGAACACCTCATAACGTGAACAATCATCAGATATTCTTGAGCTTCTTCATTTTGGAAAACATGAAGTGATTTGAGATATTCATACCTTCTTTGTAAGGCTAGAGCGTACTCCAAATCTCTTGATAAGCTTTGTGATCGAAATTTCCTTCTATTATGCTCTAAATCCTTTCCATATATTCTCTTTTAAAGATGTTCATTTATCCATCACCATATGCAATGAAGTCATCAAGAGAGTGGTAGAAAAAGGAAAGTGTTCTCAAATTTATAGTGAGTTGTGTGAGATTGCAAAAATTTTCTTTGGTGGATCTTGCACTGTCTCGTATTTCGTCATCTTCTTGAATGTTGATTTTATCTTCATTAGAAGGCTCAAGGATAGGATTTTCTTCAGTGGCGTTCAAGAACCTTTTGGGGATGAAAACCATGTGGTACGAATGATCTTCAGGATCTTCCTCTATAGGAAAAATCTCCTCTTCTTCTTCCTCACTATGGGCCACTTCAAGTTGCTCGTATATCTCTTGAAATAATTTGGCATATTCTTGAGTTTCACACCTTATCTTATGTCTCCTATCAATCCTTTCCAATATATCCCTACTTTCCTCTTCATCACCGGATAGGTTCTTTCTTCTTTCCTTTGTCTAGATGCAAATTATTTGCTTGAAGTAGGAGTCTCTTTTACCATCTTTGAATTTTCCTTTTTGTAAGGACATGTCCTCGAACCATGGTTGATCAACGATCTTATTTTTCAGAAGAAATCTTCTTCTTCTTCTTCATTGTCACTCATTGGTACTTCACTCCAATCTAGAAATTTCTTCATGGTGTGGGAAATGAATGTGATATATGTAATTTTTTAAAAATTTTTTTTGGCGAGATAATTTTGTTGGGCACACTGAGGAAAATCTCTACCCAACAGAGTCGCCAAAAACTATTGATGAGAAATTTTTTCGGGTGGACAAATTAAGTGTCTCCACCAATGTTTATGGGGGCTACGCCCTCATTGAATGGTATAATTCCCATTATTGAAAGAAAACTAATCCTAATCCTATCTAATCTTTTGTGGGTGGCCAAATTGGCCGAGATCACATAGGAACACTCCATTGAACCTGTGGCAAAGTGCTTGTACGGGGTACAAGGGAGGAAATTACAACGATGAGGGGAAAGGAGAGAAAGTAGGTGAGGAATATTACTGCCATGAGTAGATTGCAGAGCTCACACCCAGTAACCGAGTAGTTCGACATTCAATATAGAGGAAAGCACAATGAAGCTAGCAGGATCTATGAATCAAAACACAAAGTCTTCAGATTCACTTACCAAAGATACACAACTCTTACATCACTATGCATGTGAAGTGCATAAATGAGAGAAGTGGAAGAAAAACAAGATGTTTATAAAAACTATGCTTATCACGCCAACGATGAGAGGAAACCATGCATACAAAGCTACACACATTCATACATCTTGGAAAGCAAAAACTTTATTTCTTGATTGGAATTTACACATGATGTACAAAGAAAGGGAAAAGAAGGAAGCATGTAGCAGAAATGTAGCGTTATTTCATGTATATGGATGACACAAAGTCCAAAAACATATTACAACCCACTATTGCTACAAAGTAGAAATATTCAAAATTTGGAATCTTTTGGAATGGAGAGGCCATCCCAATTTATAGAAATCTCAACTTGTCCTTTCACCTCCCTCACATGACTCTTCCTGTTTCTTATTCCACTTATGACCTTTAGTTTTCCATGAATTAATTATTTCTCTTATAATTTTGAGAAAATACTTTCACAAATTTAGAATAGGTCACTTAAGTGAATAGGAAAAATACAATGATTATGCTCAATGAAGAATTAGAAAGGAGAGAGAAAGGAGAGGGGGAGAGACAATAGAAGAGAAGGGAAGGATATCTATGATGGAGTAACATCCTCCTTGAAGAAAAACTTAAACCTCTAGATGGTGGTCCTCTGAAATGGGCACATGTTCCTTGATTTCTCTTCTGAATTGAGTTATTGTAGTTGTCAAATTCTCTTCCCATAGAATAAAAATGCAGCCAAGTACCTTGATCCATGTGTTTGGAGCATCCCCGACTCTTTGAAATTGATGGAGCCATTCATCAAGATCCATTGCAATTGAGGCAATGTGACTTCAGATACCGGCTAGGGACTCTAAATTGTTTTTGTTAAAGGAAAGAGGATCACCTTCCTCCTTCTTGACCATATCCTAGAATGCGATGATGAGTGCTTCTCGGTTATGATTCTTTAGTGAGTGGGGGAAATCAAACCTTTGAACACAATAATATACTTCATTCAAGATTCTAGAGACCTGATACTCATGGGAGTCCAACTCGGATATGAAATTTTTGAGCATTGCATATCGTGCATCCAAGAGGAGGATCCAAACTTGAGACAAGTCCTCGATAGTTGATACAAACACTCCCTTACTCACGAGGCGTAAGATTTGAAAAAACTCATGTCAATACCAAAGGTGGGAGTATCTCATCCAAATGACCAAATTCCTTTGCAAGCTTATCCTTTTTCTTGTTTACTTGAGACAATATTTTACGAGCATACTTGACGAGGGAAATGATGTCTAGACATAATGCCTTGCCTTTCTCAATGATTTATTCAATCCAATTTTCATTGGATTTCTCCCAAATCATGTATTCATGTGTTATCCAAAATTCACCCTTTAAGGTAATTTTGATAACATGCATCGATTCTTCGGCCCAAGCTAGTAGAATTGATTCAAGGCCAAAAATCATGTTTTGGGGTCCCTTGGCTTCTCTCTAACTTTTCCATAAAAAAAAACCCAAGAAGTTAGAGAAAATTGGAAAAAAATCTAAAAATGGACTCATTCTCGTGTTTTGCGGAAAAAGCGTACATTTTGTCCCAAGTGGTCTGTGGGACAGTTGGGACACAGTACATGTGGGACGTGAAAGCTGATTTTTCCTTAATTCAAAGGTGCATTGTGGGTGGCGCGGAGAAATGTGTCTAGGGACAAATGGACGCGCATGACACGAAAAGGTGAAATCACCACACAAGGAACCACAAGGAACCCTTCAACGGCCCTCACGACCCGATCAATGACAAATGCGCAGGAACAAGGAAGCCCAAATTAGGTGATGCAGAGATTTTTTGTCTAGGACAGCCCGGACACGCAAACCCGATTTTTCCGAAATAGCCGCAATGAAGAGAAAAAGTCAATGTTTGACCTCCCGAACTTCAAATGGCCATAACTTTTGACTCTGAGCTCCGATTTTCATAAAATTGGACTTTTTGGAATGAGCACGATGTCCTCTGCATCAAAAAAATAGATTTATTAATTTTGATGAGGGTAGATATATTAAAATAAAAGAAACATATTCAGCTCTAGTCAATTAATGCTCATTCCTCGAAATGACATAAAATGTCCAAGCCGGACTAAAAATAGTTGTTCGCACTCGAAGGCCATAACTTTTGCATTTCTCAATGAAATCGTATTTAAATTGGTACCATTGGAATCGTGGATCTGAGACCAACACATAAAAGTCAAGAAATTCCAAATTTGATGAAGTATAAATATAGATTTTGGCCAAGTTCAGAATAGTGTTTTATTTGGTAGTTGGACACATTCAAAAAGCATGGGCTGAAATATTTCACTGCTTACAAGTCATTGGACAAGATGGGGAGACTTTTAGCAAGAAATAGAACATAATTTCACTCCATTTAATACCTCTTATAAGTGGTTGAAGGATTTTTTTTTGGGGTTTCCATTTTTCCTCTCTCTCTCTTCTTATTTTTCTATAAATTGGAGTGTTGGGCTCATTATAAAAGGGAGGTAGTTTTGTTGTAGCAAAGCTCTGTCAAAATTACTTTGTAAAGACAATGTGCTACAGGCCCTTGTAGTGGACTCCTTGTATGGTGATCCAGGCCCTTATCTTGTAATAGATTGAACTGTGCATATCATGAAGCAATAAAATACAAGTTTGTGGATGCATCTTCCCCTACTATGTTTGTTTGCACTCTTCTTGCCCTTTCAACCTTCATTACAAGAATATTGTGTCTATTTTTATGCTCTTGCAAGGACTCATTATTATTGTGCATGTATGAGATATTGTTGTGAACACATTTTGCTACATTGTGGAGAACTCAGTAATCATCCCTTCTAGTATGCATTTTACTTCTATTTTCACACACCGGAAGAATACTCTCACACCCCTTTTCTCGTGTATCACCACTTTAGTGTAGGCTTTCATTTTCATGCATTCTCTCTCCTTGGTCCCTTGGAAAGTTAGATTAGGACAGTTAGTTTTTCCTGCATTAGAGTAGATTGTGGTAGGTAGTTTAGGAGCAAGAACTAGATTTCTCTGGAGGTCTATCTCAAGTAGCAAGTCCCACAACTTGGAGATAGTACCCATGTTATCCAATCACACCGTGAGCTCAAGTATATGCACTTGTGTAAACATAAGGGTGCTGCGATTTGGTGATAACGAGTGCTTTCTTGATTTCCTTGGGGTCAATACCGGTGATTAGAGGGATATCTTTAATCGTAAGGGGGTGATGATTCTTCTCTTGAGAAGGGCTGAATGTACACATTGAGAGCTCTTACATGTTCCTCCAATTGCACAATGGTTTGCTTGTATTATTTGATTTGAGCTAGAAGATGGGAATTATCTTCTTCAAACAGATGAATGTCACCTTTGTGAGAAGCTTGACCCAATGAGATGCGGTCAACTCATAATTAGATGGAGTCATTTCCTCCATGGGATTATCGGTCTTAGGCCCCATAACAACGCAACACAATGATTACCTCGAGGTGCCACTAAAGAAGTGAGAAGCTACCTAGGATTTATTTCTTCACTTGGGTTTCAACATTCTAGATATTTTTGTGAGACTGGGAAATGGTAGCAAGTTACGTTGTTCTTGGCCCACTCTCAAGCACTTCTTGAATCCATGGAAACGACTCTTTGGGAGTTACTACGAAGTTTATCACTAGAGTGCTTGCAAAAGATTTCCTTGGAGATATCTCTTGATCACCTTGAGAAGAAATAATCAGATGTTTGTGTAGAGGAGGATACTACTATGGATTACTTCTTCTTGTCCTGAGAAGCTCAATCCAACCAACTTTCCTTGGCCCACTTAACCAGCTCTTCCAACTTACCGAGCTCAAATGAATTAGCTTGTCTTGAACCAAATCACCAAGGGGAGAGTAGTGGGAGATATTGAATATAAAACTTGAACTTCATGGTGAAAAAAAAAAGAGATAGGTCATTATAGAAGTGATAGCGAGTTTCTGCAATCGAGACAAAAAAATAATATTTTTAGAAATAAGGACTTAGGGACTTCTTATTTAGGCAAGTTGCTTTTTGGTATGTTGTCTTTGCCAAAATGATTCCTTCATGTTCGAATCTTCAATAGATGATTTAGTGTCAATTCCAAGCACTTTCTATTTTTGGAAAGTTGCTTTTTCACCTTTTAAACTTTTTTTCCTTTTGCGTGCCCTAGTTGTTTGTTCTGTATAATTTTCAATGCATGTTCTTCTCGGAGGAGTTTTTGTTTCCAAAGGAAACTTACTAAAACTAGTGAGTGTAAACCAGAGGCACTTGATATTTTTAGAATATGAAAATGACTGTGTTAGATTGATGAGAAAAATATGGATTCTTTATGGGTTTTCTCTTCTGATGATCTATTCAAAATTTTGTGTCGATCATGCATGTACGGTTTGATGGCAAATGAGAAAAAACATCCTAAGGATGAAATGTTTGAATTATTTCTGTAAAAAATATTTATCACCATTGGTATTTTTGTATTTTTATTCTTCAAGGCACCTGGGTGAGGAAAATATACTCAAAATTTCATTGAGATCGGGCGTACGGTTTGAGAGATATGAGTATTTTCTTGTTTTTGTGCCCTAGGGTTTTTGATAGCTCTTGTCCATGGATTTGCCCAAAAAACATATCTGTTTCTTGCTGTAGTAATGTGGGAGGATGATCAAATTATGGATTATGTGTTGGAGAATGCGTTTCAATAATAACAATGGAATATTTGAGAGCTAATCGGTTAGGAGGAAAAAGTGCGTGCGTGAAGTAAGCAAGTAAAGAACACGACATGTTAAAAAATTTACAAAAATTTGAAGGATTGGAATGTGTCACACTTTCTTGCACCTATTTCACCAAATATTTGGTGCAATTGGTGTAAAAAAGTGTGCCCCATGCTGATTGGGCCATGTGGCAGAGTGTGGTTGGTCGGAGCGGGAATTGGGAAATGAAGCTCAAGGGCTTATTTTGCGGTTTGGAGCTGAAACTTGGTCATATGGGGGTCTAGGAGCTCAAATTGGGCTGGTATGAATTTTATTGCACCTATTGCACCAAATATTTGGTGCACTTGGTGCCAAAAAGTGCGTCACATTTTGATTATTTGGGGTTTTGACTCAAAAAAATGGCTAATTGTTGGAGATTGTGCATTAGAGAGTGACTTGTCGGGACCATAACTTGAGTTCCAGAGGATTTTTTTGATGAAATTTTATATGATCTTGACTGAAAATTTCATTTTGAATCCAATGGTGGGACTTTCTTCCCTTTTTTCCACCATTTACCCCCTAAAATTCTAGATTTTTGTTCTAGCTTTGAGGTTGTGCATGAGAAAACTGGATGGGGACATAGTGCACTAAGGTTTTCTGAAGAATATAATTCCACAATCTTGTACATATCTAAATTAAATTTCCAAAAATATATTGTTTGACTTTTAACTCCTTCCGGAGCTCCCAAAATCACTTCCCAAAGCTCAACAATGTTTTTGGCCTTGTGCACTACTTAGGCCTCCAAGACTCACTCTTACTTAACTTGCTCCAAAACTTGTGAAACTTTCCAAAACATTCCAAAATTTATTTCAAAATGTTCTTATCCCTCATTTACATCTCCGTGATGAATTTAGGCCTTTTGTTCCGATCCAGGGGGTGCGCACCAACTTCGAGAAGATCAGGAAAGGGCCTTTCCCAAGCTTGCCAAAAGCATATCTTGATGAATAATGTTATGAAAGTACTTTAATTGAATGGATACCCCTAAACTACCTATGGGAACACTCGAGATGACACCTTTAACTAATTATAGAGGGGAAAGTGGGACCGAATCAGGGATTAGGGTGATATGAAGGAGGGCTCATAATGACCTTTGAATAAAAATTTTCGAATAGGGTGTGGTTGTCATGCTCAAATTGTGAATTTCCTTGTTACACATTTTCATGATAACACCATTGATACTAACTTGAACTTGTGTCAATAACATTTAATAGATTTTTGAGAATAGAATCTCTTGATATAAAATTAATTGCGATACTAGCTTGAACTTGTGTCATCAAAATTGAATAGAGTGTAGAAAATAGAAATAATAATTGTTTGCTGAAAAAGTAATTTTGATAGAAATATTAACTCGTGTTATCAAAAATATGGAAAGTTCTAAGAATAGAAAATAGAACCGCTTGATATGAAAGTAATTGTTGATAAAAACTTGAACTTGCGCCATCAAAAATGTATAAAAAGATGAGAATAATAAATAGAATCACTTGATACAAACTTAGTTGTTGATAAAAACTTGAACTTGTGTTAGTAGAGATGGATAGAGTGCTTGAGTAAGAGTCATGGAGATAATTTTAAATTTGTGTCATCAAATCTAAAAAGTGTGTTGAGAATAAGAGTTGATAGAATTTTTAATTTATGTCATCAAAGATGAAAAGTGTGCTCAGAATAAGAGTTATTGTAGAGATAATTTTGAACATGTTTCATCAAATCTAAGAAGTGTGTTGAGAATAAGTGTCATTTACAGAAATTTGAATTTATATCATCGTGAGCTAATAAGTGTATTGAAAATAAGATTCGTTGTGGATAAAAATTGGTTGGACATCAAGTTGTTTTTGAGTGCAAATAACAAAAGTAGTTACCAGGACATATTGAGTACATTTGTATAGAATGTAGAGTGTATATTATAAATGGGAAAGAGAGACAATGTTCAATATAGTATTATTAAGCTTGTGGAAGTTTTTTAAACAAAGACTATGTTCGATGCGATAGTATGGAATGTGTAGAAAATGTGTAAAGGAGATAGAATCTCAATATAAGATAATAGATGTAGATTGAATGTGTGATGAATAACAAGGAAAATGTTATGTGGTGAGAACACATGCATAGAACATGCAAATAACCTTGTTGAAAATGAAGGTTTTGGGATTGAAATAGAGTTTGAATGAAGTGTGATCACATTTTTGGTAGAAAATTTGTACAGAGGAAAATCGTCAACAGTCTTAGGAGACAATAGTCCCTCCTCTTTGATGGGAAAGTTCCCTTATTCAAACCAAAAATGACCTAAAATTTACAATTATTCTATCTTAATTTTGAGAATGTTGATTGAATTATGCAAATATACAAGGCAAAATGCATAAAAGAGACGAAGATACGAGGTTGCAGATTTACACAATGAAATGAAGAGAAAGGGTGACATCATTTCCAAATAAGCAAAAAAATATCTTATTTTACTCATGCTATTAATTAACTCAAGATGTGTGCAATAACATGTAATGAGAAATTCTTATCTATAAGTAGACAATGACACAAAGTTCAATTATTTACATAAGATAAATGAACACAAAGTTTCAAATTCCATAAACATAATATGATTGCTACACAAAATTAGTAGAGAGAAAAAATAGGAAGCTAGAGAAGAATAGGAGAAAATTTCTTCGTGTTGAACCTTTCTTTCTTTCTTTACAATAATCAAACAACATCCAACCCCTTTGCAAATGAGAAAAATACCTTTTATAGGCACAAGAGGCAATAACTACCTTGAAATAACCAAGTATTGTTAAATAATTATAATTTTGTCGAATTAAGTCACTTAAGTGAAATTTACATTTTATTAATTTTTTTGAAAAAGTTATAAGTATAATATAACAATTAGTCTTTTTAGTTGACACTTGAAGAATGAAGAGAAAGCTCTGAGACTTTAAGTCTAAGCACATGCATTTTGAATCAAGTTACCACATCATCTATCTCGAACCTTTACGAACCACAATGTTCACCAATTTGTTCATCCAACTTCCAAAATAATTTTCCATTTCAAAACCCGTTCATCCTAAATTGAGATAAATTATTGGAAACTTCAATTATTATATTTTCTCAACTCGAAAGCTCTTCCATTCTATCTAGATTGATATTTTCTATTTTAAACAACTCTTCTTTGATCATTTTTGTGATTTATTCTTTGATCTCATCTAATGCATTTATTTGAGAAGAATTATTCTGGGAAAAATCACAACGGATAGCTTTGAGGTCAATGAGATATCTTAAACTTCATAGGTTCACCTTTTTATATGGAATTTTGTAGACCTATAAAAACTTCTTTTAGAACTTTGAGTCTCTATTCCATGCTAAAGGACCAAGCGCATGACATATTTATTTTTGCACCATTGAATATTTTCTTAGAAGGGAAGAGTTTCTCATATGTTATTGTTATGATAATGAGATATTGAATTAATGTTAGTGCAAAATCACAAAGCTCCCACTGAATGGACAAAGATGTGAAGTGGTTAAAATGGGGCATTCAGGTGTGATTGCATAACATTGGATCGTCTCTCAAGCTATGGGACTTGCAAAATTGAGATGATCCTCTAGAGAAAATGGTTCTTGTTCCTAAACTACCTGCCACGAACTACTCTAATGCAAGAAAATTTATAAAATATCCTAATCTAACCATTCCAAGGAACCAGAGAGAAAGAGAGGGTGAAAGAAAAGCCTACACTAAAGTGGTGATACACCAGAGAAGGAAAGGGGTGAGATGCTCTGTTGAGGGAGGATGAACAGGGGAGAAAGGAAGATGGGAAGGTTAGATAGAAGTGACACAAACCTAGACCCTAATCCATGATCAAAACTCCATGAAACACAATGCCCTACACCTGCAAATGTGAAATACATGCACAAAAATAGATTTGAAAGGGAGAGGCACAGAGAGACAACAAAACAATGCAAAGGGTTGAAGAAACACCACAAAACACGTTTTATTTCTCTATATGGGTGCACAGACCATTACGTTTCTACTTAGAGGCACAAAAATTCTTTCTAGGTGTAGGAGAAGGTTTTAAACTCAAAATGGAGTCGGAAACAAATTTGTGAGTTTCCCTACACCTGAATAATCTCTCCTTTTCAAATGAGAAGTGTTACAATATATAGAAAGAATAAGAGAGAGAAGAGGGAAAAGTTGAATCCTATTTCAACTACCACAGGATATGCATTGAATCCTACCTTGAAGACTCGAACACTATCACCAATACCTTTCTCAAATCCACCCCAAATTTGCCTTCTGCTCCCTCTATCCGTCATCAAGCGTATTGAAGAAGAATGACAGATCGAATCGAATCAGATCTAGTAGTTGGAGAAATCAGGCTTTGATTAATTTCCTAGAAGGTGTTTTCCCATTTTCACCCACTAACGCCCGTAAAAATGATATTTTATGTTTCCAAGGCATAGAGGGAGTCGATATGTTTCCAAAAAAATCTTCTCCCGCCCAAATCTGAGTTCTCAGTCAAAATATATGGCCATTTGAATTTTTGGGTCACGGGCGTGTAATATTTAAATACGTCTCGTATGTACTGGGTCTACGTGGCAGGTTTGTGCTCGTTTGAGATTTGACACTTTCCTTTGCTCTTGGAATAGTTCCCATGTGACATGTGGTGGCATCCGTAGGTTTCCTTATTTCCTTTGTATTCTTCTTGAGTCTTTTCCATGACCGGAGAGGCAATCAGATCTCGACCCAAGACACGTGGAGGCTTTGTGCATGTTTAGAAAATGCCCTGCAATTTACCTTTGGAGTAGCATGGATATGACACATGGAGACCTCTCAGTGGGCCTTTGGAATTTTCAATGGTCACCCTCACCTTTTCGTGGCTGGGGACACGTGGAAGGCCTCGCACTCATTTGACAATCTACTACTGTGGTCCCGCTAATGTGTGCTATTTGGACACTTGGTGCCTTCCACCCGCATTCATTACTTATCCATTTTGGGAACATTATCCTTTGACCTCTATTGGCCATTGGCTACATGGAAGGATGGCACAAGTTTGAGTCTTCACCTTGGGCTCCCATTTTGGAATTTCACGAGTCGACACTTGGCCCCTTTAGCCAAGTCGAAGACTTTTCAATGGCTGGTGCAAATTTTTGGAGCTCTAGACATGTGGAGGCTTGGTGCTTATTTCATGTATGCCCCATTGGTTTTAAATTTGGAGGTGTGCCATTTGGACACTTGGTAGCTTCCACTATCTCCTCCATACTTAGTCAATTTTGGGGTCCGTCTCCGAACTATTTTAGAGCCCGAAGACTTGGAATATTTTCCGTCTCTTTTCCTTTGAGTCTCTAGTTCCTTTGACCTTGATCGCCTCCTTCGACCCCGCCATTCCATTTCCAAGCCCGCCTATAATTGTTTTGTTGGATTTGAGGCACGAATTCACTCAATAGAGTTGTTTCTTGAATTTCTTCTTACACGAGGTCATTTGATCTTTCGCAGGCCTCGCCACTCCATTGTAAAGTCCCTCTACAACCTTGTTTGTCATCCTAGAATGTGAGATCATGGGTCTGAGTCATTTCCTTCATAATTTCCTTATGTGCAAGACTTGTCTTGACCAAATTTTCCGGGGCAAATTTGGGATAACAATTTGGCAACTCACGGGGACATCTATTTATTATATGAAGATACCAAAGAGCCTTGAAGTGTCCATTGGGCACGGAGTCACAATTAATGGCCTGGTACTGACCCTTCCTTCAAAATGGACTCCCTGACTGCCTACACTTTCTATGTTCTACCTATCCCTGAGCCCTGCCATGCATTTGCACTCTCAATTTTCATAAGAAAATCTTGAAATGGAGTTTCTGAGAGTAGAAAATTGTATTGACCGGGCTTTCATTTGTCCCTGAATGGACTGACTTAAAAACATCCTTTGGTTGCTCTGCATTTGTTTCATTTTTGGAACTAGCAACTGTTACAGACAGCTATGGATATTTCCATGAATCTCAAGATCTCGCCTTGGTCTATCCCGAGAATGGACTGTTACAATGTTTACCCAAGGCACATTGAACTTTGCAATGACATAACCTTGGAGCAACAAAACACAACAACAACGCTATGTACAAAGAATCAAATCATACATGCCTCAAATGAGACATGCAGAGTGTGCACAAGAACTTTTTCTACTGAAAACAAAATCTACTCCTACTCCTATACTAACTAGAAAGAAAGAAAAGCTTAAACAAAGCCCGCTACAAGTAGGGAGAAATAGCTTCCCTTTCTCAAAAGGGGCAGCCATGCAAATGATTTGACACTGAATATGGCTTCCTAGATGAATAAAAACTCGATAAGCCTATCCTCCACCCAAATCATTAAGGTATCTACATTAACCAAAAATACCTCCTCAAGCTGATTGGCATTGGACTCCTGGAGATGTTGATGATGACCCTTGGTACTTTGATGCTCATCCTCATGCCCTGAAGTAGGCATGACTAGTTTTAGCTCCAACGAAGCCAAATATCTTATTGGGAAAGGTATGGTCCTTTGAATCGCCCATGGTTCTCAACTCTAACTCCAAAATGGAGTCTTTTTGTGGACCTTCTTGGATGGAAGGTGAGAGGGAGATGATGACATCTCCTTTCTTTTTATTTTCTCTTGTGAAGAACATGGAAGACCATGATCTTCTAAACCTCCGGTTCCAGAGGGATGTTGTGAGACACAGGTTGTTGTCTTTGAGTGCCCTCCTTTATGGCAGTAGGCTCATGTGCTTGGAAGATGGATGATGGAAGAGAAAATGATGTGATCTCCATGGGATTTTCTCCATCAAATAAATCTTCCAAGTTAGACAGATAATCTACCTCGTTGTTGTCCTATTGCATGTGCTCAACCTCCTCCATGGTGTCTTCCTAATCTAAAAATTGCTCACCATGGTTTCCCTCTTCCTCAAACATGAAGTTTGAAAGATCAAACTCTTCTTCAACATTAGATCTTGAAGGGGATGAAGTGGAAGGAAGAACTGAAGGTTCTCTTATAGCCTGCTCCACACTTGGAACCTCTGAAACTGTATGGTCCTCCTCCATCATGGGTTCATCAATCAAATTAGGCCCTTGAAATGAAAGCAAAAAATATTCAATGATGCCTTCTTCATTGAGTGGCCTCAACTCTGATTCAATCTCTCCCAGCTGCTCCTCTCAATAGGACTTGGAGCTAGTTGTTCTTCCTCTTCAACTGGTTGTGTAGCTTGGGTTAGCTCAACATCCTCTTTAGATAAAGTGCCATTAGGGACACTGCATTCAAAGTAGCCAGACTATTGATCTTCTTCTTCTTGTTTTCGTTCCTTCTCTCTGCTGAAAACTCAATCTCACCACCACCGGCTCTTCAACTTTGACCTCCTCTATTGGCTTGACCATCAAGGGGATCTTTATAAACCCAAATTTGGCAGCCCAACTCTTCAAATTGTTTGTCATTTCTTCTTTGTTGGGATCCCCTTCTTGTTGTTTTCCTTGATTGGATTCTTGAGTCTCTTCCCAAAATGGACTTGGGAAAGCAAGAGGACCTGACAAGTTAGGGTTCAACTAGCTTTACAATTGTTTGTGGTGGGGAGGAGGTGGAACTTCTTGTTTTTCGAGGGGATGATTTTTTGGAAGGGAAAGGGGAGATGAACTGAAATGGGGTGGAAGAATAGGGAATAGAGAAATGGAATCAACACTTGGGGAAACAATTGAGAAGCTTGGAAATTGGAGCTTGGGTTGAGATGGTGTTTCTTGAGAAAGAGAAAAAGAAAATCTATGAGATGGTGGACTTACCCATTAAAAAGGTTATCTTGACTTAGACTCATAAGCCTTGATCTCCTCATTCCATTGTGTAAGTTCTGGGGCAACATTTCAACCAGAAGTCTAGCTTCTCACGAGGGTCGTAATGTCTTGGAAAAGGGCCTTCCCATGGACAAGGTGCCCTATAACCAATCTTGAATGCCCTCATTTGTACTATGCCCCTTGACTGAACCATGCCAGCCTCCATTTTTAATTTTCTCCAATAAACTAGCATTCTCCACATAGTTGTCACCATTGTATGTGTCCCCTTGTTCTTGATAAGATCCATGGCCAAACTGACTTTGACCCTACTCATATGGGTAAGCGTAATGGTCTTGGATCTGATTACAATGCTGATTTGGAGGATTTTGGAAATGCATTGGAGGTGGACCGCATTACTCGTAAGTGTGAGTTCTATGAAGGGAATGAAGTCATGATTGCACAACCTCATGGAATGGGATAAAATGAAAGAGAAGGAAGAAGAAAATGGATGAAAATGAGTGGAAATGGATGGAAAAGGTATGCAACTTTGAGAATGGGTTTTGATCGATGATGGAGTCACCAGGATGTGCTTGCATGTGCCTCAAAAGGCTGAATCCCACCAAGAACACATCAACTTGATGAAATAAAGTGAAGACCTCTTGTCCCATTGGGCATGCCAAAATTGTTAGTGCAAAATCACAACACCCCCGAATGGCCAAAGATGTGAAGTGGTTAAAATGGGGCATTCAGTGTGATTGCATAACATTGGATCATCTCTCAAGCTGTGGGACTTGCAAACCTGAGATGATCCTCCAGAGAAAGCTAGTTCTTGTTCCTAAACTACCTGCCACGAGCTACTCTAATGCAGGAAAAAACTAAACTATCCTAATCTAACCATTCCAAGGAACCAAAGAGAAAGAGAGGGTGAAAGAAAAGCCTACACTAAAGCGGTGATACAAAAGAGAAGGAAAGGGGTGAGATGCTCATTTGAGGGAGGATGAATAGGGAGAAAGGAAGATGGGAAGGTTAGATAGAAGTGACACAAACCTGCACTCCTAATCTATGATCAAAAATCCATGAAACACAACACCTGCTTCTATAAATGTGAAATACATGCACAAAAAATAGATTTGAAAGGGAGAGGCACTGAAGAGACAACAAAACAATGCAAAGGGTTGAAGAAACACCACAAAACATGTTTTATTTCTCTATATGGGTGCACAAACCATTACATTTCTACTTAGAGGCACAAAAATTCTTGCTAGGTGTAGGAGAAGGTTTTCAACTCAAAATGGAGTCGGGAAAAAAATTTGACAGAGTTTCCCTACGCCTAGAATAATCTCTCCTTTTCAAATGAGAAGTGTTACAATATATAGAAAGAATAAGAGAGAGAAGAGGGAAAAGTTGAATCCTGTTTCAACTACCACAGGATATGCATTGAATCCTACCTTGAAGACTCAATCGCTATCAATCAATGCCTTTCTCAAATCCTCCCCAAATCTATCAGCTTATGGCTCCCTCTCGTCATGTCAGCGTATTTATTGAAGAAGAACGACGGATCGAATCGAATCAGATCTGGTAGTTGGAGAAATTGGGCTCTATATTAATGGCCTGGAAGAAATTTTCCCAGTTTTCACCCACCAAAACCTGCAAAAAATGATATTTTATGTTTCCAAGGCATAGAGGGCGTTGAGAAGTTTCCAAAAATATCCTCCCACCCAAATCTGATTTCTCGGTCCAAAAGATATGGTCATTTGAATTTTGGGTTGCAAGTGTGTAATATTTAAATGAGTGTGTCTCCAGTATTGGGTTCATGTGGCGATCTGTGCTCATTTGAGATTTGAATCCTTCCTTCTCTCTTGGAATAGAGACCATGTAACACGTGGTGGCATGTTGAGTTTCCTATTTCCTTTGTATTCTTCCTGAGTCTTTTCCGTGGGCGGAGGCACTGTATCCAACCCAAGACACATGGAGGCTTTGCGCATGTTTAGAAACTACCCCTAGAATTTACCTTTGGAGTAGCATGGATACGACATATGGAGACCTCCGCGGGCCTTTGGAATTTTTAACGGTCACCCTCACCTTTTTGGGCTCTAGGACACGTGGAAGGCCCATGCTCATTTGATAATCTACTCAAGGTACCACTTTTGAATGTGCGTTGTTTGGACACCTGACGCCTTCCACCTGCATTCATTACTTAGCCGTTTTGGGCCCATTCTCCTTTTGACCTCTATTGACCATTGGCTACGTGGAGGGTTGGCACAAGTTTGAGTCTCTACCTTGGGCTCCCATTTGGAATTGCGCTGAGCCGACACTTGGCCCCTTCCACCGAGTCAAAGACTTTTCAATAGATGGTGTAACTTTTGGAGCTCTGGATACGTGGAGGCTTGGTGCTTGTTTCAGCCTGCCCCTTTGGTTTTAAATTTTTGAGGTGCATTGTTTGGAAACTTGGTAGCTTCCACTGTCTCCTCCATACTTAGTCGATTTTGGGGTCCGTCCTGAACTATTTCAGAGCCCGAAGAATTTGAATCTTCACTGCTTTATTTTCCTTTGAGTCTCCAGTTCCTTTGACACTTTCAACCAACCTCCT
Organism: Taxus wallichiana var. yunnanensis; assembly: GCA_018340775.1. Lineage (NCBI taxonomy): Eukaryota > Viridiplantae > Streptophyta > Pinopsida > Cupressales > Taxaceae > Taxus > Taxus wallichiana. Next base: position 40,812,954 of record CM031237.1, read on the forward strand.
TCCTTGACCCTACCATTCCATTTCCAAGCCTCTTTATAATTTGTTTGTTGGATTTGAGGCACATATTCGCTCGACAGAGCCGTTTCTTGAATTTCTTCTTGCACGGGGTCGTTTGATCTTCGTAGGCCCAACCACTCCATCAGTAAAGTCTCTTTGCAACCTTGTTTTTAAGCCCAAACCTTAGCTTCATTTTCAATGTTTTCGAATCTAAAGCTGATTTTCTTCGAGAGCAACCATCAAGTTCTCATATACTCTTTAGCCTTCATCAATGAAATTTATCCCATTTATTAGTAATTGTTTTACCCAATCCTTAGTGAATCTACCTTGAATGACATTCTTATGAACTTATGAAATGAATTTCATGAATAAATATCAATCACAAGTGTGGGAGATGGGAGAGATGTGAGAGGAGTTATATGCGAGAGAGAGAAAATAAAGAGTTTGCACCTATTCTTCAAACCGATCCTATTTATGTTTTCCTTTCTCCTTTCTCTCAATGAATTTTAAAACATTTTCTCTTAGATTTTACACATATGCTTTAGGAGTGGACTTACTCGGCCATATTATTATTAACTCATAATTAGTAGGAGTGATTTCATGTTCACATTTCTTCACTGTTGGCCTTGCAATTTTAACAAATTTTTCCCGAGTTATTGGTGGTGATGTGGAAATTTTTGTAGACACCTATAATTTGATTAAATATTAATTTACAAACATTGCACTAACTATTCTATTCCCTGTAAAATTGACAAAATTTCATCAATTAGACTCATTTCCCCTCAAACTCTTAATTAACTACTATATGTTGATTAAGCCTCCTTCCATGAATTTTACCAATGAACCTTCTTATTGGCTAACTCTCACTTCCGAACATTCAAAATCTATCAAAACCTCCTCTAGATGCTCCCAAAAATCTTCCTAATCCTACTTGGGATTCTTAATCAATCTTAAAAGATTAATTAGCTTCTAATCCTAGTCAAAAAGTGATTTTACTTGCAAAAGTCCTTTTGGACTTACCTTCGTCCCACATGCACCAAAATCGTACCATTATTGGAATGGGAAACCTATAAATAGAATCCCCCTCACCATTTCTAAGAACACTTTTCCTCCTCTAGCATAAACTATAGGCATTTAGGATCTTGAGCATTTCTCCATTTATATTGAGCTAATATCTTCATAGTGCATCCATTAACTCAAGCTTGAGTAATATGGAGAGAACAATATGGTCTTGTAGCCATTGTTGGTGAGACTCCATTCTCAAAACCTTGAGATCATACTAACAATCATATTTGATTGCTAAGGATATTCTTAGGTTCATTTCAAAGTTAGCATTCAAAGAGTAGAGATTGATTTAGGCATGTTAGTTTGATTGTTTTCAAAGTTATATGCATGTTAAATAAGTTAGTCTCCCTAAGCTCTTATCTTGATGGTTCTTGTTAGATTAGTTTAAAGATTTGAAACTCTTAGGTGTTTAGTTTCAAGTCTTATAGCTTTCCTAATTTACACATGAACACATTTGGCATGGACACATTTCCATAGTCCATAGAAGTTGATTTCAAGATTTGTGATTTACATCATTTTTTCTAACCATTCCATGCATTTTGAGGATTGAATAGTTTTTTCTAAACTTATATGTGTTAAAATCTTCCTTTTGCATGAAAAGTTATTAGGTATCTATTAAAAATTGATTTAAATAAAAAGTTCGACTGTTTGCATTTTAAGAAGTCAGCTTTTCTATCCTTTTTGTGTTCTTCTACGTACATGCCAGTAAACACCAATTTTTGGTATAAGCGCTCTCCATAATCTCACATTCATTCAACTCTCAAGCTCACTTTTATTTTTCTTAAATTTAAATAAATCTCATCCTTTTATTCACCCAAATTTAATTAATTATTAAATGGGCTCCATATAAACCCATTTAATAATTGAATTTTGGCATCTCTCACAAATTATTCAATTCATGGGCAATAATACACCCATCTAACACTCCACTCTTAATTTCAAAGAATGGAATATTTTATTTCACCTAACCATGTCAATCATCTTTCCCACTCTATATCACATCCTTATCTTTTTAACCATAAGTCAAATTGTGAGCCCCGCTGAATCACATCACCTCTTTTAATCAGGGTCACTTTACCCAACCCTGAGTATCTTTTAACCTGTAGTCTAACCTCACCATTAGGCTATAAATATGGGCTTTCCCCCTTTGGAAAGTTAAGTTAGAAAATTTGGGAAAATGCTATTTTGAATTCTAAGCTTCTTGTTTATCATTTATATCCTCATGATGTCCTTGTAACGACACTGTAATCCCCACAATACTCTGCTCATGATTTGTTAGTTCATGTAATGGTTCTTGTTGCATGTTGTGTTTGGATCAGATCAATAGCACCATCTACATACCCACAACGTTAGGTTCCTTTGTTTATCAACTTGCATGTTATTTGTTTATCTTATATTTTATCATTATTCTTTATCACACGAGGGTTGACAGCCACCAAGGAAGTTAATGCTTCTCGGATCTACTTTGTCAAGAAGCCCCCACATAAAATATCTAATCAATCTTTCTCTAGTGTCTGTGAGCTACAGAGTTTGTTGGGATCACAATGAGGAGTTCAACATCGACTTTGCACCCGTATCGTCCATCACCATCTCTAAGGTACTAAGCCCTTGCATACTCGACGTTGTTTTGTGTTTATTGATTTCTCGTACTCTAATCTAGATAGGAAGCAAGAAACTCCAATCAACATTTGGCACCCTGTGGGACCAGACCCAAGTTTTGGTCATTATTTATTACTCTACTTATTTTGCGTAGGTGTCATAAGGATCCCGGTTATCATGATTCATACTTCTTGTCAAGTTAGATATATTTTACAAATATTTCGTTCTTATGACTCACATGTTTACGTGGATTTCATAATATTTCCCTCTATGTGGTGTTGTCTTTCCATTTTGTTGTTTTGGTCATCTAAGAGGTAAGTGCTTCTGGTTTTGAATCGACTTGTTATTTGGCCATTTATAGTAGTATTGAGTGTATTTGTATTATTAATCGTAATAATAATAATAATACTAATTAAATAAGTAATAATAATAATAATAATAATAATAATAATAATGAATATTATTATTATCCTACACTACCCCACCTATCCCTATCCAACCCAACATCCCTCGTCCTTCCTCCTTCGGTTTTTACCTTCTCGAGCTCCCATCACCCTAACTCGAGCTCCCTATCTCCCTTCCACCTCGCTTCCTCACTCCATTTCCTAACCGAATCTCCACCTAACTTCAAGGCTCTCTCATCATCTCTCTTCCAAGTCGATCTAAATCGACTCCTCATCATAGTTCACCGCCCACATAGACCTTATCGAGCCATCTCCACCTCCTCTCCAAGATACTAGAAATCTCTCCTTGTACTTCCCAACTCTACTCACGCCAACATGTCCCACGTTCATATCTCACGCACTCTTTCCCACACAACTCGACTACCTCTCCACATTCCCATCTCTCCTAACTCCGTGCTATCTCACTACCCACCTCAAACTACCTCTCTACATTCCCGTCCTCTCCTACCCCGTGCTATCCCACTACCCACCTTGAACTCACCACTCCTACAGAGATCCATGCCACCACAACACGTCCCACCCCACCACCCTTCCACATAACCTCGATATCCCACACCCGCGACTTGACTCAACATCTCACATCCCGGATCCCCATGAACCCTCCCTCTAAATTTTGCACCAACTGAGCCACTCAACTCACCCTTCCACTCCAACTCCACTCAATCCTCCTTTCCTTCCCGTTGAGCCACCCATGAGCTCACACCCCGTACCAAATCCCATCACCCAATCAGCTCACTATTTTTCCTTGTCGTAGCTCATGTCCTACACCAACCTCCACATCCCTCTCCACTAAGCTATCTCCCATAGATCTAGCTCAACAACTCTCTCGCCACGTTCTCAAATCCTAACACCAACTCCGCCTCGATCCATATGTAGCAAGGAATATTTATGCAAACTTACAAGATCTCAACGTTGAATTCTTCATCTCATTTTTCAATCCACGCACATCCTTGTAAACAACGAAGGAAAAATCTTTTAAAGCAATCATCGTAATTATTTATCACACATATATTATTGATATAGTTTGCTCCATTATCGATGACTCACATGATTCTCGCTATTGGATTTTTCCAACTATTTATAGCTTAGTTTAAGATACGTGTAAGATTTTTGGGTAGTTTTTGTCAAAGCTTCTTTCTAACACCATGATTATATACATAGGTATCATTATGGTCTGCTATATTTTCCATATCCAACTTAAATACAAACCACACAAATACCCACGCAAATTCATACGACTTCAACACTTCATACTTCAAATTATTTCCATCTCAGGCTTGAATTCATGCCAGCTTCGTGGGTATTGACTACAAAATCTCTTTATATCGATTAGTGTATCATTATTTACACCGCATCCCCACTATCTCCAACTTAGTTTCAAATTAACCGTGCAGTCTCTTTATCGCAATTAGTTCCCAAGTCTTTTGAACACATTTCCAAACAATGTGTAGACTAAAGAAATCCAAATCAACTGGATTTTCGATCTCCATCTCATACTTTGCCACCACATCGACCCACCGAACCCTTTCATTTCACGTTTGTAGACACCCATAATTATGCCCAAGCAATTTAAAATAATTAAATTGCGCTAATTATCTCCTTTCTCTCAAATTGATGACATATTGTTAATAATGCTCATTTTCCTCATATCATCATTAATTAATTACACTAAGCTAATTAATTAAGTCACCTATTCAACTAATACCTAATTAACAACCATCCATTAATAAATCACCCTTCTACCTAGAATAATTAATATTTATTAATTAATTAGCTTTACCTTCCATTTAACATATAAATCAATATTTAATTGATTTAATCCCCTTATAATAGCCTAAATTGTATTAATATTCCTCTAGTTAGCTTCTATAAGCTTACATCTACCTATTAGTTAATCACCTTTGATTAATTAAAACACCCCCAACTCCCATGACTTGCTAAGCATAAATTAAACCCTTCTAAAGTAAGGTTACCTTTTATAAAGCAACCTTATCCATTCCTAATCATGTTTTACCTTTATCCCACATGTAAAGGAATGAAGTGTTTCCTTTATCCATTGGGCTATATAAGGAGCCATCCTTCTACCTTTTATACCTACACCTAAACTTCTTGAGAAGACAAATACAAAGCATATAGAAAAATAGACTAAGAGCTTGCTTTTTGTTTTCTTGAGAGTTCATCATCTTGAAGAGTTAAGCCTCTTTCCTAAGTGCTTAGGTCATATGGGAGGTGTCAAAAGGGTCTTGAGCCCAACTTTGACTAGCCCTCATCCCTAGGTTATTGGAACATTAAGGAAAACCATTTTGATAGCCAAGGAGCCTACTTAGGTCCCTTCATTTATATGTTGTTAGAGAATAGAGGATTTTAGATGTTTTAACATTATTAGTTTCAAAGTTTTGTATTGATGAATGTTAGCATCTAACCCTTGTTTAATTCTTATCATGATGGTGCTAAGTAGTTTGTTTAACTCTTGCTAATTAAGGCTATTTAGGTGTTAGTCTTTTACTCATATTAGCATTAGTTTAAAAATAACACATGCACACAACATTGACTTGCTTAGTGGGATACTTTGTCCCATGGCATTTTAGTTTAAGTTTCATTGTTATGGCTAACTTTTGATATGCACATGTAGTAATTAATGTCCATTTTCTTGGAATTTTTGCTAATTTGATATGTGTAACTTCTTGTTCATAGCCATATTTTTAATGGGTTATTGCCATTCTTAAGCTAACTTGTCAAAATTTGAGATATTGTGAGTTTTCTTGTGTTTTTTTCCGTATTTTAGTTGCAGGTCCGCATAGGCACATTTTTAGGAGCACAAGCATGGTTTTTGTGGCACACACATTTTTGGTGGTGTAGCGCACTATCAAAACCTGGTTCTCCGTTTATCGACCCTAGCGCATGCACGCTAACCCCGACGCACACACCCTAACCAGCGCATAGATGCACTAACTTGGGCATAGACATCATTTCATACTGTACCTTCATTACATTCTAAAACCTATCACATTGGTGCATGCACCCTAACCAGAGTGCACATGCTGTTTTAGTGGTGTAGACACATTTTGGTGATGTGGATGTTCTCAAAAATCTGGGACTGTTTTTATAAAGCGATGGCGCACATGTTTTCCCGGTAGCGCACATGCTTTTCTAGTGGTGCACACATTTTCCTAGTGGCACATGCATTCTCTGTTTGGGTTCCCGTCTATTTTTCTCAAAGGTGATGCATACATTGTTTTTGTGGCACACACACCTCTTTGGTGGTACAGGTGCATGGTAAGAAAAAAACACAGAGTAGCGCATGCATTATTTTCGTGGCACACACGCCTCTCAGTGGCATAGGTGCACTATAATTTGGAAAAGAACAGTGGTGAATACTCCCTAACCCATACACGATGCTAAAAAAGGGGCACATGTGTCCTTTCATATTTTTGAAATTAATGTGTTGAGGTTCTAACATTCTTACAAGTTTTATCTAATCATATACTTACCTTTTCAGGCTGTTTTTACATGTTTGTACTTGATTAGATGGATTTTGCATTGTTTACTTATAGGAATAAGATCACGTATGCTCTTCCCTCGCATCCCTTGGGGCGATCTTGGGAATAATAAAATATTCTTAAGTCCTTTTGATGCTTTGAGGTTGTTAGGAATATTTGAGTTGGAATTGGTTAACTTGGCATAGTTGAATTAAAGTGTTTTTCCATTTGATATCTTTTTAAATTTTGAAGACATCACGTATGCTCTTCTCTTGCATCCTCGACGATACGAAGAATTAGAAATGATGCCTTCTCTTTTATGGAAAAATACTAAAAATTGTCATACAGGACCAAAACGCCATCGCTTGTCAAAGAATGGAGGAATCAAAACAAAAGTCAAAAACTACTAATACAGTTGTTATATAGGTTGCCAAATGGTGTTTGAGTAAACCACACCTAATTAAAAAAACATAAAATGAACAACATATTTAAAACAATGTATTGTAGGTTTCGGAAAAGGTACGTCCCTCTCCACTCAACTAGAACATAACCCCTTTGGCATAACGCCTTAAGCTACAACAATGGGGGTGGTTCCAGAACCCCACGTAGTCCACACAAGAGGGAACCTTGTGGACAAACCAGAAGTGCTCGCACTACCTATCCGATTAGTGATTCCTTTGTGAGATAGAGTTACAAGTTATCCCTATGCGACCCTTTTAAGTACACGATGGATGCATTTAATGCCCACTGTGCTTAACGGGGAAAAGTTGAGATACTCCCAAGAAAGTTAGGATTATTTAGGTAAATCATCCCACATGTGGATAATCTTTGTAACACCTAGGACGAGAGAACCACCTAGGAAAATATACTTTGGCCAGGAGCCCACTTTGACCATTCTAAAATAGTGTTGAGTTGTGAACCATCTTTTTATTGCGAAACGTGTGACGATTACTTTCGCTTAGTTTTTACTTGCCTTAGGGTGAGGTGAAAATATTCATCCTTTTTTATTTACTTCCTTCACATTCTTTTGAAACTTTGTTGATCGGAAAGAGAGTGACTACCTTCGTGTTACCAATCAATTGTTTCTGCCACTTTTTTGTCCATTTACGCCCATCCATGTTTGCGGTTGGGTAAGTTAAATGTCTAAAGTGCACGAGAGACGTATTCATATCATTGGTGGCCATTGTGATCTTGATACCCATGTCAAGATTGTCATTGTAGTTAGGTGTGGTTCATCATCTTGAACTTCTTTAGAAGGGTTAGCTTGTTTGTATTATATTACTACAATTTTGATATTTACGTCTTGTTTCTTGTAAACTCGACATAAATATCTATATTGTAAGGTTACGCTACACACATTTTTAACTATTCCTAGCTATACTTTGAGATTTTTAGTTTGGTTCTATTATTACCTTGATTTTGAAGAGTGTTGGGTGTTACCATTTGTGCGTGTTATATCAATAACACCTTGATATCAATACCTTACTTTCTTGCAAAGTTGGTTAACATATCTTGGTGATATTGTTGTGTCATTCACGAATTGTAATTGGAAATTTTTGAGATATAGGTCTTAATCGAGTTTGAGCTCACTCTTAGTATATCTTGTTAGGAGGTCACATTGACTTTTTGTATTTACTTACGTTTTTTTCATTCTCGTGAACTTAGCATAATTAAGAACATCCTGTTAATTATCTTGCGACGTGAAACTACTTTTTGAAACATAGTCTAGGAGCTACTTCATTTGGCGATGGTTTAGGTACCAAACATTTGTGTCATTGGTATTCTCACATTGTTAATTCATTCATATTCTTGACGATACATCTTGCATTTCACTTAGGTTTGGTCACAAAGTTTTGAACACATTTACAACTTACCCTAAGGAAACTATCACGAAAAAACATGGCTCCTAAAACATGATTAGGACTCAAGAAACATACATACGAGGAATAACAAGCACAAGCTTGGGAAGCCTCTAATGATAAGGGTCGAACCCCTTCATTGGACATGATCTAGGACCTCTGTTTTCATGGAAAAGAGGTAGAAGATATGGTTGATCATAGTGGAAATGAATTAGAGTCCCCACACGTAGAATTTGATTTTGACCCTAATTTATTAGATGAGTTCCTTTTCAAAAATAAAGATAGAGTGTTAGCATAGATCATAGAATTAGGGGCCAAATTGCCCACCGAAAATGAAACAATCCCACCTCGCAAATAACGTTATCGAGGAAAATGACCCGTTATCAACATGGAGGATATTTTGACACATGGACATGCTTCTACTTATAATGCAGGGAATGATAAAGTGGTGGGGCATAGAATACCCTTTATCAAAGTGCCACGTAGGAAAAAGATAGAACATGAGATGGGTGAAGAACCTCCACAATACGAGGAGGAAGAACCTTTAGAAGAAGAAACCGCAATTCAACAATAGATTAGTAACCTAAGCCAACAATTAGCTTTGCTAACCTCCCATGTACAGAAGGAAGCAAGAAAAAATATTCAAAATTTGAAGCCTAAGGTTAAGATCAATGAACTCCATAGAGAAAACCAAGGAGAAGAAGATACAGGTATCATTGCATATATATCCCCGCTTCTCCCACTAGAGAACAATTGCTTGCACAAGAGGTACATTCTATGAAAGTGACACTCATGAGCCTACAAGAGAGAAATATAGGGAGCATTAGAAAGTATCAATATGAAGAATTATGCCCTATCCTTTTAGACAAGACTATGACCCTTCAACCCTTTTCTAAGAAATTTGATATGCCAAAATTTGACAAATATAAAGGGAAGGGAGATCCATGAGATCATGTCAAAGATTTCTATATGGCATGTCAAGAGGTGTATATAGTGACAATTATCTCATCAGACTTTTCCCAAGAGTCTCGTGAGGTCAAGCCCGGAATGGCTTACACACTTACCACGAGGATCAATTTTCACCTAGCCGCAATGGCGTAAAGGTTCGTGTGTCATTTCTTGTACAACATAGAGAGTGATGTCACCATGGTAGATTTATGTGGTGCCAAAAACACCCTAATGAGACTTTCACCAGCTTCCTACAACGAGTGGAGAGGGATAGCTAGTCACTTCCCTTGCACTTTCCTTGAAAAACAATTGGTTAGTATTTTCATTCCCAACCTAAACCCGGATATAGCTTTCCACCGCCAAATGCATTGTGTTCACACTTTTGAGGAGGTCATCAAAAAGGGGTTCAAATAGAGAATATCTTCGTTGTCAAAATTTCACCCCCCAGGGTAAAATTTCGATAAACATGCATCAAAGGTTGCAGAAAGGCAAATAGGTCAATCCAGGAAAAATCATGAAAATCGGCTAAGTCCTAGTCCTAGGGGCAGTCGGGACATTTGGGACAAAAAGGCGCGGATCGGCCGAAAATCCTCCAGGCGGCCCAAATGGTATTTGGGACAATCGGGCCAAAAGTACGCGGCGGGCGCGAAAAGCCGATCCTGCCGAAAAAGAGAAAAAATTGGCTAACTGCTGAGAAGGACGCCTGTGGGACAACCGGGCCAAAAAGGCGCGAACCGGCCGAACCGGGCGAAAGGGCCAGACAGTCCAAGGAAAAAATGGGACAAGCGGGACAAATGGACGCGAACCGGCCGGTTCGCCCGAAATCAGCACAAAGAGCACTATGCAAAATGGGACAAAGGGACGCGCGGGACGCGGATCGCCGAAGGAGCCGAAAGCCAATAAAATTGCGCCACGTCATCGGCCAAATGAGGGACAAGGAAGCCCATTTCGGGCGGATCGGAGGTTTTTGTCCCAAACGGTTTGGGACATCCGGGACAAAAAGATGCGAAGGGCGCGAATGAGCTGGCAGGCCCGCGGACTAATCAGAAGCCGCCACGTGTCTCAAGGAGAAAAGTTAAAAAGTCAAAGAGCGAGTTTTCGAGCACCGATCCAAATCAATGAAATAATGCCACGTGTCCTAGCTAGGGCCCACAAGGAGATTTCAAAGGAAGGCCCGCCGAAAAGTAGAGGAGAGAGAATCATTCAGCGAATCAGAGCTTGCCACGTGTCATCCAGGTGGCAGAGCGCGGGAAGAAATTCAAAAAATCCGTTTTCACCTATTCCGTGCCCTAAATCTTCAGATCGACATAACTTTCGATCCAGAGCTCGGTTTTACACGTTCTTTATATCAGCGAAAGCTTGTGAGATTCTCTACACGTTTCCAGGGTCAATCTTGCATTTTGGTTCAGTTTGAGGAGAGAAAATCAGAAGATGCCTCTGGCACGAAATAATAAGCAGAAGTGATGCTCAACTAATAACTTTAATGCAGCAGATACCGCCGCCGTCGCTAGTAGCCCGCCGCTTTGACAAGATCCGCCACTTCCATCATTATGAAATGAGTTAAGTGCATTCTCGAGGTGGTTGGGGTAGATTTCGAATTCCTCTCTTTTCTCTCTCATTCTTCCTATAAATTGTAAGGAGGGGCTTCTTCCTAATGTCGACATTTCTGTTTTGCAACCCCTCCCTTCTCTCCCCGCAGAAGAGAATTCGTGGAGTTTTTAAGCCTCCCACATGATCGTAATGCCATTGTGCCTCTTGGCCATCAGCAATGTATTGAATCGATCCTTGAGCAATATATATGTCTCGTGATTGAATTTAAATCCTCTCATGTATTCATTGTTGTCATTCCGATCTCTCATCGTGCATTTCTGCTACTCATGGTGTGGTATCAGATCTATATGGTCTCGTGTTTATGTTGCAAAGCTTATGTTCTTCATTCCTGCATCACCTCCTTAACTTAGGTTTATTTATATGCATTTCTCTCTCCCTGTCTCCTTGGTAGTTAGTTTAGTTTTGGTGAACCTCTGTGTTTCATTGGTGCATCTGAACAGAGGAATAGGAACCAGCCTTTCTCTGGAGAATCCTTTCTCATTTTCAAGTCCCACACTTGGAGGAAGGATTCAATGTTATGCAATCACACTGGATACCTAAGTGATCAACCTAGAAATTTGATCTGTACCCAGGGGTGCTGTGATTTTGCATCAACAGTTTTGGCACGCCCGGTGGGACCAGAGGTCTCATTTTTTATTGCAGCAAAGTTGATGTGCATCTGCTGCATTTTTCTTGCTTGAAAAGAGCTATTATTTGCACATCTGGCGACTCCGAGGGGAAGAATCAACTGGTTTCAGCAGTCAGGCCTGAAAGCTTATGAGAAGAATCACAAGGTCAAGAGCTGGAGAGGAGGAAGTGCTGTTTGAATACCTGCAACTATCTCCAAGAAGAAGGCAAAGAGGAAGAAGGATTCAAAGGTCTCCATCTCCACCAAGCAGAACTCTCTCAACTCCTCCACCTGACAGGCCTTTCTTTCAATATACAAGGGTTTTAAGACCACTCAGAATGGCGCAACCAGTGAACCCCTATGTCAACTTCACAGGCAGCAGCCCACTTGCTCTCAATGCACAAAATCCAATCCCAAACAGCATTCAAGAACATTCCATACTTCACTCGGAGAAAATCGACCACTCTCGTGATCATGTCAAGGACATTGCTAATATTTGTGCAATCCATGAAATTAATGAGATGCAAGTAGAGTCAAATTGTCGGCATCTTCATTCAAGGGAAAAGCATTGCAATGGTTTAGGAGCCTTGAAGTCGGCTCTATCACAAACCGGAATCACCGTGTATCGCACTTCATAATCAATTTGGAGAGAAGGAGACAACTTGTCTCTTTTGAGCAATTGACAACCATCAAGAGAGCTTCCAATGAGCAAATGACTCGACTTCAACTTCAGATTTCAAAGGTCTTGGGATAGAATTCCAAAGAAGCAAAGCCAACAATGTAGAAGGTGCTTTTCTCATTACCTTAAAGCTTTAAATTCTGATATTTCTATGTTGATTCAATCTATGGGAGGCACAACTATCCCTGCTGCTTATAGTATTGCCATTAGAGCTGAAAATTGTCTGATTCAAGCCGGCAAGCTAGCTCCTAGGCCTCCAATGCCATTATATCCAAGTTTAGAGAGCCCAAGTACTAGTCAAGCACCTGTCTTAGCTCCTTCTCCCACTCCTAGAAATCAGAGTTCAAATGAAGCTTCCACTTCATCTCCAAGTGCCCCAAATGAGCTTCAAGAAGTCATGAAGCAACTGCAAAATTTAGGTAATGAGCTGGTCACACTCAAGAGACAACAAACTCAAGGTTTTAGACCTTCGTATCAGCCTCAAGCTCAACCTAATAGGCAGCCATATCAGCCTCAAAGGCCACCCAATCCAGGTGCAAATATGAATCAAACGAGGCCTCCCCGCCAATAGACCATTCCAGCCCTATAATCCAAATGCCATATCTCGCTTTCTAAGGCATTAGTACTAAAGACAAAACAACATTGCCCAGAGTATGAATGGTGTTTTCCATGTAATGAACCCCATAATCAATCCATGTGCTATAATGGTGCTTTAACCCAAGCTTTAATGGTAACAAGTGCTGGTGTGGAGGGTGAAAGTAGTCAAGAAAACAGCCAACTACAAGAAACATTCCAACAAAGAACTCGCCCCAAATGACACCACATTGGTAAATCGGCAGCAGCAGAGGATTTCGTGGTATGAATCAGTAGTTTCTCAAGGTGTCAGCAGCCAACACAAGGTCAAAAGGAGAAATTTGGGTGAAGAACAACCATTAGCCCCACCAATCCACAACCTTCCACAGCTCCACAAATGATCGGTAAGCAAAACCTGGGCTTCAAATGCACAAGGGCAACAAGAACAGCCCTTTAGGCCAACTCAAATGCCACACGTCATTGCCCACATACAAGGAACAAATGTGCAAACCAAGGGACAAGAGAGAGATCCTTCATCACCATTCAAGATCATTGATCGATGAAGAAGACAAACGTCAATATATCTATGTGGGAATCCCTATCCATCCTGTGCCAAAGAAATCACCGCAAGCTGCCATAAAGGATTGGCCAACTTCGAATCAGCAGGTCCAAATGCAGGAGAAGGTACTCACAAATGCTGCCCACCCTCAAGGAAATCATGGAGCACAACAAGGTAGAATGCTGAAGCCTCCCCCTTTCTATGTTTCGTTAATCATTGGAAATCAGCTAGTGCATAATTGCATGATAGATTCCGGGGCAAGTAGCTCAGTTATGCCTAAACAATGATAGCTGATCGCTTAGGGCTCCAAAGATGAAATAACATCTAAGGGAGTAGTGCAGCTGGATGGGACAGCAATAGCAACAGTTGGAGTGATTAGAAATTTGAGTCTTACCTTGCATGCATGTCCAAATGTTGTTGTCTTACAAGATATATCAGTCATAGACCTTCCACCACTCTTTGCCCTTTGCTTGTCAAGGGACTTCACTGCCAAGATTGGGGGATATTTGTCCGCTGATTGGTCACACATGCTATTCAGAATGAGGTATGGAACTAAAGCTACAATTAGGTCAGAACCTATTGCAGATTTCCACATTGAACCCTATACTCCAAGTCATATTAATACCAATTGCTCAGCATTTGATCAAGAAGATCACCTCGGCACTGATGAAGCCGACACTAAGGTTGGAAGTATCCCAGATTTGACTCTTGATGAATGGGCAAGCAAGGTGCATGCTTTTGATCCTTATCAAGAAGTAGAAGAATCTGAGCTGGGGGTCTATTGTATACACGAAGAAAGTCAACCTATTCCTAGCATCACCAAGCCAAACCACAAGGATGACAACGAGGTATGGCAACTGTTTTTTGATGGATCAAGGAGTAGACAAGGCGCAGGAGGTGGAGCCATGCTTATTTCACCGCAAGGAGTAAAGTATTATTCAGCTTTTAGATTTCAATTTGCATGCTCCAATAACACTGCTGAATATGAAGCCTTGGTGCAGGGGATGCATTGGGCAATAAAAAGAAAAATAAATAACTTGCAAGTTTTTGGGGACAGTGAGCTGATTGTAAATCAGGTCAAGGGACAGCATGCCGCCAAAAATGATATACTCAGGTGCTACAAGAACAGGGTATGGGACCTCATGGAAGATTTTGAGGGTTTCGGCATCAAGGCCATTCCTAGGAAAGAGAATCAAGCTGCTGACAGGCTTGCAACAGTAGGGGCAGCCTTTGACATTGTAGAAAACATTCAACAAGAAAAGGTACAGCCAAACATCCACGTGATTGTGAGGCCTTCAGTGCCGGATAACGATGTCAGTTGGCAAGTATTTGAGAATGACCAGCAAATCATCCACTTCTTGCAAGAAGAAGCTGAGTTCTCAGCCAAGAATCAAGCGAAGTTGGAACAGCAATATGGTAACCAGGTGATACAGCTGAGAACTGACAAGCTGCCCAAGGGACTTATCACTTTGGAGTCCATTTTTAATCCCAATGATCAGTTTAGAAAGGAGAAAGCAAACATTCAGGTCAAAAGAGAAGATTCGGTATCCATCTTGGTAGAAGAGAACAAGCAATT
Organism: Taxus wallichiana var. yunnanensis; assembly: GCA_018340775.1. Lineage (NCBI taxonomy): Eukaryota > Viridiplantae > Streptophyta > Pinopsida > Cupressales > Taxaceae > Taxus > Taxus wallichiana. The sequence continues at coordinate 40,827,970 of CM031237.1, forward strand.
GCAAGTTGGCAAGATGACAACTGAGCAAGAAAGGTATGAGTTCATACAGCTATGTCAAGAATTCCCCGACGTGTTTGCTTGGAGCTATGAAGACTTGAAAGGTTTCAATCCCAACTTAGCTCAACATACCATTGAATTGGACCCAAATACTAAGCCTATCAGGCAGAAACAGAGACCAGTCAATCCACACATGGAGCCTCTCATGAGGAAAGAACTGGACAAGCTGATTGAGTCAAGAATCATATTCCCAATCAAGCATTCTAGTTGGGTCACAACTTAGTTCCAAATGTAAAGAAGAGTGGAGAGATCAGGCTGTGTGTTGACTTCAGAGATTTGAATAGAGCCTCTCTCAAGGACCATTATCCACTCCCTTCCATGGAGCAAATATTGCAGGTCGTAGCTGGGTCAGAAAGGTTTTCGCTACTTGATGGTTACTCAGGCTTCAATCAAATTATAGTGAAGGAGGAAGACCAGTTCAAGACAGCCTTCACAACCAAATGGGGCACATATGCTTACAAGAAGATGCCATTTGGACTGTCAAACGCAGGAGCAACATTCCAGCGAGCTATGGATATGGCATTCAAAGGCTTGATCAATAAGATAGTGCTGATATACCTAGATGATATCACTGTCTTCTCAAAGAATGCTGCAGACCATCTCTTTCACCTCAGGCAAGTTTTTCAGAGGTGTAGAAAGTTTGGAGTGTCTTTGAATCCTAAGAAGTGCATCTTTCTTGCACATGAAGGGAAACTCCTTGGCCATATTGTTTCAAAGGAGGGATTAGCAATTGATCCAGAGAGGGTTGAAGCCATAAGAGCTCTACCATTGCCAAGTCACAAGAAAGCCCTTCAGAGTTTCCTGGGAAGGATAAACTTTGTTCGAAGGTTTGTCCCAAACTTTGCAGCCCTTGTCAAGCCCATCACCAAAATGTTAAGGAAAAGCATGGCTTTCAAATGGACGGCAGAAGGCAAGGAGAGTTTTGAAGCAATCAAAGAAGCCATCTCCCAGGCACCTACTCTCATCAACCCTGACTTTTCTAAGGATTTCATCCTCTATGCATTTGGAGGTGATGACACTATTTCTGCCATTCTGGATACAACAGAACAAAGATAATGAGGAGCAGCCGATTGCTTTCTTCAGCCAGAGCCTAAATGACTGTGAGGTGAGGTACTCTTTTATTGAAAAGCATGTGCTTGCAGTAATCAGAAGCTTGAAGAAATTCAAGCATTTAGTCTCAAATAACAAGGTCCAGTTATTGGTCTCACATGCTGGGGTTAAGGACTTCCTCCTCAACAAAGATTTGAATGAGAAAAGGGCAGGATGGATCACCCGTGTCATGGAGTATGACATTGAGATCAAGATCACCAAGCTGGTAAGAGGCAAAGGTTTGTGTGAGCAGCTCGCTTCCAAACAACCAGACAGCCCAGAAGATGAAGAAGACGCTGTCCTGTTATTACAAGAAGATCGAAAACAGGAAAATGATGATGTGTCCACCCCCTGTTGGACTCAGAATATGATACATTTCCTACAAACGGGCATGTGCCCTCCAGAAATGAGCAAAGCGAAAAGAAGGTACTTCAGATTACAAGCAATTCCTTATGTGCTTGTTGATAATGTTTTGTTTAAAAGGGACATCAACGGTGTTCTATTGAGATGCATCGGGACAGGTCAGATCGAGAGGATCTTACAAGAGTTCCATGACGGGAGGCAGAGGCCATTTCACCCCACGAGTAACAGCTCTCAAAATCATGAAAGCTAGTTACTATTGGCCTACTGTATTCAATGATTGCTACTCATGGGTTAAGAAATGCAAGAAATGTGCATTCTTCACAGGGAAAGGAAGGTTAGCAAGACTTCCCTTCGTCCAATTTCAGAGATCATCCATTCATGCAATGGGGATTGACTTCACTGAGTCATCAATCCCACCCGAGTCAAGGCCACAAGTGGATTCTTACAAGAAAAGACTACTTCACCAAGTGGACCGCGTAAGAGCGCTCAAAGAGGCAAGTGAGTCTAAAGCATACTAGACTTTTATGAAGGGATAATAACCAGATTCGTGTGCGCCACCACCATCATATCGATAATGCATTAGCATTCATAGGTTCAAAATTACGAATGGGTCATTCAAGAATGGAATCTATTTGAGCACCTCTTCAAATTATTACCCGCAGGTAATGGACAGTAGAGTCCACAAACAAGAATTTGCTAAAAATCATCAAGGACTCGGATGAAAATCAAAGAACATGGCATACAAGGCTAAAATCAGCGTATGGGTCGATGCATAACACCAAAGAGGTCTACAGTAATTCTCCCTACAAGTTGGTCTATGGGAAGGAGGCAGTATTGCCTATATCATTAGAATTGCCAGCCTTGGAGCTCATGAAGCAGCTTGAGTTATCTGAATTCGAACCAATGGAGGCCAGGTATGTAGAATTGATGGAATTAGAAGAAATCAGAGAACATGCGGTTGCATTTATTGAAAAGGATCAGGCCGTAGTAAAAAGATGGTTTGATAAGAGAGCTAGAGCAAGGACCTTCCAGGAAGGGGACCTAGTTCTGAAATGGGATGCAGATCGGGCAAAACCAGGAAGGCATTCCAAGTTTGATGCCATCTGGAGTGGTCCCTACATGGTCACGGGGTGCAAAAGTAGTAATGCCTTCCAATTGTCTGCATTGGATGGAGAGGAACTTCTGATTCCGGTTAACGGAATCCATCTTAAACATTGCTACTAAGAGAAACGTTTTGCCGTTGTAAATATTAATTTAGATTTTTCTTAATTCCTCTAAGTGCGTATGCACATTGTCCTGTTGTAGTTAGGTTTCTATTTCCCTAAGTGCTTTGGCACAGGTTTTGCTGCTCTCAGGTTGTTTTCTACAGTTCAGAGTGTTGCTGGAGGGGAAGTTGCAGTATCAGGCTTGTTTCAGGTTAATGCTTAACTCCATGCCCAATGGACCGCTAAAAGGCCACTGATCTTCTACCTAGCAGGCAGGTAACCCCGCTGAGTCATCAAAATTGTTGTCAAAATTTCACCCCCCAGGGTAAAATTTCGATAAACATGCATCAAAGGTTGCAGAAAGGCAAATAGGTCAATCCAGGAAAAATCATGAAAATCGGCTAAGTCCTAGTCCTAGGGGCAGTCGGGACATTTGGGACAAAAAGGCGCGGATCGGCCGAAAATCCTCCAGGCGGCCCAAATGGTATTTGGGACAATCGGGCCAAAGTACGCTGCGGCGGGCGCTAAAAGCCGATCTTGCCGAAAAGAGAAAAATTGGCTAATCACGAGAAGGACGCCTGTGGGACAACCGGGCCAAAAAGGCGCGAACCGGCCGAACCGGTGAAAAAGGGCCAGACAGTCCAAGGCAAAATGGGACAAGCGGGACAAATGGACGCGAACCGGCCGGTTCACCAGAAATCAGTACAAAGAGCACTATGCAAAATGGGACAAAGGGACGCGCGGGACGCGGATCGCCGAAGGAGCCGAAAGCCAATAAAATTGCGCCACGTCATCGGTCAAATGAGGGACAAGGAAGCCCATTTCGGGCGGATCGGAGGTTTTTGTCCCAAACGGTTTGGGACATCCGGGACAAAAAGACGCGAAGGGCGCGAATGAGCTGGCAGGCCCGCGGACTAATCAGAAGCCGCCACGTGTCTCAAGGAGAAAAGTTAAAAAGTCAAAGAGCGAGTTTTCGAGCACCGATCCAAATCAATGAAATAATGCCACGTGTCCTAGCTAGGGCCCACAAGGAGATTTCAAAGGAAGGCCCACCGAAAAGTAGAGGAGAGAGAATCATTCAGCGAATCAGAGCTTGCCACGTGTCATCCAGGTGGCAGAGCGCGGGAAGAAATTCAAAAAATCCGTTTTCGCCTATTCCGTGCCCTAAATCTTCAGATCGACATAACTTTCGATCCAGAGCTCGGTTTTACACGTTCTTTATATCAGCGGAAAGCTTGTGAGATTCTCTACACGTTTCCAGGGTCAATCTTGCATTTTGGTTCAGTTTGAGGAGAGAAAATCAGAAGACGCCTCTGGCACGAAATAATAAGCAGAAGTGATGCTCAACTAATAACTTTAATGCAGCAGACAGTCCGCCGCTTCTGCTAGGCAGCCCGCCGTTTTGCCAAGATCCGCCACTTCCATCATTATGAAATGAGTTAAGTGCATTCTGGAGGTGGTTGGGGCAGATTTCGAATTCCTCTCTCTTTTCTCTCTCATTCTTCCTATAAATTGTAAGGAGGGGCTTCTTCCTAATGTTGGACATTTCTGTTTTGCAACCCCTCCCTTCTCTCCTGCTTGTAAGAGAATTCGTGGAGTTTTTAAGCCTCCCACATAGACTGTAATGCCATTGTGCCTCTTGGCCATTGCAATGTATTGAATCGATCCCTTGAGCAATATATATGTCTGTGATTGAATTTAAATCCTCTCATGTATTCATTGTTGTCATTCTGATCTCTCATTGCATTTCGGTTACCTGTGCATGGTGTGGTATTGCATCTATATGGTCTGTGTTTATGTTGCAAAGCTTATGTTCTTCATTCCTCGGTGCATCACCTCCTTAACTTAGGTTTATTTATATGCATTTCTCTCTCCCTGTCTCCTTGGTAGTTAGTTTAGTTTTTGGTGAACCTCTGCGTTTCATTGGTGCATCTGAACAGAGGAATAGGAACCAGCCTTTCTCTGGAGAATCCTTTCTCATTTTCAAGTCCCACACTTGGAGGAAGGATTCAATGTTATGCAATCACACTGGATACCTAAGTGATCAACCTAGAAATTTGATCTGTACCCAAATGTGTCTTTGTGATTTTGCATCAACAATCTCATTACCAAAGGCACCCTCAAAACCCAATCTAGAGATAATCAAAATGTCAAATCCATGGAAGCCGAAGGTCTTTAACAAAAATAAAAATGTTGTGGGAGATGGGATCACCGATTCCAAATGTGTATAAGTTGTCCAAACTGGTCAACCTTTTAAACTAACCAAATGACCAATTCAACCACCACCAAAATGAAGAACATTCACCTCTCTCAATGAACCTTTTTAGCTATACTAAAACAATTGATGCAGCCCACATGATGACTTATCCTACGATGCAACCATTTGATGAAAATGCTCCACAACCTTCATGGTACAAGGAGCATGAATATTGTGAAATGCATCATGTAGGGGCATAAGAAAGACAAATGATCATGTGACTCTTTCATTATATTCAGGACCTCATCGACAATGGGGAGATAGAGGTGGACAACCTAGGAAAAAATGTAGACACCTAACGAGAGAATGGGGATATATAAAGAGCCATTCCCCAATCATGATAAATCAGAAAAGTCAAAATCTGGATTGGGGAGAGTCATCCCAAGGTTATAAAGTAGTGAATTACTTGTACACCAAAAAGACAACAATAATTATGATTCACTTATTAGATGTATTCACTCCCCTAAACCATGTCAACACCATCCGAATTAAGGGAAAGAAATGCATTGCGGTAATAAGGTGTGCCCGCCTCATGATTCCAGAACCTTCTCCATCAACCCCAAAACTAGAAAATATAACCTTTTAGAGCAAATTGAGAAGACATCTGCTAAGATTTCAATCTTAGAATGTGCATAAAGACATTCTCGTACCAAACTCTTTAGGGGTCAGGAGTGCCATTAGAGGTCGATCCTACACACCTTCAAGCTCGCAATGGAAAACAGCGTACCAAATGAGCATATATTCTTCAACCATAAGGATATCCCTACCGATAATCCAACACATAATATTCCTTTATATATTGAGGTAGTTGTCACCCGCAGGAAGATCAAACGAGTGCTTGTGGACAATGGGTCAGAGTTGAACATTTACACACTCAAGTTGGTTAAATAGCTAGGACATACTGAGATAGATCTTGAGTCCAATATCATCACTATCACCGCATACGACAATGCGGAAAGGGAGTCAGTGGGCACAATCACGTTGCCCATGGAGGTGGGTCCCACTTGCCATTAGACAAAGTTTCATGTCCTGGACTTGGAACTTCCGTATAACATGCTTCTAGGCCGACCATGGATTCATGCCATGTAGGCCATGCCATCGACATTTCATCAATGTATTAAGTTGAAACATGAGGGACACACCATTACAATACAAGGAGATTTAGAGCCCTTTTCTCACTGCAGAGCTCTCAATAGTTTTACACGTAAGGGAACATATGCATGTCCCTCTACTAATATAGCAGTCCCTCTCCAATCTGAGGCCATGGAATCTTAGATAAACTCAGATTCTCTCAGTTCTTGTGCCCATGGGGCGTCTACATCAACATCTCCTTTTGATTCGTGGGAGATGAAAATCCTTGAATATGGTTGTGGGGAATACAATGTACAACAAGCGCTCTTGGTCTTAGATCTCTCATTGTCACCCAAGACTAGAGGTCACCCCAACTACGCTGTAAAGACCTAGAAGTGAACACACTATTGGATCATTCTTACCTGGAGGCTTGTTAGCTGAGGAAAAATTGCTTGATCCACCTACAACTTGGGTCCCAGAGGATACTCAGCCATCCTATTATCAAACCCCTGAATACGAGAAATCTAGTAAAATGATGTACTTGATGGGCTACAAGGGCCTAGGATGTGGAAGAAATGAACAAGGACAGAGAGAACCGATACCTCTTCTGCATTTCAAAACAAAAAGATACGACATTGAGATTCACCCTTATAGAGCATACCCCAATGATCAAGACGCTACTTGCTCTGAACATGAGGATAGCTCTGACTATCTAGATAATGATACAGATTCCCATTGTAGCCAATATGAGGATTTTGCCTCCACAAACCTTTTCATGAACAATGATTTCCTAACCATAACCCCCATGGAACCAACCCTCAACCTTGTGTACCCCTCCCTTGTTGAATGGGACCAATAACGCCACACAGTCACTAGATTTATTCAAGAATGACGAAGCTATCATAGAGTTCATGGGCATAAGGGGTACAATTCCCATTGGAGATCACAAGAAGGGTTTCTTTATTGACTTGGATACCTGCGCACCTACTTCATTAAGGAGGTTGAGATTCATGGTCAGTAGGACTTAAATAAAAGTGAGGGAAAAAGTTCCAATGTAAAGCCTTGACAAAAATCAAAGTCTAAGTCGTATAGTGAAAATGTCTTTGAGGCACTCCGACAAATAAATAAAAAAATCAAAGGAAAAATAAAGTGACCATGCCAAGGATGAAATTATGTGGAGACATCCTTGACGAAGATCTCAACCTCCCACCTAATCCTACGCATATGGAGGACTTATCAAAATTACTATTCAAAGAAACCATTGATGTGTATATTGGTACAAAAGAAGATCCCAAGATAGTAAAATTGGGAGCGTCACTTTCGCTAGAGAACAAGACATTCACTATGCTGCTATGAGAGTTTATAAACGTGTTTGGATGGTCCTACAAAGATATGCCCAGCTTAGATCCAACTTTGGTCATGCATAACTTAGTTTTACATGTAGATGCTAAGCCTATCAAACAGAAACTCCGAAAGATGCACCCAAGAGTGGCCTTACTGGTTAAAGAAGAATTAGAAAGATTACTTGTGGTAGGATTCATCTGGCCTATTGATTATTTTGAATGGATATCAAACATTGTTCCTATCCAGAAAAAGCTTGTTTGTATCTGAATCTGCACGGATTTTAGAGACATTAATAAGGCTTTCCCTAAAGATGATTTTCCACTACCAAATATTGACATGATTGTCGACTCAACAACAAGGTATGAGATGCTATCTCTCATGGATGGATTTTCAGGATACAACCAAATCAAGATAGTCTGAAGAAGACCAGAACAAAATGGATTTCACAACTCCTTGGGGTACCTTCTGTTATCAGGTGATGCCCTTTGGTCTCAAAAATGTAGGAGCTACTTATCAGTGGGCAATGACGGTAATTTTTCATGATATGATTCATGATATCATGGAGGACTACGTGGATGACATCCTCGGAAAGTCTAAGACAAGAGAGGATCACCCTATCATTCTGTGGTGTATCTTTGAGCACCTACGAGAGTACAAGGTCAGGCTGAATCCAAAAAGTGTGTATTCGGTGTACTATCAGGAAAACTATTGGGCTTCATTGTATCAAGATGAGGTATTGAGGTAGACCCTGCTAAAGTGTCTACTATTACTGAAATGCCTCCACCTAAGAATATCAAGCAACTACACAACTTACAGGGGAAAATTCAAGCCATTCAACGATTTATCTCCCACTTGCAAATAAGTTCCACTCATTCACCCACTTGCTTAAAAAGGATGTTGCTTTCATCCTGGGACTGAGCAACAACAAGCCTTTGCTTTGCTTAAACAATACTTGGCTAATCTTCCCCGTCCTCATGCCTCCAACTCATGGAGAACCGATCTTGCTCTATATTTCTGCTACGAAATTTTCTATTGGTGCGCTGCTCACCCAATGCGACCTTGGTCATAAGGAAAAGTAGTGTATTATCTCGCCGCACCCTCATCACCTATGAGCTCAATTATCCTCAAATTAAAAAATCTTTCTTGGCTATTGTTTTTACTTTTCAAAACTTCACCATTATCTACTAAATACCAAGACCAAGCTAATATCCAAGGTTGACCCACTCAAGTACTTACTATCTAAACCCGCCCTCACAGTAGAATCACTAATTGGATCATTCTACTCAAGTGAGTTTGACATAGAATTTGTACATCATAAATCAATTAAAGGACAAGTACTTGCCGACCAACTAGCGAAAGCACCTTTGCAAGGCACTAAACCTCTCGAATCGGATCTTCCGGATGCCTCATTGCTCTACATTGAAGAATTTGTAGTGTGGCGGGTACATTTTGAAGGTTCCTTTACTTTTCATGGTTCGGTGTAGGGGTAGTCCTTATTACTCTTTCTCGGTGATCCTATACCGCAGCTTTTCGCTTGGGCTTTCCTTGCACAAACAATATTGAAGAGTATGAAACACTTATTATAGGGATGAAGCTAGCTATCAAATGAAATATTCATCATGTCAAGGTTATGGGTGATTCTTAGTTAATTATCAAACAGTTAATGGTGAATATAAGGTTAAGGATGACAAGCTCATACCTTATAAGAAGCTAGTAGAAAATCTAAAGGAGTACTTCGTGCGCATTACATTTGAACAAATACCAAGAGTGTAGAACAGATCGGAAGATGCCATGGTGGTGGTGGGTTCTATGCTTTGTATTCCACCAACAAATAATGACATTTTGAAGGCTCCTTTTTTTCATGGTTTGGGTACAGGGGTAGTCCTTATTACTCGCTCGTGATCCTATACAACAGGATTTTCACCGGGCTTTCCTTGCACAAACAATATTACAAAGTATGAAGCACTTATTGCGGGGATGAAGCTAGCTATCAAATGGAATATTCATCATGTCAAGGTTGTGGGTGATTCTTAGTTAATTATCAAGCAAGTTAATGATGAATATAAGGTTAAAGATGAAAAGCTCATACCTTACTGAGAAGCTAGTATAAACTCTAAAGGAGTACTTCATACGTATTACATTTGAACAAATCCCAAGAGCCTGAATGCAGATCGGAAGATGCCATGGCGGTGGTGGGTTATATGATTTGTATTCCACTAGGTAATAATGACATTTTGTTCTTTGTAGAGAATTTATGCCAGCCCGCATACGATATTCCATAATCGTTTTTGGCTTATGATGTTGTTGGTCCCAATTCCCATGGTATGAACCCATCTTTTCCTATCTCAAGGACAACACATTCCCTCCTGATATTTCCCATTCGAAAAGAAAATCTTGATTCACCAAATATCCCATTACACCCTTTTAGGAGGTACACTTTATCATCGTGGCTACGATGGGAATCTGTTACATTGTCTGGATGTGACGAAGTCAATCCAAGCAATCAAAGAAGTACATGAAGGGGTGTGTGGAGCACATACAAATAGAATGGTCTTAACTAAGAAATTGTTGAGAGTAGGCTACTATTGGCCTACCATGGAAACCAATTGTTGCAATTATGTCAGGAAATGTGTACTTTGCCAAAAGTATGGAAACTTCATCCATGCTCCATCGCAACCATTGCAACCTATCACTACCCCATGGCCATTCTCTAAGTGGGGACTTGACTTGATAGGAAAGCTTAATCCTACCTCATTTGATGGTCATACACACATCATCATGGCTATGAAATATTTTAAAAAATGGGCGGAGGCTGTCCTTTAACCTATGTAATAGGAGCCTGATTTCTAAATTTATCATGAATCATATCATTTGTTGATATGGCATTCCCACAACCATTGTTACAGATAATGGGAAGTCATTTAAGAACAAATCAGAAATGTCTTTGTCAATAATTCCAAATTAGGTTAAAATGGTCCACACCATATTACCCTCAAGGTAATGGATAGGCCGAAGCCACAAATAAGAATTTGGTGAGGATAATGGAGAAGATGGTCAGCAAAACAGGTCATAATTGGCACTTGCAATTCACCCAATGACCCTTTGGGCTTACAGAACCTCCATTCACACTCCTACGGGTGCGATACCATATTCTCTAGTGTTTGGGATAGAATCAATCATCCCCTTAGAGATCGAACTTCCTTCCCTGATAATTTCTCTTAGGGACTATCTGGATAAGGATGAGGATTATCGTAACAAGACTCGGCTGAATTAGAGCTCCTAGATGAGAGGCGCATTCATGCTCTTAATCACCCGAAAGTGTATAAAAATAGAGTCTCTAGAAACTACAACAAGAGAATCATCCCTCGTCAGTTTGAGGTTGGTGATTTAGTCATGAAGGAGAACTAGTTCAACACAAGAGCAGAACGAGAAAAGAAAGGGAAGTTCAAACCACATTGGTTGGGACCCTATGTTATAGTCACCAAGTACGGCACAGGGGCATACAAACTTGCTCACCCCAATGGTGATGATCTCCATGAGCCCATAAATGCCATGCATCTTAAGCGGTTTTATGCTTCAATAGGGTGTAGTAAGGTCTAAAAAAACTCAAAAAAATGGTAAAATGATCAAAAATACAAAAAATCAAAAAGAGAAAAAGAAAAAGAAAAAGAAAAAGAGAAAACAGGTCATCCACAAGTGAAAACCACACAATTATGGCACTTTGGATAGGTCCTTGGGTGAAAACTGATTTCCAACACCTTGGGAGGATTCGTTGTTCACAAGCATCTTGCATTTGGAGGGTACTTTTACTTAGCCTAGCCTTAGTTTTGCCTTTGAGATTCCTTGCGAGCCCAATCTCACAATCCTTGATCCGGCTTTGTCTTCTTTTTATTAAAATGCAGCTGAGGGCATGGTCTTTCACTATTTCCCATCTTATAATGGGGGAAATTCAACAAATTCACCTTCTTGTTCATATGCGCATGGCTTTTTCCCTTGTATATTCCCCATCTAATGCTGGGGGCATCCACACTTTCTTGGTTACTTGTGTATAACTCTGAAAATTGTTAGAAAAAGAGCAAAAACAATAGAAAATTGTTTCACAAAAACCTAAACAATAGAAAATTGTTTCACAAAAACCTAAACAATAGAAAATTGTTTCACATAAACCTAAACAATAGAAAATTGTTTCAAAACACCAAAAACAATAGAAAATTGTTGCATGAAAACAAATCTTACAAAAACATTTACTTACATTTACTTGCATTGTCTTGTTTCTTGCTTTGCTTGTTGCTTGTATAGTTGTTTTATGTTTTTGCTTTTGGGTTGTTTGTTTTTTGGGCATACTTTGTTAGGATTCATATTTTCTTGCTTAGATTAGATTTATTCTTGCTTGTGCATATTGAGGTGTGTTTTTGCATGCTAGTGAATCCTGGTGCATTATTATGATTAATTCATTGTGTTCTTTGTTAGCATTTGATTGTGTTTATTACATGTGCATTGTTTTGTTATCATAACATCACATTACCATCATTATCATCATCTAACATCATCTATATATCATATATAAAGAAAAATATAAGTATACATCATACATGAATGCTACGCTAATCATCACATATCATATCATAAAATGGGGGCAAGAGGGATCACAAATATCAAAATCTATCCCCCCGCACCCTTATCATCATATCATCCCATCCACTAAGTATGGCACATCTCATAAACAAAGCACATTTGATATATTCTACAAGATCACATCATCTGGAAATAAAAACACATGTGATACATCAACAAGATCATGATACATATACATGTCAACTCAAATCAGAATACATCATAAACACATCTATCTATCCATGAGAAATAAATAAACAAATGTCCATCTCATATATATGCATATGTCATGTCACAAAGGTACAAATCATATATGTGTGGTAAGTCTGTATCAAAAATGGTATCCATCATGACAATACATCATAAAAGGCCTTCATCTGAGGCACACAAAAAGAGTGATACATCTATAACAGAATAAAAGCCTTCATCAGAGGCATGTATCCAAAAACTGCTCTATATCAACAAAAGCCTTCAGCTGAGGCATACAAAAATGATACATCAACATGTCCATATACATGTATAAACTATCTCGGATCTGTACTCAAAGAGAAATACATCATCGATACAATGTGCCATCAAAAAGGGGCATGCATAAGAAAGAATCAAGCCTTCATCGTGAGGCATCATAAAAATAGTGCTATACAAAGCTATACATCAAAAATCAGCCTTCATAAGAGGCATGTCTACAACATATCTATACAACCAAAAGAATGTAGAGCTCAACCACAACTCTCGCCTCGTTGGGGCTTCTGTGTCTGTCACTGGTTGATGAAACAATGGTGCCCGAGAAGGACTCCGCACTAGGTGGGCCACCAAATCGAATAGATGGGCCCTGTCCATCCAAATGATCTCGGCATGGGCTGCCCCATTGATCTTGTAGACTAGCCTCGATCTCCATGACCGAGAGCCTATCGTGTTTGTCCCCAATTGTCAAGGAAGAACCACTCACGCATTTGCTCTAGGGGAACTACCCCAGTAATAGGAAATCCTATAAAATAAAGCCTTACCACCAAGCCTCGTGGCATCACGGATCAAGTCAGCATATCTAGAGGTGAGGGCTGCCTGAAGGGAAACATCACACTCACCTATCACTCTACCTAGGTTGGCCTCATCCTCGTCTCAAGGAGGAAACCTCTCAATCTCTCTCGCAGTAATAGTCTCGTAACTCGCCTAGTGCCTAATCCCTCTGTGCAAGAAGGCCTTGTGACCATGCATATACATTATCTCTCTAAGAAACGACCATCCACACTCCGAGTCTAGGACTAGTATAGGAGGCTCAATATCTTGGCCCTCGTACTCACCGTCTCTTGAGTCTACCTTTGCCATGCTATTCGCCATCTCCTAGGCCTACCCGGGCCCGAGCCTAATCTCACTCACGCGAAAGTAGTGTAACAATGTGGGTCTGGGCCTCATCACACTCCGCCGTAGTAGTCACACACCAACCTCGGGCCTCATCCCTCTCTGCTCTAGCTATATCTCTCTCAGCTAAAGCCTGTTGTAGAGCCGCCGCTGCTAAATAATGGCTATCTATACCACTAACTCGTAAGCGGCTATTTGCGCCACTAGGATCTGGTCCTTAGGGTGCTTTGGATGATTGGCCCTACTCTAGGACCCTCGCCCGGGTGGCTGAACTCGTGCTTATCTTTGGGCCATGTGGCCTCGGTAAGTTGAAAATTGAAAATTTTGAAGGTTAAATGTCTTTTCTGTTGTCCTGGTAATGTGAAAAGTCAAGAAATTGGAAAAATATGCATTTTTTGGGTCATTTTGTGTGATTTTCGGGCCTGTCGGACATTTTTGTCCCAAGTGTCCCAAGTTCATTCGGGCTCTCTGTTCCCCGATCGGCCGCTTTACCCGAAGTGCATTCTTTTCGGGCCCGTCGAACTTTTTGTCCCAAGTGTCCCAAGTTCACCCGGCCCATTGTCCACTTTCCGTCTGTTTCAGCTGAATCACGTACTCCGCGTACTTTCATCCCTCATGTCCCAGAGGCATTTGTGCATACTTTTCCCGCATCGCCCGGATCGGCCGAATCGCGCTTTCGCATCCCGCGTGTCCCAAATGAACCAAAGGCTATTCGAGTTCATTTTTCCCGCTCTTCACAAATATCTTGCTTTCCAAGTTGGTAGGTGTGTATTTAATGCACATTAAATACCTTTCTCTCTCCCAAACGGCTATATAATGAACTACCCCCTTATGCGTTTTGCACACTGCTTTCTTGCTATCCTTTGCTCATACCTTTGCGATCAAGATTTCTGCGCGCATACTTATTTCCCCTACAATTTCGTCCCAATTCAGATTGCAACCTTGGCTCCCCAAATTGCTAAGAACATGAAGATTAAATTCCAAGGCCAGGAGCAAGTCTCACCGCTCGAGTCTGTCATTCCCGATATCGGGGACAGTGAGGTTCGCCACCTCGACTTTGGGGATTTTTGGACAAGGATGACAGATGCGAACCCTTCACCTATGGCACAGATGATTCATGACAGTGGTTTGGAATTTGCCGGTGGTTTCCCTATCTCGGTGCAATGCACAGATACAGTGCTCTCCTGCGGTGCCCATTTCAATCCTGACTCGAGTGAGTTGACAAATGTGCATGGGGAACTCATCACCAAACTTGACGCTTTCGCCGCCAATTGGCACTGCCTCTAAGAATTCCGAAATGGAAAATGCTATAGTTATTTCTCAGAACCAGGCACAAGCCCTTTTTGATCAGGACAGTGAAAAATATAAAGCGCGGGTGGCGAAGTCCTGGTTAAAAAACCCTAAGAAAGGGGCGTCTCGTCTATCCAAGGTCCTTTTCCATGCCGATTTCAATGAGGAATTGTCGATTTTATAATCCTACTGGCTCGGGTCATGGGCTTACCCTCTACCAATGAGTTTCACTTCTGGATGTGCCCACTCATTAATATGGTGTGTGAAGGAACTCAAAATATCAATTGGGTAGAGATCATCAGTATGAACCTAGCGGAGCAACTGTCCAATGTACAACAAACCAAGAAATTTTACATGACTTCATACTTGATGTATACTCTGGCAGCATCAAGGCAATGGTTTGGCTTCTCATACATTGACACTCATAAGGGTGATCCCGTATATGCCTACTGCCCTCAGTTCACCTTGGAAACCAACAACCGCAATTTTAGAAGAGTGAATGATGCTTTCACCATGTACATTGTCAGGATTCTTGAGAGTGACACAACGAGGAGATTTTCTAATGAAGCCATGATTCTGATATCACACTACGGTGCTTACTTCATCCAATTCAGAAAATTTTCCTATATAAGGCTTCACAAAGCTATGAGCACTCCTCTCAAGCTCCCCATGTTCTAATGATAAAATGGCCTTGATAGAAGTGTGCAGGCAATTGGATAAATTGCATAGAACCTGCAGAGATAAGAAAATTACTGGCTTGCACTTCCCCATCTCTTTGGGAAACTACACCTGCAAAACAACCTTAGATGCACAAAATATAGAAAGAGCCCTAGCTCCCATTACTGTTCATTTCTTCAGGCCAAGAACTTGCTTTGACTTGAAAAAGTTTATTGAGTAGAACATCAAGATCGCTTATCATCATAGGGTAGACACAGAAGATTATTGGGCTGACTGTGTTGATGATTTTGAAGCAAGAAGGAGGCATTATGGCAGATTTTCTCTTCAATTGATTCAAGAGCTTAACCTATACCAAGTTCCTGAAGGGCTCCAGGATGATAATTCTGACCTGTACTCATATGAATATGACAACGTGGTCAAACACACCCCCTTGGAGGACTTGGATTGGTTCAAAAAGGAAAAAGATGATTTGGCTGAAATCCTAGCCCCGGTCTTAGTAAGGACCAAGATCTGGTTTGATAAGAAAGTCCGTGAGCTTAGGAGGCACTCAGGGGAATCCTCCTCCAAGGATGCTTCAACACCAAGGAAGGAAGCATTGACACCCATCGGAAGCACCTGTGCAAACCCCTCCTGCCTCATCAACTCAAGGACCTACAGTCTCCACTCCTTCCTCATCCACCCAGGTATATCAAAAGAAAGTCAGAGAAGTCAAGAAAGAACCTGTGGAGGAAGATCCCCTAAAGAAGCATTCGGAGTTGCCCTCAGGTCTAGAGAACATCATTGTTCTCAGTGAAAGTGAGGAGAGTGAAGTGCCAGTCTCCACAAGTGCTCCAGAAGCCCCCGTGGATAAAGAAAAGGAAGTCCAAAGCACTGAGCTTCGGGTGCCAGTGACCCCTCTGTACCAGAAGCCTCAAGTGCTCCACTTATATCTCAATTAGAGGCAACAACAGTGCAAACCTTGGGTGCCATGAGTTCTCTATCTCTTGGTCCTCTCACCCCACCTTCTTCTTCCTCCTCCTCTTTTGCATGGGTGCAGCCTCTTGTTGATAGTAGGAAGAGAAAGTCTTCCTCCGGATCTCAGACCCAATTTTGATGTTGTGGCGGCCTTGTTAGGCACTACTCCTCCTACTCATGCCAAAAATCTAGAACTACCTCCAGGATAGTGTCTGATGCTCAGGGCCAACAATTCCTAGGAGATAGCCAAGCCTAAGGTAGACAAACCAGAGCAAGATTTGCAAGCATCCGACCTTGAACTCTCAAGAATTCCCATGGGAGAGTCTACCCCTGAAGGTGAGATCCACAATCTTTGAAACAAATACTAGAGTCATTGGGAGGGTAGAGAAAGGGAAACAAACCATAGAGCAGTTGGAGGAGCAGGCCCAGATTCTCACAGGTTTTATTAAGTCACTGCTATCTAAAGATAAAGTTCTAGATCCTACCCCATTGACTACTCTTCCACCACCTGTAATTCTGAGCCAAGATGAAGTGCAGAGTATCAAGGATATGCACAAGTATTCCATCTATGGAAGAGCTATGGAGGCCATGGTGGATGATATGCTTGTTGCAGGATTGAATTTCATTGATGAAGCCTTCAAACTCCACGGGAAGGTGAGCAATTTGCAATAGAAGCTCTCCTCCACTATTGGGAGCATAGATAAAGAACTTAAACTTTGGAGCAGTTGCATAGTAGACCTTCGCCTCATGGGACAAACAGATGAAAATATTTTAATGGCAAGTAAGGTCTTCGATGATGCAAAGGATAATTTATCAAAATCATGGGTGTACAACGTGGAATGGAAAATCAAAGTGTTGGAAGAAGCTTTGGGAGAATTGAAGAATAGCTGGCAGAAAGGTGAAGCCTTCAAAACACTAGTTATATCTGCCTTTAAGGATATACATTTCCATCTTCATGATGAGACTTCTGGTGTGCCTCTCTCTTTACAAGAAATCAAAGCTCAATTCAGAGCTTTTGTCAAAGGTGATCTGTTCAAGGAGAGTTCCATTTCCAAGGAAAAGATGAAGAGATATGCTCTCTCTTCAATCTGCTATAGAGGAAGCAAATAAAGATTATCATAATCATGTCAAATTCGACAAAGAAATGGAGAAGTGCCTCAGATTTTGGACTCAGTCCACTGCCAACACATCAGTCCCACGAGGCAGAGACATAGCAGAGGGTTGAAAAGATTCAGACAGCGGATCCTAAAGTCAGTGGGCCCCTCCCAGTCATGAACGCTTGTCTTCTTCTCCTGTTTCTTCTCTTCTCTTCCCTTCTTCATCCCAGATTTATTGTAATTAGTTGGGGTATTGCGATTAGCAGCCCTTTAACTAATCATTAGTTAAAAGAAGTAGTTACCAATGAGTAACTAATTTGTAAACTATATAATGGCCTCTCCTTGCCATTTTGTGGAGGAGAACTTGGCTTATTTATAAAAGTGTAACGAAATCACTAAGAAATCAATACAGAAGGATTTCCATTCTTTGTCTATCCGATTCCTTTTATTCATACGATGTCCATTAAATATTGTTAGATCATTTATTTACATTATGCTGAGAAGCTTTGTATTCTTGTAGATGTTATTTATAGAACTGTGTGTCTATTCAAATTTCATCTTATTAACGTAAGTACAAATGATCTTATTCCAATCCACTATAATCTTGCATGCATAAGGAATTATTCTATCATCTATAATTCTGGATGGTGCCTTTCTACTTATTTTCACATTTTCATTCCTCTATCCTTGTGTAATTGGTAACCTATTTAGGAAACACTTTTATGATATCCAAGTTCCATAGCAAAACCATGCTTTGTATATGTGTAAATATGTTCATTTCTGAATAAGGGAACCTCTCCCATTAAAGAGGAGGGACTTCTTGTCCCCTGACTGTTGCTCTTCTTGAAGTTCCTTTTTGATGACCAACAGTTTTTGGTGACTCCACTGGGAATCGTATTCCAGTTCTATAATCATTTATCGATCATCTTTTGATCTAGCGACTCCATGTTTTACTCGAGGGAGAAGGGCCCTTGGTATTGAAGATTCTCAGTTTCAGCTTTTGGAACAACAGGGGTTTCCTTTCCTTCTGCAAGGAGAAATAGAAAGGCTCATTCAACAAGCACTCCTCCTATCAAAGATAGAATCCCTACGGGTGGTATTCCTTCAGAGAAAATCAGTCCTAATCTTTGAGCTCTGATTCTTGCTGGTGTTTCAGTTCCTCTTCAAGCCATTTTTCCAAGAATGGTGGTACCATTGCCTTGGGGCCATCGTGTTGGGCCTCTTTCCCTTCCTCAGCCTTTGCATGAGTTACCTAGAGGTAACCAAGAACTTTCCTAAATTCAAGGGTGATGGCAAGGTACATCCTAATGAACACATCGTGGCCTTCATAGTTGCATGTGGAGTTCTGGGAGTTGAACATGAAGACGTCTCCATAAGGATTTTTGTTGAGACTTTACAAGATAATGTTGCTGATTGGTTCTATCACCTTTTGGCCGGAGCTATCACTAGCTGGAACACAATGAGAACTAGGTTTGAAAACCGTTTCAAACCGCGGAAGACGTGCATGCTTTGCTAGCCCAAATTTCTCAAATAAAGAAGGAATCACAAGAGCCCATGAGAGAATTTTTGGCTCGATTCAACAGGTTAATTAACAAAATTCCACCAAATACTCAACCTGTAGATCAGATCCAAAAGTGCTTCTTCCTAAATGCCCAATTGCCTGAAGTTAGTTATGCATTGAGAAGGGCTAATCTCGCAACATTGGCCGAGGATCAAACTCTTGCTGTTAGTGTTGAAGATGATTTAATCATGTCAGGAAAGTTGAGGAGAGACCCTTCTAGATCTAAGTCTTCTTCTTCCTCCTCTTCCACTCCTGGACCTAATACTGATCCATTGGTACAAAAACTTGCAAATGATCTCATCGCCATTAAGAAACAATTGGCTCAGCATACTCCCTATGCAGACGTTCCAAGGAGGAATTTTCAGCCCAGAAATCATTTGCCTACTTCTCAAACAAGGCTAGCACTTGAAGGACCTCCTATTAAAGTTCCTGTCAATGCAACCTGTGAAGTTGAAGAACCAGAGGATGAGGAGGTTAATGAAGATTGTGAAGAATTTGTTGAAGAGGTTGATGATGAAACAGATGAACTTGAGGGATCTCGAGTTAATTTCTTCACCACTGAAGGCGTTGATGAAGGAGATGATTATGATGAAGTAGTAGTAGACATGAATAGCGAATCATACGCTATCATGACTCGAGAGTAGACAAATCAGAGGGAGAAAGTGATGCAGCCCACCAAAAAATCTAAGGAGCAGCCGACAACTATCCCTGTAATTGCAAAAAGAGGATCTCCTATCCCCATTTCATCTACACCAAAGGTGAGTCCTGTCAATTATGCTACTAAAGTTACTTCTTTTTCTCCTAAAATTGATAAGCCTAGGATCCCAAGCGATGATAACCCATCCACTTCTGGGTCTTTCGATATTATTGATCACCTGAAAAAGACTAAGGTTCAAATCTCAGAGGCTGAATATTATCAAACCCATCCCAAGGCTTTTGCTAAAATGATTCACTTTGTCAATTCTCATTCTAAAACTACCTCTAAAGGCCTTTTACCCACTCCCTCTTCTACACCACAGCCTAATCTGGTAGCATTGTCACCTCACCCAATGAAAAAATCAAACCATTCTATGTAACACTCCTTATAGTTGGCCATAGGCTCAATAATTGCGTCATAGACTCAGGAGCATCAGACAATGTAATGCCTGCCAAAGTAGCTCATGCCTTAGGCCTAACTCTCACACACTTACGGGTCTTGTTATTCCATGGAGAGTAAGGAAGTGCCCCTAGTCGAAGAATTAAGGATGCACAAGTGGCTTTTGCTACTTTGCCTGAGAAGAAAGTTTTGGCTACTATCCTAGTAGCGGACATTCCTCCTTCATATGGGATGCTTGCTAAGTAGGAACTTCTGTAAGGATGTGGGTGGAGAAATTCAAATGGATTGGTCACATGCCCTCATACCATTAATGGGAAAATGAAGAAGTTGCTTGCCTGAGAAGTAGTCTGAGTATATTGTACAAAAAACAGATGATCCCAAAGCACAAATACTCTATGAGGATATGGGGCATGACAACTACATGATTATGTCTCTAGGAGAAATCCAACTCCCCAAAGTGTCACCTAAGGATCCTAATGGTGTTTGGATATTAGAGTTTGATGGAAGTTGTTCTTCAGTTGGTTCTGGAGTTGGTGTCATATTGGTGTCACCTGAAGGAAGCATTCATCCTTTCTCATTCAAGTTGCAATTTGAAAATACCAATAATACAACAGAGTATGAAGCTCTCATTCTTGGACTCTAGGTAGCAAAAGAACAAGGTGTGAAGAATCTTCTAGCTCGTGGGGATGCGAGTTGATTGTCAAGCAAGTTAGGAACCTCTTCCAGGTAAAGAATAGAAGGTTGAAACATTACAGGAATCAGGTTTGGGACTCCATTGAATTTCTTGACGCTTTCTCCATCGAAGCAATGCCTAGGGAAGAGAATACCAGGGCTGATTCACTAGCAGTCTCAGGGTCATTGCTTATACCGCATCCTAACTTTTCTAAAGATAAGTTCACCATTGAAATGATCCATAGACCCAGTGTACCTGATAATACAAGTAACTGGCAAGTTTTCAATGACGATCAACACTTGCTTTCTTTCTTAGAACTCAAGGATAATTTTGAACAGTTGTACTTTGAAGGAAGTGATAATTTGCCTCGTGAAAGTGTGCCCTTTAATGAAGAAGTCATCCAAAGAAGAAGAGGCGGATCAGGATGGATGTATCAAACTCAAAGGAAACAAGATTCCAAAAGGATTGGTGAGTTTAGAAGAACTGTTTGACAAACACGATAGGTATGTAAAGTTTAAAGCTTCTACTGACCTCAAAGAATCAACCTTGAATATGAAAAAGTTAATATTGGGAGTTCTACTGATCCTAAACTCATGAACATTGGAAAATGTTGTACATCAGATGAGAGGAAGAAGGTAATTAATCTTTTAAAGAAGTATAAAGATGTCCTTGCTTATTCCTATGAAGACTTAAAATCCTTTCAACCAAAGGAGATGCAACATTTTATCCCTCTCAAACCTGGAATTAAGCCTTTCAAATAGAAGCAGAGGCAATACAATCCTAAGATAGCTGACACCATTTTTCAGGAAATACAGAAGTTATTAAAAGCCAAAATCATTTTTCCTATTCACCATTCAACATGGATTGCCAATATTGTTCCTGTTAGAAAGAAAAATGGTGAGATTCACATCTGTGTCGATTTTAGGAATCTGAATCAAGCTTCTTTAAAGGACAACTATCCTTTACCCATGATGGATCAAGTCTTGCAAGCAGTAATGGGATCCAAAATGTTGTCTATGCTTGATGGATTCTCAGGATATAACCAGGTAGAAGTTAATACCGCAGATCAACACAAAATGACTTTCACTACTCCTTGGGGTACCTTTGCTTACAAAAGGATGCCTTTTGGGCTCATTAATGCCGGTGCCACTTTTCAAAGGGCTATGGACTTGGCCTTTGGAAGTTTGAAAGGAAAGTGTATCATCGTATACCTTGATGACTTGACTGTATTTTCTAAAACAAGGGCAGATCATTTTCAGCATCTAGAAACAGTTTTGCTGAAATGTAGAGAACATGGGATCTCTTTAAATCCTAAGAAATCTATTTTTGTGTCACGGAGGGGAAATTATTGGGGCACGTTGTCTCCAAAGATGGTATAAAAATTGATCCTGAGCGAGTTCAAGCTATTCAGCAAATTCCTCTTCCAACTAGCAAGAAAGGAGTGCACTCTTTCTTTGGTAAGGTTAACTTTCTGAGGAGATTCATCCTTGATTTTGCAGAGCTAACTTTGAATATCTCTCAAATGATGAAAGGAAAACAGATGTTTGGTTGGTCTCCTGAAGGAAAAAGGCCTTTGAAGGTATTAAAGAGGCTATTGCCAAGACTCCTGTTTTAGCATGTCCAAATTTCAACAAAGATTTTATTATCTATTGCTATGCCACAGTTAACACCCTGGCTACTGTTTTGACTCAAAAAGATTCTAATGATCATGAACTCCCAATTGCATTCATGAGCTACATTCTAAAAAATCATGAGCTAAGATACACCATAATGGAGAAACATGCTTTCGCAGTGGTTAAAGCTATCAAGCAGTTTCATTTTTACATTCTTAATTCTCACTCCACAGTATTTGTACCAGATACAACCATCAAGTCCATTCTCACACAACAAGAGTTTGGATCCAAGAGAGGGAACTGGGTGGCCAAGGTCCAAGAATATGACATTGACATCAGACCAACTAAGCTCGTTCAGTGGAAAAGGCTTGTGTGAACTCATCGCTGAGGGAGCTAGACATGGGTTACTGGAGGATGAGGCTGATCTTCCTACCATTTTGTTTCTTGGCTCAATCGATGAATGGTATGCTGATATCACACATTTTCTCACCTATGGGAATGCCCCTCTCATTTGACTACCAAAGAAAAGAGAGTTGTTAAACTAAGGTCAGCCCAATATGTTTTGTGGGAAAATGCCTTGTTTAAGCGTGGATTGGATGGGAGATTTTTAAAATGTGTGGACAAGGAACAACAGAAGAAGCTACTTTCTACTTTTCATAATCAGGCATGTGGAGGGCACTACTCATCAACTATTACTGCTCACAAGATTCTTTGTGGAGGATATTACTGGCCTACCTTGTTCAGGGATGCATCAAAGTGGGTTGATAAATGTGAAGCATGTCAGACTTTTGTGGGTAGACCTAAGTTGGCCTCTTTGCCCCTTAAACCAGTTGTAATCGAAGAACCTTTTCAACAATGGGGTTTGGATTTCATTGGAACACTTAATCCCTCTTCTAGTGCTGGTCATACTCATGTATTAACCGCCACAAATTATTTCACCAAATGGGTAGAAGCCATTCCAGTAAAGAGTACTACTTCAGAAGTAGTATGCAGTTTTATCAAAGAAAACATCTTGGTAAGGTATGGTGTGCCAAACAAGATTGTGACAGATAATGCTTCAAATTTTTCTTCAACCAAGATGATGGATTTTTTTATGGATATGGCATCTCCCTGGCTCACTCCTCAGATTACTATCCTCAGGGAAATGGACAAGCAGAATCAACAAATAAAAATCTGGTGGCCATAATAAGGAAATTAGTCAACGAATCCCAATGGAACTGGCACAAGAAACTCTATGATGCTCTTTGGGCAGATAGGATCACACCTAAGAGAGCCATTGGGATGTCTCCTTTTCAGGTAGTATATGGAGTGGAGGCCCAATTTCCAGTCACAGTGGAGCTTCCAGCCCTGCATTTAATGAAGGCCATTGAAGATACCAGTTTCAATGATTCTTTGGATAAGAGGATCATGTATCTCCACAAATTGAATGAGGATAGATTGAAAGTTGCTGATAGGATATCTACCCACCAATAGAAAGTAAAGGTCTTATTTGATAAAAAGGCCAGGTTCAGAGATTTCAAAATTGGAGACATCGTTTTATTGTGGGATAAAAGGCATGAACCTCATGGCAGCCATGGCAAGTTTGATTCCCTTTGGCTCGACCTTTCAAGATCAGGCACTTTGCTGGTAAGAATTCTTTTTACCTTGATTATATGGATGGTTCTTCTCTCCCACTTCCTTATAGTGGGCAGTACCTAAAATTGTTTAAGTCATAGGTGATTAGGAAGTCCTTTTGTATATTCTGTATAGTGTTTTGTTTTTCCTTCCTTCTCTTTGTTTTGGTGTGTTGTCTTCTGTATTGTTTTGGTTTGGTGACTCCATGGCCCAATGGATAAGGTACTGGTCTACTTCCCCTAGTTTGTCTAAATTCTTGCCTTGTCTCATTCTTTGAACTTATGCCAAGTCATCCCCAGAAGGAGCCAGCTGTTGTCCACTCAAAATTCCCCTGCTTTTGAGAAGTTGAAAATTGAAAATTTTTGAGGTTAAATGTCTTTTCTGTTGTCCTGGTAATGTGAAAAGTCAAGAAATTGGAAAAATCTACATTTTTGGGTCATTTTGTGTGATTTTCGGGCCTGTCGGACATTTTTGTCCCAAGTGTCCCAAGTTCATTCGGGCTCTCTGTTCCCCGATCGGCCGCTTTACCCAAAGTCCGTTCTTTTCGGGCCCATCGAAACTTTTGTCCCAAGTGTCCCAAGTTCACCCGGGCCCATTGTCCACTTTCCGTCCATTTCAGCCAAATCATGTACTCCACGTACTTTCGTCCCTCATGTCCCAGAGGCATTTGTGCATACTTTTCCCATATCCCCTGGATCAGCCGACCTGCGCTTTCGCGTCCCGCGTGTCCCAAATGAACCAAAGGCTATTCGAGTTCATTTTTCCCGCTCTTCACAAATATCTTGCTTTCCAAGTTGGTAGGTGTGTATTTAATGCGCATTAAATACCTTTCTCTCCCAAATGGCTATATAATGAATTGCCCCCCTATGCGTTTTGCACACACGCTTTCTTGCTATCCTTTGCTCATACCTTTGCGATCAAGATTTCTACGCGCATACTCATTTCCCCTACAATTTCATCCTAAGTCCAGATTGCAACCTTGGCTCCTCAAATTTCTAACAACATGAAGATTAAATTCCAAGGCCAGGAGCAAGTCTCACCGCTCGAGTCTGCCGTTCCCGATATCGGGGACAGTGAGGTTCGCCACCTCGACTTTGGGGATTTTTGACAAGGATGACAGACGTGAACCCTTCACCTATGGCATAGATGATTCATGATAGTGGTTTGGCATTTTCCGGTGGTTTCCCTATCTCGGTGCAATGCGCGGATATGGTGCTCTTCTGCGGTGCCCATTTCAATCCTGACTCGAGTGAGTTGACAAACGTGCATGGGGAACTCATCACCAAACTTGATGCTACCGCCATTGGCATTGCCCTAAGAATTCCAGAAATGGACAATGCTATAGTTATTTCTCAGAACCAGGCACAGGCCCTTTTTGATCAGGACAGTGAAAAATATAAAGCATGGGTGGTGAAGTCCTGGTTAAAAAACCCTAAGAAAGGGGCGTCTCGTCTATCCAAGGTCCTTTTCCGTGCCGATTTCAATGAGGAATTGTCATATTTTATAATCCTACTAGCTTGGTCATGGGCTTACCCTCTACCAATGAGTTTCACTTCTGGATGTGCCCACTCATTAATATGGTGTGCGAAGGAACTCAAAATATCAATTGGGCAGAGATCATCAGTATGAACCTAGCGGAGCAACTGTCCAATGTACAACAAACCAAGAAATTTTACATGACTTCATACTTGATGTATACTCTGGCAGCATCAAGGCAATGGTTTGGCTTCTCATACATTGACGCTCATAAGGGTGATCCCGTATATGCCTACTGCCCTCAGTTCACCTTGGAAACCAACAACCGCAATTTCAGAAGAGTGAATGACGCTTTCACCATGTACATTGTCAGGCTTCTTGAGAGTGACACAACGAGGAGATTTTCTGATGAAGCCATGATTCTGATATCGCACTACGGTGCTTACTTCATCCAATTCAGAAAATTTTCCTATATAAGGCTTGCAGGCTATGAGAGCACTCCTCTCAAGCTCCCCATGTTCTGCAATGATAAAATGGCCTTGATAGAAGTGTGCAGGCAATTGGATAAATTACATAGAACCTACAGAGATAAGAAAATTACTGGCTTGCACTTCCCCATCTCTTTGGGAAACTACACCTGCAAAACAACCTTAGATGCACAAAATATAGAAAGAGCCCTAGCTCCCATTACTGTTCATTTCTTCAGGCCAAGAACTTTCTTTGACTTGAAAAAGTTTATTGAGCAGAACATCAAGATTGCTTATCATCATAGGGCAGATAGAAGATTATTGGGCTGAATGTGTTGATGATTTTGAAGCAAGAAGGAGGCATTATGGTAGATTTTCTCTTCAATTGATTCAAGAGCTTAACCTATACCAAGTTCCTGAAGGGCTCCAGATGATAATTCTGACTCCGTACTCATATGAATATGACAACGTGGTCAAACACACCCCTCGGAGGACTTGGATTGGTTCAAAAGGAAAAAGATGATTTGGCTAAAATCCTAGCCCCGGTCTTAGTAAGGACCAAGATCTGGTTTGATAAGAAAGTCCGTGAGCTTAGGAGGCACTCAGGGGAATCCTCCTCCAAGGATGCTTCAACACCAAGGAAGGAAGCATTGACACCTAGATCGGAAGCACCTATGCAAACCCCTCCTACCTCATCAACTCAAGGACCTACAGTCTCCACTCCTTCCTCATCCACCCAGGTATATCAAAAGAAAGTCAGAGAAGTCAAGAAAGAACCTGTGGAGGAAGATCCCCTAAAGAAGCATTCGAGTTGCCCTCAGGTCTAGAGAACATCATTGTTCTCAGTGAAAGTGAGGAGAGTGAAGTGCTAGTCTCCACAAGTGCTCTCCAGAAGCCCCCGTGGATAAAGAAAAGGAAGTCCAAAGCATTGAGCTTTCAGTGCCAAAGTGACCCTCTGTACTGAAGCCTCAAGCACTCCACTTATATCTCAATTAGAGGCAACAATAGTTCAAAAACCTTGGGTGCCATGAGTTCTCTATCTCTTGGTCCTCTCGCCCCACCTTCTTCTTCCTCCTCCTCTTTTGCATGGGTGCAGCCTCTTGTTGACAGTAGGAAGAGAAAGTCTTCCTCCCAGATCTCAGGACCCAATTTTGATGTTGTGGTGGCCTTGTTAGCACTACTCCTACTCACGCCAAAAAATCCAGAACTACCTCCAGGATAGTGTCTGATGCTCAGGGCCAACAATTCCTGGAGATAGCCAAGCCTAAGGTAGACAAACCTGAGCAAGATTTGCAAGCATCCGACCTTGAACTCTCAAGAATTCCCATGGGAGAGTCTACCCCTGAAGGTGAGATCCACAATCTTCAGGAAACAGTCACTAGAGTCATTGGGAGGGTAGAGAAAGGGCAACAAACCATAGAGCAGTTGGAGGAGCAGGCCCAGATTCTCACAGTTTTATTAAGTCACTGCTATCTAAAGATAAAGTTCTAGATCCTACCCCATTGACTACTCTTCCACCACCTGTAATTCTGAGCCAAGATGAAGTGCAGAGTATCAAGGATATGCACAAGTATTCCATCTATGGAAGAGCTATGGAGGCCATGGTGGATGATATGCTTGTTGCAGGATTGAATTTCATTGATGAAGCCTTCAAACTCCACGAGAAGGTGAGAAATTTGCAACAGAAGCTCTCCTCCACTATTGGGAGCATAGATAAAGAACTTAAACTTTGGAGCAGTTGCATAGTAGACCTTCACCTCATGGGACAAATAGATGAAAATATTTTAATGGCAAGCAAGGTCTTCAATGATGCAAAGGATAACTTGTCAAAATCATGGGTGTACAGTGTGGAATGGAAAATCAAAGTGTTGGAAGAAGCTTTGGGAGAATTAAGAATAGGTAGCGAAAGGTGAAGCCTTCAAAACTAGTTATATCTCGCTTCAAGGATATACATTGCCATCTTCATGATGAGACTTCTTTGTGTGTGCCTCTCTTTACAAGAAATCAAATCTCAATTCGTAGCTTTTGTCAAAGGTGATCTGTTCAAGGAGAGTTCCATTTCCAAGGAAAAGATGAAAGAGATTTTCTCTTTCAATCTGCTATAGAGAAGTAAATAAAGATTATCATAATCATGTCGAATTCGACAAAGAAATGGAGAAATGCCTCGATTTTGGACTCACCACTGCCAACACATCACCCCACGAGGCGAGAGACATAGCAGAGGCATTGAAAAGATTCAGACAGCGGATCCTAAAGTCAGTGGGCCCCTCCCAGTCATGAACGCTTGTCTTCTTCTCTTGTTTCTTCTCTTCTCTTCCCTTCTTCATCCCGAATTTATTGTAATTAGTTGGGGTATTGCGATTAGCAGCCCTTTAACTAATCATTAGTTAAAAGAAGTAGTTACCAATGAGTAACTAATTTGTAAACTATATAATGGCCTCTCCTCGCCATTTTGAAGAAGAGAACTTGGCTTATTTATAAAAGTGTAAAGAAATCACAAAGAAATCAATACAGAAGGATTTCCATTCTTTGTCTATCCGATTCCTTTTATTCATACGTTGTCCATTAAATATTGTTAGATCATTTGTTTACATTATGCTGAGAAGCTTTGTATTCTTGTAGATGTTATTTATAGAACTGTGTGTCTATTCAAATTTCATCTTATTAACGTAAGTACAAATGATCTTATTCCAATCCACTGTAATCTTGCATGCATAAGGAATTATTCTGTCATCTATAATTCTGGATGGTGCCTTTCTACTTATTTTCACATTTTCATTCCTCTATCCTTTTGTAATTGGTAACCTATTTAGGAAACACTTTTATGATATCCAAGTTCCATAGTGAAACCATGCTTTGTATATGTGTAAATAGGTTCATTTCTGAATAAGGGAACCTCTCCCATTAAAGAGGAGGGACTTCTTGTCCCCTGACTATTGCTCTTCTTGAAGTTCCTTTTGATGACCACTGCTGGCATCTTTCATCATTTTACAAATCTATAATATAGTTGCGGATGCTAATGATATAGTGCTCACCGAGCACACATCGAGCTCGTGGGCATCATCTAGCCACTTTGAAATGTCTCAGTAAGGCCACCGATAATGTATATTGCTGACATCTCATCGAATCTCTCGCCATATATCTCGAATAGGCTGCCGAGGTGTCCACGTATATCACCACCGCTACTACTAGTCATGCCATGTAAGATGGCTCCTCTAGGTCTCGGATGCGCAAGGTGCTCACAGGGGCATCCGATGGTAATATGGTCCCATGACCGGATCTATAGTAAGGAGGCTGACCCATGGTCTTTTGACCATGGTAGGTAATCAAATGTAGATCCCAATATAAGTGCACCAAAATACGCTGTCCCCAACAATATCTCTCGCCACTGAAAATGCCATGAACCAAAGGTAATAATCCTCTTGGGAACAATGTCCCTATCTTATCAATGAGTAAAAACCCACTGATAAGAGACATGATGTAGAGAGGCCCCCGATGTAGTGTGGGGTCGGAAATGCACTCGTGAAGAGCTATAGTCATACCATCATGCGGTATGTCATCCACATCAAAAAGATCACTACATGCTACTCGATCAGCCCTACATTTGAGCTGTACTCAATCAAGGTGCCTATAATTGGCACCCGTAGGATCCACCATACATCCTCGAGGGTCACCGCTATCTCCCACGTGGGTAATCTAAAACTGATTCTCGCTATGCCATCACTCCGCTTGGCGTCGTGCGGTAGGCCATGGTCTAATGTAATGGAGGGCATCCGAGACTCGGGGCCTAGCCCCACTACCTCAAGTAGTATAGCCATGGATCGACGGTCTCACCGGTGCATGCTCCCCTGTAGCTTTGCTTTCGGGAGTGGCACTCCGCGTCTGTAAACTAGAAATCGTCTATGCAAAATATTAAATCACTCATCAGCTTACTAACCCAAAAATCCTAAAATTCTTCTAAGTGTCATCTTTTTGACATTTTTCTATCTTTTCTTCTCCAGCTTGAGGCTCGCCCCCTTTGGGTGTGTGTGCCCCATTTTGGATGCCTGCGTGCCCTTTTGGGCATGTACGTGTGCATGCATTTGTCTCCCGGTGCCAGATTCCCATTCGGGTGCCTTTGCACCCTTTTTGGCATGTGCGCCACACATTTGGTGCTTGTGCTTGCACGCATATGCCCCTAGGTGTGTGCACCTCCCTTTTAGTGTCTGCGCCATGTTTTTCACATGTGCAATTTTGAGTATGTGCGCGTGTGCGCACATGTGTTGTGTGTGCGTGTGCGCGTGGGTGTGTACACCTCTCGCTTTGTGCATGCACGTGTGTGTATTGTGGCACGATGCCCCAAAAGGGATGCCTGTGCCCCCAAACAAAACTCCGTGCTTGTACACATACATGCCGATGTAACTTTCTAGGGATAAAAGCAAAATTTTAAGCATTAATGACAATAATTAATGACCAAAGTTTGGGTACTCATGAAGGGGCCGTCGTTTGTGTGCCACTGTACCCTTAGAATGCATCTCGCACGCCTCACTCCCATCATCCTTGTCACTATTAGAGCCTCATAGTAAAAATTCTAAATGGTTCAGTTAAAATGAATTGTCGCGATGTTTTTACCCCGGTGGTGTATATTAACCTGCTTTTTCACTATCGGGAGGGCCTAGAGGCCCGCTTTCGATTTCCGTTTTCTCTCTATTCATCGTGGAATAATTATTTTTATTAAATAATTATTTTCCTCTTATTTTTCACCATATTAGGGCATTTTTTCTACTTGATACCCCCTTCTTCTCCCTTGGAAAATTTTATTGTTCCTGGGTGATTTTTCTTCTAATCCACACTCTCGTAAATAATTATTTTTAAAATAATTATTTTTTATTAATTTTGTCACTAAACAAGGACATTTTTGTCGCTTGTTTCTTATTTCTTCCACCTAGGGAAATTTTTTTGCCCTAGGCCCTCCACTCTATTTCTTCTATTTTCTTCCACTGTCCATCACATTTTAGAAAACAGAAAAATAAAAACAATAAAATATGTCAAAAATCCAAAAACAGGCGAAAATTTTCACAAAATCCTAAAAAGTAAAAAACCTAAAAACAATGGTAACTTGCTTATTACGGCTGAAACTTGTGTCTTGCGCATGGTATTTTCTCCATATCCTACTGGTTTGTCTCACATCTTCCCTGATTAATACGACTCGCGGATCGCCGATTCATAACAACTCACAAAGCTAGCTTTACTTGCTTCGCCTCGTACTCGGGCACATTTGTTACTCGGTGCTTGTTTCAGTTTAGCAGCACAATGCTTTTCTTGGACCCCATGTCCATTATCATTTCCCCTTACATGTATCCTTGCTTGGGGCATCATTTTTAACCCTTGTCATCAATCACGAACTTGTGGATCTCTTCAAAGACTCGATAACAAAACATTTGTACAAACTGTCTTGACCATTGTTGGGTTAGATATGTGCTTCATACTTGTTTTCAATGTTATATGAGCTTGTTTCCTTCTCATATTACATTGCATTGTTGTATGTCACATGGAGTTGGTATTTTCAAGCAATGGAAAATTATTCATAGTATGGCTTTTCATGTCCTTCTACCTTTTCGTATGCTTATATTTTTCATAAATACCGATGACGTAGCTCTCATGGTAATATGATGACATCAAAATTATTCTAATACACAAGGCTGAGGATAAGATCTTCTCTCCCTCCTCCATATATTTTCTACATCACTTTCTTCTTCTCACCCCTCTACTTCGTCTCACCTGGGCATCTTGCCTCTTCCCATTCTTCTATCTATCTCTCACATTTTTTGATCGCGATCATCTTCTTTCATCACCCCATCGACACTCGAGGGGCATCTCTCCCTCCTATTAATATTTTTTCTATCCCTTCAAAATTTTATTTCGCTCTATTATCTTTGAAGTGGTGTCACTTACGCCACCCCAAAGAGGTGCAAATGTAGACACTCATAATTACGCCCAAGCAATTTATAATACTTAAATTGTGCTAATTATCTCCTTTCTCACAAATTGATGACATATTGTCATTAACACTCATTTTCCCTCATATCAACACTAATTAATTACACTAAGCTAATTAATTAATTCACCTATCCAACTAATACCCTAATTAATGACCTTCCATTAATAAATCACCCTTCTAACTAGACTAATTAATTATTATTAATTAATTAGCTTTCCTTCCATTTAACCTATAAATCAATATTTAATTGATTTAATCCCCTTCTAATAGCCTAAATTGTACTAATATTCCTCTAGTTAGCTTCTATAAGCTTACATCTACCTATTAGTTAATCACCTTTGATTAATTAAAACACCCCCAACTCCCATGACTTGCTAAGCATAAATTAAACCCTTCTAAAGTAAGGTTACCTTTTATAAAGAAACTTTATCCATTCCTAATCATGTTTTACCTTTATCCCATATGAAAAGGGATGAAATGTTTCCTTTATCCATTGGGGGCTATATAAGGAGCCATCCTTCTACCTTTATACCTACACCTAAAGTTCTTGAGAAGACAAATGCAAAGCATATAGCAAAATAAACTAAGAGCTTGTTTTTTTTTTTCTTGAGAGTTCATCATCTTGAAGAGTTAAGCCTCTTTCCTAAGTGCTTAGGTCATATGGGAGGTGTCAAAGGGTCTTGTAGAGCCCAACTTTGACTAGTCCTCATTCCTAGCTTATTGGAACATTAAGGACAACCATTTTGATAGCCATGGAGCCTACTTAGGTCCCTTCATTTATATGTTGTTAGAGAATAGAGGCTTTTAGATGTTTAACATTGTTAGTTTCAAAGTTTTGTATTGATGAATGTTAACATCTAACCCTTGTTTAATTCTTATCATGATGGTGTTAAGTAGTTTGTTTAACTCTTGCTAATTAAGGCTATTTAGGTGTTAGTATTTTACTCTAGCTCAGAAACCGGGTACACAGGCCCCAATGGTGTGCCTCTTTGAATCTCTATGGGCATACCAAATGTTTGGCTATGGGACCCTCAAGGTTTCCTACCTACCACTGCATCTCACAACTTGGTACAACTCTATAATATAGTTGTGGATCTGCATGATATAGTGCTCTACCGAGCACACACTCAGCTCTCTGTGGCATCCTTTGGGGCCACTAAAATGTCTCTGTAAGGCCACAAGAAAATGTATATCAATGGCAGCTCGTCAACTCTCGTATATATCTGAATAGGTTGCGAGGTGGCCGCATATGTCACCACCTACCGCTACCCATGCCATGTAAGATGGCTCTCTAGGTCTTGACGTGCAAGGTGCCCACATGGCATCCAATGGCAATATGGTCCCATGACCAGATCTCGTAGTAAGGAGGCCGACTCATGGTCTTCCTCGACTATGGTAGGTAATCAAATATAGATCCCAATATAAGTGCGCCAAAATGCACTCGTCCATAGCCTCATAGCAGATCTTTGCCGCTGAAAATGCCATGAACCAAACGTAATAATCCTCTTTGGGAACGACGTCCTCGCCTTATTAGTGAGTAAAAACCCATTGATAATAGACATGATGTAGAGAGGCCCTTGATGCAGTGGGGTCGAAATGCACTCGTGAAGAGCTATAGTCATACCATTGGCGGTATGTCATCCACATCAAAAATCATCACATACTATCAAGCTTGCTCGATAAACCTCAGATTCGAGCTATACTCAATCAAGGTGCCTCTAATCGACATGCGTAGGATCCACCATACATCTTTGAGGGTCACCATCATCTCTCTTATGGGCAATCAAAACTCGACTCTTGCTATGCCATCTCTCGGTTGCTGCTCAGCAACTGGTGAGGCCATGGTCTAATGTAATGGAGGGCATCCAAGACACGGGGCCTAGCCCCACTGCCTCAAGTAAGATAGCCATGGATCACTAGTCTCAATGGCGCATGCTCCCCTCTAGCTCTGCTATCCAGGAGTGGTGCTCCCACGTCTCGTAAAATGGAAATCATCTCTACAAAATATCAAATCAATCGTTAGTTACTAAAATTTCTTCTAAAAATCTATTTATCATCTTAGGGTTAACCCAAAAATCCTAAAATTCTTCTAAGTGTCATCTTTTTGACATTTTTCTATCTTTTCTTTGCCATTCTTGGATGCTTGTGCCCCCTTTGGGTGTGTATGCCCCATTTTGGATGCTTGTACTCCATTTTGCACATGTACGCGTGTGCACATTTGTCTTCTGGTGCTTGGCTCCCATTCGGTGCCTACGTACTCTTTTTTGGCATGTACACCACACATTCGGTGCTTGCACTTGCAAGCGTGTATGCCCCTTAAGTGTGTGCCCCCTTTTAGTGTTCTAAGCGCCATGTTTTTCATGTGTGCACCCCATTTCAAGTATGTGCGTGTGTGTGCACATGTGTTGTGTGTGTGCATGCACATGGGTGTGTATACTCACGCCTACGCATGCGCGTGTGTGTATTGTGACGTGGATGCCCCCAAAGAGATGCCTACACCCCCAAACCGACACCTATGCCTACACGCATACATGCCAATGTGACTTTCTAGGGCTAAAATCAAAATTTAAAGCATTAATGACAACAATTAATGACCAAAGTTTGGGTACTCACAAAGGGGCCGTTCGCATCGCTCGCCGGTACCCTCATCAGATTCTGCGTGTCTCACTCGGTCTTGTGTGATCACCATTGTCCTCGCTACTATTAGACCCTCATAGTAAAAAATTCTAAATGGCTCTGGCTTAAATGAATTGGTCACGATGTTTTTACCCACCGCCGATGGGGTATATTAACCCATTTTTCATCAAGCGAGATTACTGAGATCCATTTCGATTGCACATTTTATTAAATAATTATTTTATTAAATAATTATTTTCCTCTTATTTTTCACCGTATTAGGGCATTTTTGCTACCCGATACCCTGCTCTTCTCCTCGAACAATTTTATTATTCTCAGACACCAAATTGTCTCTTACGGGATCTCAGTGACCCGCATCCCATTTCGCAACCTAACCTCATTACCTAAACTTTACACAATTATTTATTAATTACCTTGTAATTGATAAATCCACATCACCTTACCCGCCACCTCACTTTGCCACCTCATCATGACTCTAGCCCTAACCCTAAACTAACCTAATTAGGACCCATGACTTGGTCTAGACTCACATCCATAACTAATGCCTCCTTACTCGCACCCAAAGCCGACCTTCTAGCCACTTGACCAAGCCCGCAACTCGATCTCTCTCGAGAAAAGCTAGGAAGGTGGGCTATTTTACTAAAAATAGCCTACTTTTTCCTTACCGATGCGGCTTCCTACTCACCGCCGCATTCTAAGCACGCAACCACCATCGGTGTATCTCGTAAATGGGCTCCCCAAACCAAAACAACGGATCGGAATTTCATTTTGGAGATCGGTAGAAGGATTTTTAGATCAACAGAGAGCATTGCGAGCGAGGAACAGAGTCCAGATCTTCACTTGACAGAGCAGGAGATGAGTAAAGAAACCGTGGTGTTTACAACCAAGGAGATCAACTTGCATCTCGGCCAAAACCAAGTAAGTCACATCTTTGCATGTCCTTTGTTATAACATTGCTTATGCTTCTTGAATCTCACCCTCCTAAATCCTTTCGAATCCACTACCCAACGTGCCATTGCATCTAACTTTCATTCTTTTAATTCTAATCATCCCATTTCCTAATACCATCCAAAACCAGCCATTACAAACACCATAGCTACTAAGAAGATCGTAGAACCCACCGGTAGATTGGTTATCGAACCCAGCATCGGCCATCGCTGATCGCCATCGGGTTATCGTAAAGAACCGCATCGTTCCTCGATAAAAACCAGAAAACCAGCCTTTCCCCCTACCCAGTTTAACGAAATAATTTAATTGATATTTTGCAAGTCTCTTGTGTTAATTCATATTAATACAGGGAACTGACCACCTTCGAAAGGAAGTTTTATATTTCCTGGGCCCAAGGCAGTTTCCTCATTTATTGTTTAATCAAAATCTTGTGGTCTTGTGTTCTTATTTGCAGGTAGTCCTTCCAAGACAAAAAGGAGTCTCTGCAGTCAGCCTGATCTTTCTCTACGGTACGCGCACACCATCTCGACATTCAATGTATTCCTCCGAACCCTAACCTCATCTGCTTTTCTAAAAGGAATGAAAGGATAGAAGCAACTCTATTCCCGTTTTGAAACATTCCGAAAGGGCAAACATATTCCCGGGTGATTTTTCTTCTAATCCACACTCTCGTAAATAATTATTTTTAAAATAATATTTTTTATTAATTTTTCCACTAAACAAGACATTTTGTCACTTGTTTCTTCTTTCTTCCACCGAGGGCACTTTTTGTTGCCCCCTAGGCCCTCCACTCTATTTCTTCTATTTTCTTCCACTTTCATCACATTTTCGAAAAAAAAAAAAAAAATAAAATATGTCAAAAATCCAAAAACAGGCAATTTTTTCACAAAATCCTAAAAAGTAAAAAAACCTAATAACAATAGTAACTTGCTTATTATGGTTGAAACTTGTGTCTTGCACATAGCATTTTGTCCATATCCTACTGGTTTGTCTCACATCTTCCCCAATTAATACGACTCATGGATCAATGGATTCATAACCACTCACAAAGCTAGTGACTAGCTTCGCTCAGAATGTGGGCACATTTGTTGCTCGGTGCTGTTTTGTTATGCATAACACTTTTCTTGGACCCCGTGTCTTCGGGCATCATTTTTAACCCTTTTCATCAATCATGAACTTGTGGATCTTTTCAAAGACTGATAACAAAACATTTGTACAACCGTATTCGACCATTGTTGGGTTAGGTATGTGTGTTCATACTTGTTTTCCCTGTTAGATGAGCTTGTTTCCTTCTCATATCACATTGCATTGTTGTATGTTGCGTGGAATTGGTATTTTCAGCAATGGACAATTATTCGTATTATGGCTTTTCATGTCCTTCTATCTTTGTCGTATGCTTATATTTTTCATAAGGATCGATGATGTCGCTCTCATGTAATATGATGACAACAAAATTGTTCTAATACACAAATGGCAGAGGCTAAGCTCTTCTCTCCCCCTCCATATTTTTTCTACATCACTTTCTCTCACCCCTTCACTTTTGTTTCACTGGGCATTTTTTCCTCTTCCCATTATTCTATCTATCTCTCACCTTTTTCGATCGTCGATCATCTTCTTTCATCACCCCATCGACACTCGAGGGGCATCTCTCCTCCTATTAATATTTATTCTATCCCTTCAAAATTTTATTCCGTCTATTATCTTTGAAGTGGTGTCACTTACACCACCCCAAAGAGGTGCAAATGTAGACACCCATAATTACGCCCAAGCAATTTATAATACTTAAATTGTGCTAATTATCTCCTTTCTCACAAATTGATGACATATTGTCATTAACACTCATTTTCCTCATATCAACACTAATTAATTACACTAAGCTAATTAATTAATTCACCTATCCAACTAATACCCTAATTAATGACCTTCCGTTAATAAATCACCCCTTCTACCTAGACTAATTAATTATTATTAATTAATTAGCTTTCCCTTCCATTTAACCTATAAATCAATATTTAATTGATTTAATCCCCTTCTAATAGCCTAAATTGTACTAATATTCCTCTAATTAGCTTCTATAAGCTTACATCTACCTATTAGTTAATCACCTTTGATTAATTAAAACACCCCCAACTCCCATGACTTGCTAAGCATAAATTAAACCCTTCTAAAGTAAGGTTACCTTTATAAAGCAATCTTATCCATTCCTAATCATGTTTTACCTTTATACCACATGCAAAGGGATGAAGTGTTTCCTTTATCCATTGGGCTATATAAGGAGCCCCTTCTACCTTTATACCTACACCTAAACTTCTTAAGAAGACAAATGCAAAGCATATAACAAAATAGACTAAGAGCTTGCTTTTTGTTTTCTTGAGAGTTCATCATCTTGAAGAGTTAAGCCTCTTTCCTAAGTGCTTAGGTCATATGGGAGGTGTTAAAAGGGTCTTGTAGCCCATTTGACTAGCCCTCATTCCTAGGTTATTGACATTAAGGACAACCATTTTTGATAGCCATGGAGCCTACTTAGGTTCCTTCATTTATATGTTGTTAGAGAATAGAGGATTTTATATGCTTAACATTGTTAGTTTCAAAGTTTTGTATTGATGAATGTGAGCATCTACCTCTTGTTTAATTCTTATCATGATGGTGCTAAGTAGTTTGTTTAACTCTTGCTAATTAAGGCTATTTAGGTGTTAGTATTTTACTCATATTAGCATTAGTTTAAAAACAACACATGCGACACAACGCTGACCAATCACTCCCCATTTCCACTACAAGCCAACCACCCAATTGACCACTTTTTAACTCCAAGTCAATTGATTAATTCACCCACCAAATTGATTGACTTTTAACACTACATTATTTATAAATTTCAATTTCCACATAATCTATTTTGTCTATGATAAGCCATTTATCCGGAATAATCATCACCTCTTTTGTCCATCATAATATTTTCTTTCAAAAGACAATAATAGTCTATGTCATTTTGTTTGTCTTTTGATTAAAAATCTTGTCTTTATTTCATAATTTAGTCTAAATTTTGTATTAGTTTATATTAATTGACATATTAGTTTATATTATTTATATTGTTCGTTATTCAAGTTATTTTTATAAATCCCACTCTCATCATTTTTATTTATATCTATCACACACCATTGGTCTATAGCTATATATCGTTTTCTATTGGATCTTGTAATTGTATCTATCATAATTTTTATAATCATATTACTTAATTATTCTCTTTTCTTTTGCAGTAACCACTTCGTGGCTGCACCCATTTCATTTCGCTGTCAAAGACATAAGTTCATAATGCTTACACAACCCAACTATATCTCACAGAGAGAATAAAAAAGGAATATCAATGTACAAATATTCTTCTGCTTTTCCTATTTCCTTTTTTTGCTTGGTAATGTCATTTTTTTGGGTGATTGTTTGCATCGAATTCCATTTTTCAAATTTGGTCTAAAACAAACCCCATGCATCCTGCCTACTCATATAGCTTAAATAGGGGGTTTAACTCTCTGCATCAAATATTTTACCACACACTGCTTGAAACCTCACAAATTAATCAACACACTAAGACATTCCTTTCACCTGGTTCACTGATTGGGATTTGATCACCCAACAAGAAACCATTTCAGACATTTCTAGCCACAACTTACCTAAAACCAAACATAGTTTACCTTCTTCTAGGTCCTCTTACAACCATTTTCTTTTTCCTTTCACATGTGTTCTTCATCAAAACAAAAACAAACACATAAAAAGAATTGTTTGCTTAACTTGTCTGTTTCAAATGGCACAAAACTTCATCCTAAATGGTTCTTGTATGTACCAATCACCACAATTTACCAACATTCACACTTCTTGTATATACCCACAATCAAATATGTTAATCCAACCTCAAGAATCCTATCAAACATCTCCCCGCTTTAACATACCAAGCTTCCTTATATCCTTATCTATCCACTCCTTGTGTTGTACAACCAAGACCATCTTATACTTATCCTACACACACACCAGCCATAACTACAACCTTCATGCCTACCACATCAATTACTGCTACTCCTTGGACAACTAGCATGATCGATACCTCGTGTTTGTCTCCATCTAGCTGCCTTTACAAATACTTTCACCATAAATCTAGTTCTCCACCACATAGTTCTCCTTTATCCCCATCACCTTATGCCAATACTACATTGTCTTCCCCTCCTACATCATTTACCACACTTCCTGTATCTCAACAATCTCATCCATCACATTATGTCCCTACTTCCCAACATTACACAACCTCCCAACCAATTCAATCTCAACTCCCTAATATATTCCAAAAAACCTACCCAAATCCACCATTATCCAATCCATTTCGCCCTTCCGTACCACACAAGTTTGATTATTATTTAATTAATACTTTACATCTAGCACCTCTTTCAAAGCCCATACCTACATACACCATTGATTCCACACATGAATATACCTCATACACTCCATCATCCACATTTGTCCCATATTTACCCATAATGCCAATCATAGATCTAATTCAGCTTCCTACACCTACCACATCATTCTAAGAAGACCATACCCACATCATCTTCCCCTCCTACATAATTTACCACATTTCATGTATCTCAACAATCTCATCCATCACACTATGCCCCTACTTCCCAACATTACCCAATCTCCCAACCATTTCGATCTCAACTTTCAATACCCATACCCACATCCACCATTGATTCCATACCTGAATATACCTCATCCACTCCATCATCCACATCTATTCCATCTTTACCCATAATGCCAACCATAGACCCAATCTCGATCCTGCACCTACTACATCAGTCATTGAGACCACATCCACATTGTCCTCCCCTCCTACATCATTTGAAGAACCTTTGAAAGAACTTCAAATGGATTCAACTTCAAATAATCTTTCTACCTCATCAGTACAACCAAATCAATTTTCACCTTCCTTAGATTCCAATGAAAAAATATTCCTTCCTACATCTCTATCACATTCCACTTCTAGATTCTCTAGTAGAAATTATTGTCGTTCCTCCCAAGACGCAACCTCTCAAATATTTGCTCACAATTCCATTATATAGAAAATTAGTATTTCTTCTTCTAAACAATCCAACCCCACACCCCTTCAACTGACATCATCCAACACTAAAAAAAGGCGTGAACATACTCAAAGTTTTTCCTTAAAATTTGAATTATCTCAAACATCCACTCCTTCTCCAAAGACCAAGAGATTCTGCATAGACACAACACCTCCTAATGTTTCAGTCAAATCATGTACAGAGGTCTTTCGACACTTGTTACAAATTTTTGCAATCACACTTCTGCCTATTAGGGCCTTGGACCCTAGTAGTAAGAAGCCACCATGGTTTAATTCTAGCCTTGTTTTCATATATCATCGTACTCGGATATGATATTGGACATTGTAGATAATTTCAAGCCATTGTTTATGACTTCAGTAAGGAAGGATTCATCCTTCCCAAACCAAACCAATCTATTCCTTCCACTTCAACATCTGCACCTTTGACCTCATATATACAAATGAAAATGTTCCCTCATTCTTCACAATCTTCCACAACCATGTTACCTTCAAGTGAATAATATTTTAAAGAGGATCTTTAATTCTCCATCAAATTTATTCGAGTACCTCCTTAGTCTAGTTCATTTGACCTTGAATTATAATTAACACTAAAAATGAAACCAAAACATTAAAACCGCAATGCAATCCATCCCCATCCTCAACATCTATACCAATTCATACATCGACATCCCAAACTTCCACGTCTAAATCCAAGCCAAAACATCATCTTAAAACTCATAAGAGTTACTTGATTTTTGACACATCGATCGGGTCCTACACGTACATCCTTCAACATCTAATTCAAACTTCGTGATAATTCTTCCTCTCATTAGACGTCTGATCCTTATAGCAACAAACCTCCATGGTTTGATCCCACCGCATTTGCATCTATCATCATGTTCGGGCCATGACATTGAGTAGTGTAGGGCCTTTCAGACCATCGTCCATGACCTTATTCAGGAAGATGATTTCCTCACTTAGGGGGAACATCCTTCCCCATCCACAATGAATACAACTCATCTTTCTACATCCTCATCCATCGGGTTTCCTAACACTCCCCCATCCACATCTATTCTGCCTTTACCTATCATACCATCTATTGATTCTCTCTCAGTTCCTCTTTCCACACTTCTAATCGTGTCAAACACACCATCCTCTTCTTCCACATCATTTGAAGAATCTTGGAAAGCACCTCAACTTACAACAACTTCAAATAACCCTCTCATCTCATCTATAGATGCTTCCATAACAAACCAACCTTCATCGGACATCACCATGAAAACACTAATATTTTCACCCGTATCAACTA
This sequence comes from Taxus wallichiana var. yunnanensis, assembly GCA_018340775.1. Lineage (NCBI taxonomy): Eukaryota > Viridiplantae > Streptophyta > Pinopsida > Cupressales > Taxaceae > Taxus > Taxus wallichiana. Next base: position 40,869,817 of record CM031237.1, read on the forward strand.
TGACACAACCTTTAGACCCTCCAATTGAACTTAGTATCATCCCTTCCAAGAATGCTCCTTCACCATCCAAATCCAAGATCCTTGGTACACTTCCACAATGATCTCTTGTGTGTCCCCAAAAGAAGATAGACATTTCACCAATGAATACCAAATATGCATCATCTATTTTGGGGCAACATCAATCTCCATCTAAGGCATCACAATCACTCCACCAACCAAAATAAAAACATCCAACATTCCTTTGAGATTTGAATCTTCCTCTAAATATTCAAGTGTCACTAAAGCAGAATCAAAATTGTGGAATGACATGACACAATCCTCCAAGACAACTCATACAACCACATCCCAAGCAATTTCATCAAGATCTAAGTCAAAGGATTCCTAAGAAAATACATATACTAATGTATCAATTGAATCGTATGCAGAAACCCTTCAACACTTATTACAAATTTCTGCCATTATGCTTCCACCTATCAAGGCATTTAACCCAAATAGTAAGAAGCCATCATGGTTTGATCCCCACCTCAGTTGTGCCTACCATCGTACCCAGCATTCATTACACTGAGTGTTGTAAGGACCTTAAAATTGTCATCCATGATCTCATTGAAAGAGACAACATTTTTTAGGATTCTCCATCTACCATTTTATCTACAACTAAGTCCATGTCTACCAAAGTATCTCGAGTCTTCTCCTCCATCCTCCATTAACATCTCTCCTTTGCATGTTATTACTCATATAGAAGGTCCTCCCTTATTCATCAACACTATTTTCCTATGATCCCCAATGCATCTACCTAATCCAAATCTAAGGTTATCATCATCCAATCTCTTTCACCTATCCACATCTAATTTTCCTACAGTGATATAATCTCTTTCGCTGGGGGAGTAGCCTCCCCTCATCCTTGAGCATATCATATGTATTAACACATTTCCTATCTAAAAAACTCTCCTTTCACGCTGAGAGACTTTAATCCTTGACATTTTTTTATTTACCTCATTCAAATCCATCCAATCTAAACTAACCCCTGTCCAATATTCATCTCATTTGAAGCCCACTTTTGTGGCCATATGCGTCTATCCCTTAGGGGACCATTTATTTTCATCTTAAGCCCACTGTGGTGGCCATGTTTGTCTCTCCATTAAGAGACAATATTTCTATCTTTTTCATTAAAGTCCACCTTAGTGGCCATGATTGTGTCATCAAATTCCTCCTTTGAGGCCATGTTTTCCTTCCAATAAGGACCATATTTTTCACCAAAGTCCACCTTTGTGGCCATGATTGTGTGCCTCTTAAGCCCACCCTTTTGACCATTGGTTCATCTCGTTAGGGATGCATACTTTCACTTCCTGAAAGGATAGCACATAGTTTTACCTTCACTCATCCTCCCAAAATTCTTATCTTATCTCGGACGCAACATTAATCAAGGAGCCAACGGGGAAAATTTTCTCCCAACTGGATCGGACCATATATTATCACACATAAGTATGGGTTTGGGGCTTATCGTTTGGCTTCTCTTGATGGTAAACCAAAGATTGAACCCCTTAATGCATTGCACTTACGGCCATTCTATTGTTAGTACATGCACTTATGAGCATAGTCTTATCTTTAGACCATGTCTCCACCATTATCCACTTTTGTCTATCATGGTAATGATATGAATTATGTGGTCTAATGTCACTACTTTGATACGATCTTAAATATGAGTATCACAAATCTACTCATAAAGATATTCATTATGGATAAGTTCTCCCATTTGGTAAGAACCCCATAATCATTACATCCATCACCCTCTCATTTTCCTATGATAGTCATGTAAAGGGTATAGGGGTGTCTCTTGTATAGTCATTATCCCCTCCTAAGTGGTCTACTTTGCTATCCCCAGCTCTCCCCCATGTGAAGCTAACATCCATGCATGCAAAAAAAAAAAAAATTATCCAAAAAGATACTAATCCTTAGAAGGACAATTGTGCATACAAAACACAAGAAAAATAAAACAAAAACATGCAAATTAAAATCAAAATCAAAGAAAAATAAAAATAAATAGACCAATCCCTTGAAGGATGGCTATCATGTATTTTATTCTTGCCATCCATATTGTATATATACATGAGACCATACCCTCAAGGATGGATACTCTTTTATGGTGGTTGGAAAGCTTCCCACATTGATCATCTTTCTTCTATTATTGTTCTTTCCCTTTCCCAGAGCTGGGGCATAGAATTATAGAACACCACCTTTGGGAACCTTCTTCCCACATACAGGTTACATCTCAAATCCTTTGTCATGTCAATATTAGGAGTATGAGAATCTTTCATCCATATCTCCCTCTTGGTCTTTTGGTATAATCAAATCTCATTAGTTATGTACTAACACTGCTATCACCATTTCTGCAAGTGCAATGCTTTGAGTAGGGAATTTTCTTGTTTACTTCCTATCCAGCTAAAAGCATAACTTTATTACATGGCCCTCTTGCTATGGTTATGTGATAATCATCTCAAAAAATAATCTTTTATCACGATTATCTTTTAAAAATAAAATTTCATATCATAAAATCTGCATCTATATTTTTACTTTTAAAGATGTCCCCTATTAGCATTATTCATAAATCCATGAAATATGTTACTATTTCTACACACTCTCTTTGGTACGCTATTCGGTTTGGGAATTATATTTGATTTCCATTACAGTTTGGGATTCTACTTGAGAATATCTCTCAAGTAATATTCATTATCCAACAACTTCTCATCCCCCACCTTTACCAATGTGACCTTTCTCCAACCATCCTCTCACATCTTCCTTCTCTTTTCTCTAATAATCCATCCATTACCCTTCTCATCACTCTTATTCTTGTCTATCACCTAGCACAGACATCATCTTCTTCACCATCATAGGCCTTTCATCCCCAGCTTGGCAAGTCTACATGGATCCCCATGCAGCACATAAGTACTACTCGAGGTAGAACTATCATTCGACAAGGTCTCATTCGTAATCATGTTTGTTGACCATTCCTTCCTCCTAGTCTCCTTTGTCAACCCAATTTTCTCCTAAAATCCACCCCATCTCATTCTCTGCTGCTCTTCTCACCCACTTCGTCCTTCTCCATTGTTTCTTCGATACTTCACATGTCCTCCACCTAGGCAATTATTTTTGTGTTTTTCTCTTAATATCCTTTTACTGGCATCTATTCTATCATTCCGTTTCCCTTTCATTCTTCTTTTAGCTTGACAATCTTACTTAACCACCCATTTTGCGCAGCTTCTTAATCACAATGCATCTCTTTCCTAAGATCCTTCTTTGTAGAAACTCCTCCACCATTTTCTATTCCATTGAACACTAGAAACGTCTTCCCACTCCATAACTTCTTCTTAACACTCTGACATCATCACTCACACAACATAGGAATTCTAATTAAGAATTCCCCTTACACTCTCCATCCTACACCACATACATTCCTCCATCCACTCATGTCACACTCCTTTGTTTCCTTGTTATCACCTCCTTTCATCTCTTGTTCCATTTTGGTATACACCACTTAGTCTTTTCATCATTCTTCTTCTTCTTTGGCTTGGCGATCCTACTTAACCATTCTTACGGCATGACGATCTTACTTAAGAGTCTCTCTTAAGAATGATATGTCTCCTTGCCTTTCCCCTTCACTCCACCTTCCCACCATCCGCATTTTCTCTTCATTCCCCATAAACATGTCCTCTTCCCTCCTCTTTTTTCCTCGCACAAAATATCTTAGACTTCCTTAAATATAGTCCCCATCATCCCTCATTTGGAAATCTAACTTAACCACTTCATACCATTTCTTGCTATGTCTCGTTCCTTTCATCTTTACTTCCTTCATCTTCATCCCAATCCTCATCCATTACATCCTCATCTCCACACCAATCATTATCCCTCCTTTCTTTACTCTTTTCTACTCCATTTTTCGTGAGTACTCCCACATATCTACCACTATACTTACTCGTCATTATCATCATTCATCTCCTAACATTATGTCATCTTCATCTTCAATTTTCACGCTAATAATTATCAAGGTGGACTTCTCCTAAAATTCATTTATCCTCATTCTACATGTCCCTATTCACTTCTTTTTTACCTCCTCTATTTTCTCTTCCTTCCTTTTTTTCTTTTATGCCCTCTCGATAATTATCGAGGATTTATCCTAACATCCCTTCGATGGCATTTCATTTCCATCTTCCCTTCTAATTCTTCAATATCTCTACTATCTTCATCATAAACCGCCATTACAAAATTTTCTTTGTTGTCCTCTCCTCCTTTCTACCCCTGGTTTTATTTCATTTCATCAGTATCATCTTCATCCCTTCTTCTCATTACCCTTTCACCCTACTTCTCCATTGATAACTCTGAATCACCAAGATTGTCCCATATTTTTAATCATCCTACCATCCACATGCATTTCCATGCGTTCTGTTTCATATTCTTTATCTGGGTCTTACTCCTAACCCTTGGATTCAATTTCCTTCCTGTTTCAGCTCTATCATCTCATTCTTTCCCTCTTATTTCCACTTTCCCATTACCAAACTTCTTTCCCTACCACCCCTATCATATTCCATCCCTATACATCGCTTCTTTTCCATTCTTTCATCTCCTATGTAGTCTCCCTGGCTCCTCATTATCAATTTCTTTATCTTTTCTATTCTACTTCCTCTCCCATCTTCTTTAAATTCTTCATCTTCTTCATCTCCTTCATCTTTCCATCCTGCTATTCCTATTCATCTCTCCTATCATCCTTCTCTAATATTCTTCACCTTTTCTCCTTCTCATCTCTATTGTCTCTTTTGTGATCCATTATTATCCCCCTTTGTTTTTGATCTCCATCCCCTTTCACCCTTTCTTTTGTCATTTTCTTGTCTTCTTCTTCTTTGTCCTTCATCATTTATTTCTTCCACCATCTCTCCTCTTTATTATATATGCTACTTCTTTACTATGGTACATCTCTGTACATTCACCATCTCCTCTAATCTCCTTTCCCTTCTCATCTCATCTTCTTCTTATTTGATCTTCCTCCTTCCCTTCTTCTCCTGTTCTCTTTCTCTATTTTATTTTTCTCCAGGTCCATCACACCTTCCCTATTTATTTCCCCCTTATCTTTTCCCACTACCTTCTTATTAACTATCATTCTCTCTCTTTTGTGCTTTCATCTATCTTCTCACCTCTCTTATCATCCTTCTCTACTATTTGATTCCTCTCCTCCACCATGTCTGCTCTACTCCAACCATGTCCACTTTCTCTTATCTCTATCATCTACATCCTTCATCCCATCTTCCTAGGACATTTTTGTCTTGGAGGATACCATAACAGCCATCATCTATCTGATCTTGTTCTCTTCCACGAATGTTTGTTCCACTTTTTCACACAAGTAGCTTGACTCCTTTTCCTATTTGTCAAAGAAGTGGGACTCCTTTCCTTCTTCTTCACCCCATTATTCATCTTCCTTTAACTACAAACCTTTCTTAAGAAACATCTATTCAACATCCTATTTAACACCCTCTTGGGGCATTTTATCCAATATGTTCTTCATATCCACATTCGTGGCCATACTCGGATATCTTATTTCAACACCCATCTCCCATTTTGTCATCTTCGTGCCCTATGATGGGGCACATTTTCATCCTTGTACTCTTCGGTGCATATAACTCACTTTTTTCCTTCTCGTGCCCTTTGTCTGGTGGCATCATTATTTCATCCTCGTCCTTTTTGTAGTTGCATGATTTTTCACATGATTCCTCGTAGACAAAGGATTTCGCATACCTTTCACATTCAGTTGCGCATATATTTTGATGTTTTCCTATGAACCATTGGTCATCATGGTTTACATCCATACTACAATGGTCTTCGCCCACTCATTGGTCCGTAGAACGTTGTCATTTGTCTCTGTTGAGACCGCAATTATCCTCTACCGATGTGATATTGGAGTCACCGCTATATTTTTCATAGATATTGCGATCCTTTTTCACCTTAGGAATCTTTCCTTTGGTCATGTTTTCTTTTCATCCTCATCCCTTTTGCAGACGCATGATTTTTCACTCGATTCCTCTCTTACAAAGGATTTCACACATCTTTCACATTCAGTTGCATATATTTAGATGTTTTCCTATGACCCATTGGTCATCTTGGTTTACATCCATACTGTAGTGGTCTTCATTCACTCACTGGTATGTAGAACATTGTCGTCTGTCTTCGTTGAGACTACAATTTTCCTCTATTGATGTGATATTGGAGTCACTACCATATTAGTTTTATTGTTATTGTGATCCTTTTTTTTTCCTAGGGCATCTTGCCTTTGGTCATGTCTTCATCCATCCTCAGACACATATTTCATCTAACCCTTTTTATTTTTGTCTCGTGGCTTGCTATCACAAACCACTCAACAAAAAGGGGAAAATGTAGACACCAATTTTTGGTATAGCACCCCTCCATCATCTCACATTCATTCAATTCTCACTCTCACTTTTATTTTTCTTAAATTTAAATAAATCTCATCCTTTTATTCACCCAAATTTAATTAATTATTAAATGGGATCCATATAAACCCATTTAATAATTGAATTTTGGCATCTCTCACAAATTATTCAATTCATGGGAAATAATACACCCATCTGACACTCCACTCTTAATTTCAAAGAATGGAATCTTTTATTTCACCTAACCATGTCAATCATCTTTCCCACTCTATATCACATCCTTATCTTTTTAACCATAAGTAAAATTGTGAGCCTTGTTGAATCACATCACCTCTTTTAATCAGTTCACTTTACCCAACCTTGAGTATCTTTTAACTTAGTCTAACCTCACCATTAGGCTATAAATATGGGCTTTCCCCCTTAAGAAATTTAAGTTAGAAAATATGGGAAAATGCTATTTTGAATTCTAAACTTCTTGTTTATCATTTATATCCTTATGATGTCCTTATAACGACAATCGTAATCCCCACAATACTCGCTCATGATTTTTTAGTTCATGTAGCGTGGTTCTTGTTACACGTTGTGTTTGGATCAGATCAATAACACCATCTACATACCCGCAGCGTCAAGTTCCTTTGTTCATCAACTTGCATGTTATCTGTTTATCTTGTATTTTATCATTATTCTTTATCACATGGGGTTGACAGCCACTGAGGAAGTTAACGCTTCTTGGATCTACTTTGTTAGGAAGCCCCTGCATAAAATCTCTAATCAATATTTCTCTAGTGTCTATGAGCTACAAGTTTTCTGGGATCGCAACGAGGAGTTCAACATTGACTTTGCACTGTATCATCCATCACCATCTCCAAGGTAGTAAGCCCTTGCATATTCAACGTTGTTTTGTATTTATTGATTTCTCGTACTCTAATCTAGACAAAAAGTAAGAAACTATGATCAACACACACAAAAGCATTAAAAGGGGGAACACATACATTAAAAATCATTTGCACTCATTAGTTGGGGTGCGCATACGTTCCCAAGTGTGCACATACACTTCCATACTCATGTATATTCTTCACTGTGCTTTTGACCCTCTCGTGTTAAAATTTACTGCACCCGCACATACACCACTAAGGTTACACATATGCTTGCAAAGCTACACTTATGTCTTTTAGGATGTGCACACACTTTCCTCCTCTCTGTGTTATCTTGATTTTTGGCAGCTACGCACATATGCTCACGGGGTGTGCATATGCCAAAAAAGGGTGCACAAGTGCTTCTTGGCTTGTGCATATACAAAATGTTGATTGTGTTTTTGAAAGAGGTGCGCATACATTGCTAGGGGGTGTGTGCATCATCATAAAGCGCACAAGTATTATAGTATAAAGTTGAAAATTGTGTTAAACTAACAAAAGGTTGTTTCTTTGGATTTTCTAACCATTTGTAGGGTCTTTTTGGTTACATTAAGTGTTTTCATAGTTGCATTTTCATTTGTGAGGCTATGATCATGTATGCTCTTCCCTCGCACCTTCTAGGTGATCTTGGGAATCGAAACGATCCAACACCTCTTTCATGATTTTGAAAAACACTTCATTAAAAATTTTCTAAGGGAATGAACTTCAAATTGGATAAAAAGGAATAAGTTGTGTGTTTGGTTTATAGGCTTTCTTCATTGTTTACTAACTAGTTGGGTTCTACATTGTGTATGCTCTTCCTTCATTTCTTAGGACAATTTTAGGAATAAAAACAACGTATAATCCTATTTTTATGATGCATAGAACTACTAATATTTTCACAAAGGACCATATATCTTGCAAAATAATCAAGATCTAAATAAAGCTAACACATTTGTTGTAGGTTTCCAATGGTGTGGAAAATTTTATTAAGCTAAAAGATAAGAAAACACTCCACATTCAACACACTTGATTTATAGGTTCAGATAAGGGTAAACACATCCACTTCAAATGAGGAGAAAATCCCTTTGGCATAAGCCTTAATATAACAATAGTGATGCTCCTAGGAACCCCAAAGTAGTCCACGCAAGAGGGAACCTTTTGGATAAAACAAGAAGCGCTCCGCTTACCTACTTGACTAGTTATACACTTGTGAGTTAGAGTCAAAATTATCTCCATTGCAACCCCAGTGAAAATACAACTGAACGCATTTATTCTCATTATATTCGAAGGGGGTAAAGTAAATTCGGGATACTCCAAGGTTTAGTCAGTGTGACTTCCTTGGAAAACCGAGCTCAAAGGTAGTTTGTGACACCTAGTTGAGAGAACTAATATGAAGCTATATCATCTTGGAGCCCACTTTACCATATCAAGCCAATCATGTTTTATAGATATTTCAAAAGTAAGAACTTTTTCAGAGTCAAAACCTTGTTTATCGAACAAGGAGAGAGTCCATTCAAGTTTTCACTAAGCGTCATTCATCACAAGATTTACAAATCCTTACTTTTTCTTAGTTTCTCACTTACCCTAAGGTGAGGTGAAACTCTGCCAAAGTGATGCCAAGTATATTTCAACCTCACTTGATCTACACCTTTGCTATCTTATTGTCCATTTTTGGACAAAAGAGAACAACATGTGCGGATACCTCTGTTAGAAATAATTATGTCCACCACTTTTGTAGTCTACTTTCATGACTAGGTGTAATGCCGTTAAATGCAAGTGTGAATGGTACGTCCTCATGTTCTAGTAGGCCCTTTGTCTCAAACCCATATTGAGACACATTATCATCATAGTTAGGCTTGAGTCATCATTGATCTTCCTTAGAAGTGTTACATTGTTCACATCACCTCGTCACAATTACGATACTTACATCTTGTTTCTAGTAAACATGGTCTAAGTGTCTATATTGTAACATTACGCTGCCCACATCTTAACAAATCCTTAGCATACTTTGACATTGTTTTATTTCAAACATTACCTCAATCTTGAAAGAGTTTTGGTTACTTTGTTTGCATCGTATCAATATTATTTTGGATACTACCTTGCTTTCTCACAAAGCTTGGGTAACATATTCTAGTAGTATTGTTGTGTGGCTCACGTATGTAACCTCCATTTATTTTAGGGTTTTTGTTTTTTGTCTCTAAACTCATCATAAGTATCCTTTGATTGGAGATCACATCAACCCCTTGCTAATACTTACACCTTGTTCATCTTGAACTCGACATAAGCATTGACATTGAGTTGATCATATAGCATCAAACTATCTTTGGAAACATTAGCATAGGGTGTAGTTTCTTGTTGATTGATTGGTTTACGTAAAACTTGCATGATTGTTCCTTACGTGTTATCAAACTCATAGAATTGATTGATTCATTATTCTTTAGTCCATTTATTGACATACTTTGAGATTGTAAAACAAAAGTTACATGATACACTTAGGTTTGTTATACCCTTGATTACACTAGACAAAACCTTGTGTAAAAAAACTCAAAATGGTCCATATCACGATAATGGAATCCAAGAAACGAGAGTTAAATCCTTTTTTGGGTCACAATTTAGGTCCCCTCTTCTCCAAAGTAAAGGAAACAGATGGGTTGGTTGATCATAGTGGAGACGAGAGTGATTCATTTCAAGATATCAACAACATTGATGTCACTCACTTTGATGACTTCCTATTCCGAAATAGAGATTGAGTGCTTGCATGAGTTTTAGAGCTAGGTGCCACAGTGCCGCAAGAATGAGAAGCCCCTAGCCAAGATACTAATAAGGAAGAAGAAGAAACACAAAGACCTCCCCTCACTAACATGGATGATAATGTTGAGGGAAGACACGCTTCTACCTCTGGTACCAACATTGAAGGTGAAACATCAAGACAAAAGGTGGTTCTCGACCGCCACCCCTTAAAATATATCATAGGGTTAGGGTAGAATGTGAACATGAGGAGTTACCTCCTCCTCAAAATGACAACAAAGAGGACCCTAAAAATGAGGAAGTCACTATACAAAATCAAATACAAACCCTTAGCCAACAACTAGCGAACTTAGCTTCTTTTGTAAGTAAGAACCCAAGCAAGGGTACACATCAAGAGAAACCTAAGACTAAGGTTAGTGAACTTTATACTGAACCTCAAGAAGATGAAGCCTTCAAGAAAATTCGAGTGCTTAGACCATCTTCTCCTACAAAAGAGAAACTCTTTACACAAGAGTTACAATCAATGAAGAACATGCTTACAACCCTTTAAGAAAGTAACATAGGCCATAAAAAAGTATCAGTATGAGGAGTTATGTCCTTATCCTTTTAAAAGAGACATGTTGTGAATACCATTTCCAAAAAAGTTTGATTGTCCAAAATTTGATAAATATAAAGGAAAGGGTGATCCTTGTGATCACATCAAATACTTTTATATGGCTTGCCAAGAAGTAGCCTATAGTGACAATTACCTCATATGTTTGTTCCCTCATAGTTTAGGAGGACAAGCATTGGAATGGTTCCTTCATTTATTGACAAGGTTGATAATCACATGGCCTTCTCTACCAGAGAAATTTGTTTGTCACTTTTCGTTCAATATGGAAAATGACGTAACCATGTTAGATTTATGCAATGCTAAGCAAAGACCAAATGAAACTTTTTCCAGTTTCTTACAATGATGGTGAGGGTTAGCTAGCCACTTCCCTTGTATAGTTCCTAAGAAACAATTGGTTAGTATCTTCATGCCCAATTTAAATCTAGACATTGCATTTCACTTATAAATGCATTGCATCACTAACTTCGAGGAATTTATCAAGAAAGGAAGCCAAATTGAGAAGGATTTAATAGCAAAGGGAACAATAAAACCCTTTTCAAAGGACAAACAAGAGTCAAAACCTACGGACAAGCCTAAATTATTTAACAAAAATAAGAACATCGTAGGAGATGGCATCACCGACTCTAAACGAGTTCAAACAGTTCAAAGTGGTCCCTTTTAAAACTTACCAAAGGACCTAGTCAAAATATGATCAAATGATGGGTGTTCACTCCCTTACAGACTCATTATCCATGATTTTGAGACAATTAGAGGCGGTAAACATGGTTCAATATCTAACCATGGTACCTTATGCAAATGATGCACCCAAACTAGGATGGTATAGAGATCATGACTATTGTGATTTTCATCATGTCAAAGGACACAAAACAAATAAATGTTTGAAGTTAAGACACTTTATTCAAGACCTCATAGAGGATGGGAAGATTGAAGTAGACTCACCTAAATCAGGACAAGGGCCTAATGGAAAATGGGAATCTTTAAATAACCCTTCCCTAAACATGATAAACAAGGAATGAAAAATTTGGATCAAGGTCAGTCATCCGATGACTATAGAGCTATAAATTATGTGTATACTTCAGCTGATAATCCCTTTGATTCACTCATAGGTTGTGTTCATTCATCTAATGAGAAGGTAAATACTATTAAAATCATTAGCAATGATTGTACCATGGCAACACGACATGCTCACCTAGTGATTCCAGAACCTCCTTTACCTACCCCTAAGAAAAATTAGTATGATTTGTTGGATCAACTTGAGAAACCATAACTAAGATTTCAATCTTAGACCTTCTCAAGATATCAAGATCTCATAAGGATATCCTTTATAAAACCCTTCAGGGGTTAGGAGTGTCAACAAATGTCGATCCTTCACACCTCTAAGCCATGGTCGCAAACCTTGCTCTTAATGATTTGTATTTCCTTTGACTAGAGTGAAGTCCCACTTCATAAACACACACACAATTTACCCCTATACATTGAGGTATTTTTCACTCATAGAAAGATTAAAAGAGTTCTTGTGGATAACAGATTAGGTTTAAATATTTACACCTTAAAGCTAGTCAAATAACTAGGGCACACAAAAGTAGATCTGGATTCTCATATAATTACAATTACAACTTATGATAATGAGGAGCGTGAATCAGCTGGTACCATTATACTACATATGGAAGTAGGGCCAACTAATCATGACACAAAGTTCCATGTCCTTGATCTGGATCTTCCTTATAACATGCTCTTAGGCCACCCATGGATCCATGCCATACAACCCGTACTGTCCCAATTTTCATCGATGCATTAAATTTTATCATGGATGACACACATCACTATCCTAGGAGATCCTGAGCCATTTGCACATTGTAGAGTGTTACATATTTTTTCTTGAGCAGCATATGAATTTCCTTCAACGGACGTTGTTATACCATTACAAATAGAATCTCTGAAAGCTTGAGTTGATCCTGACACATTGCAGGATGATAATAAAATCCTTCCTTATCTCTCTCTCCTTTTCCTCATGGGAGCTAAAGGCTATATTGTATGGCCCAATTGAGGATTTCAATCTTCGACAGGACCTTTTGGTCTCGACCTCTCGCTATCACCTAAAACACATGGTAGGCCTAATTTCTAGTTCAAGAGCTCTCAGGATAGTTGTCCTAGTCCCTTTGAAAATTTGTTCCCTGTGGCCTTTTTTTTAGATGAGAAAATGTTGGATACACCTACAAGTTGGATCCCTGAAGGAACAAAAGTTGCATGTCACCAAGCTCCAAAATACACCAAAGCACACAGAATGATGTACGCTCATGGGCTATCAGGGATTTGGGTGTGGCACAAATGCACAAGGCAGACTAGAGCCTATCCCAATCCCCCCTTGGAAATCAAATAAACATGGCCTTGGCATTAAACCTCATAGGGCTCCACCCTCAAAATTGATGACACTTCTTCAGAATGTGAGGATAATTTTCCTCATTTAGAAAATGACATGGATTCCTATTATAACATGTACGAAGACCTTTCCTTTACCAACCTTTTCCTAGATTCTACCATCTTTACCCTTTCCTGTCCAATTCCCAAGCCAATTTCCAAATTACCCTTGTATATCCCAGCCTCATTGATTGGGGCCAACAACTTCATGTACCAATTGATTTCTTTAAAAATGATGAGGCAATAACAGAGTTCATGGGTATTCAGGACACTATTCCAATCAGTGACCATAAAAAGGGTTTCTCCATCGATTTGGATGCATGCACATACTTTGGGGAAGAAGAAAGTTGTGTGGTCATTTAAGAAAAATAATAAGCAAGGGAAAAATTCCTACAGAAAATCCTTGCAAAAATAATAAGTCTAAGTCCCATAGTGAAAACCTCTTTGAGGCGCTTGTGGACAAACAAACAAAAAAATCAATGGAAAAGATAGTTGACCCACGTGAAGATGATAATATTTTTGAGCCACCTGTAGAAGCAGATCTTAATCTTTCCCTTGATCCTATGTGTATGGAAGATACATATAAAATGTTGGTAGAGGAGACCATAGATGTCAACATTGGGTCAGAAGAGGATCCAAAATAGTAAAGCTGGGAGCTTCAGGTCTCGGCCCAGAGAATTTTTTTGTGACATTATTAAGAGAATTTGTGGATATATTTGCATGGTCTTACATAGATATGCCAGGTTTGGACCCAACCTTAGTCATGCATAACCTTGTTGTGCACCCAGATGCCAAACCTATCAAGTAGAAGCTAAGAAAGATGCACCCACATGTTGCACTTCTAGTTAAAGAAGAACTAGAAAAGCTATTAGCAGTAGGTTTTATCAGACCTATTGACTATTTAAAATGGATATCAAACATAGTGTCAGTACAAAAGAAACTAGTTGGTATCCGAGTTTGCACAGAATTCAGGATATCAATAAAGCATGTCCTAAAGATGATTTTCCTTTACCTAACATTGACATGATTATCAATTCAACCACCAAGGTTATGAAATGTGGTCCTCATGATAGATTTTCTAGCTATAACTGATTAATACCGCATAGGAATATCATCATAAAACTACTTTTACCACCCCTTGGGGGAAATTTTTCTACCAAGTGATGCCTTTCGGTCTCAAGAATTCTAGAGCCACTTATCAAAGAGCAATGACAGTCATCTTCCATGACATGATGAATGAAATCATGGAGGACTATGTGGATGATATCTTGGGAAAGTTCAGAACCAGAGAAGAGCACCCGAAAAGTGTTGAGGCATATATTTCAATGCCTTCGAGACAACAAAGTCGATTGAACCCTAAGAAATGTGTCTTTGGTGTATAATCAAGAAATATCTTGGGTTTCATTGTGTCAAGAAGAGGGATTGAGGTAGATCTTGCTAAATTTGTAGCTATCACTGAGATGCCTCCACCCAAGAACCTTAAGTAACTACGCATCTTACAAGGTAAAATTCAGGAAATCCACTTGATTCATTTCACAACTTGTGGATAAGTGTCATCCTTTCACACATCTGCTCAAGAAAGATGTTACCTTCAATTGGGGTCATGAATGTCAAAAAGCCTTTGAATTTCTTAAAAATACCTAACTAGTCCTCTTATTCTCATGCCGCCTACCCTAAGTGAACCTCTATTATTGTACATTTCAGCTACCCAATACGTTATTGGTGCACTACTTTCCCAATACAACCTTAGCCAAAAGAGAGGCGGTTAATTACCTTAGCCGTACTTTGATTGCATATTAGTTGAATTATCCCTAGATTGAAAAAGAATGCCTAGCTTTGGAATTTTGATTTTAAAAGCTTCACCACTATCTACTCAATAACAAAACCAAGCTCATTTCCAAAGTTGACCCTTTGAAATACCTTTTATCCAAACAAGTGCTCACCGACAAATGGATAATTGGATCATCTGCCTAAGTGAGTTTGGTATTGAATTTGTCAACCAAAATCACTTAAAGGATAAGTTATTGCAGATTAAATAGTCAAGCTCCCTACTAGGAACATTACCATTGTGTCTGGATCTGTCATATGCTTGTATAATGTACATTGAATAATCCATCGTATGACAAATGCACTTCGATGAATCCTTTAATTATCACGGTTAAGGAGATGTTGTGGTACTTATCACACCAATAGGAGACTTCATCCCATATGTTTTTCGGCTGAGTTTTCCATGTACTAATAACATCACAGAGTATGAGGCACTCATTTCAGGTTTGAAAATTGCTATCATATTGAATATCCGAAATCTAAGAGTTATGGGTGATTCATAGTTAATCATCAAGCAAGTCTAATGCAGTGTGCACCAAGACATTAGTATAATTTAGGGGTGTGAGAGAGTTGTGAGTAGGTATTGTAGACACCAAACTTAGGTCATACTACCCTTATAGCCCCGTTAATTAAATTAACCATACCTTACCTATTCATATCCCATAGTGCACATGATTAATTGAATTAATTTAATTAACATCCTCACTTGACCACCTCACCCAGCCAACTCACCTAGCCACCTCACCCCATGACCCACTCAAACCCCATTAATGGCCTAAGACCAAGTCTAAGCCTATCCTAACCAACTAGAACTTAGTATAAACCTAGACTTAACTCCTATTAACAAACCTAAGAGGAATATTACTCATTCCTCTCGTAGTCTATCACTCGATACTTGACAAAGATTAAAGACCACACAAAAAATAACAACAATCAAGCTATTTTTGGCCAACCTTGATATTCCTGCCTTAACCGATGCGCTTATACCTCAATTGACGTTGGTCCCCTAACTCTCATCGGTTAGGTTGAATACATTTCCAAAAGAATTTGCTAAGGTTGGTCATTTGATTCGGATCTCATACAAAAAGAGACTTGAGCACTCAAATTTTCTCAAGCGATCAGGAAAGGAAAACACATGGGAACACTACCAACAACCATTGACATCCATCATATTCTTCACGATCACAAATTCAAATAGAGAAGTACAAAGGTTCAAAATTTTGAAACAAGAATGCAACTTCTCTTCTCTCCGGATCTCCACCATCACCATCCTCATCACCTACACTCTCCAGACCCATTCTTTAGTAAGTACCTAATATATCCTCATTTATCTCTATTTTCTTTTAGTAAGATTTATTATGCATCTCATGAATTTATCCTTCGTACATACATACACCTCCCTTCCTCCCACCAACTTATTACCCTACCAAACCTAGACCTTCCACCTATCTTCCCCTTATCCTAATCATCTCTGAACCTTTTATACCATTCCATGATCTCACCCCCACCATTTCTAGCCTCTGTGCAATCATCAGAGAGTATGAAGACCATTTCTAAGAGATTTTTATTAACTACCCCAATTGAAGCCTCATAGCCAACCAACGTCGGTCATCCTACAAAACTGAAATCGGTCACACAACTGACATCGCTAATGTCTTTGGAAACATACCTCGAGACAACAAGCTCATACCCATTCCCTAACAACCTAAAATCACTCCTAATATTTACCAGACCTTACCCAAAGCCTATACCAAACCTACAACCCAATACTAACCCATCACCTGACCTATTTTTTCCTCAATCGCCTTTTATATGGCATTTATTCTTTATTTTGCACAAGATATGTAAATCATTTCAATTCCAATAAGATTGTTATTTCATGTTTATTTTGGATAGCATTAATATTGTTATTTAAAAAGTGGATTGACAACTGCTTCAGAAGCATCACGCTTCCCGATATAGCTTCGCTAGGTAGTCCATTTTTGTTTTATTTAACTCTATCTGGTGGTATTGTTTTGCATTTTATAGGTAGTTCCTCCTAGCCAAATGGGAATATTCACAATCATCATTAGATCGAAATCGAATGCGTGTAACCTTCAACTAACATCACAAATAGGTATTTCTCCTTGGACTATCACCATCTATCATTTTCATTAATTTATCAAGAATTTGGTGAAATGGTATATATCATGATTCATGAGTGATTGATTGCTTTTTCCCATGTAAAAGTGAATATGGTTGTAAAAGATAAGTCTAGGTATGTAGGAAGTTGGGGTTAGTTATCATAAGCCTAGTTAAGGGTATTTCAGTTGATATAGGATAAATGAAGCCATACAAGCCATAAAAATATCTGATATTTTTTTGTAAAACGTGTCCATGAGATGAAAAGAAGGTGATCAGGTCATGTTTAAGTTAGTAAGGTAATTGAGTTCTTTTAAAAGCTAGAACAAGTCATATAGAGGTCTAAAATAAGAATAAAAGAGGTGATTTTGAGACAGAGATTCAAGGAGGATGAATCATAGTAGATGATTCAAGAAAATTTAATGAAGTTATGAAGAAAAAAAAATGAACGAGGAAGAAGTTAATTGATGTTGCATGTATTGAATCATTCATTTTTACATGTTTTAGAGTGATGCTATATCAATGTTATATTGCTCTTCTCTGGGACGAGGTCTCAATTTGCAACAATCATCACAGGAGGTGTTTAGTGGATTTTGTTTTGCATGGGAAATGAGAGTAGAAGGACGTTATCATGTATGCTTTTTCTTAGCTCTTGAAACCCTTTATATTTTATTGTAGCTCCAAATTTTTCCTCTCGGGCCTTAGCTAGGGAAAGTCATAACTTTTATTCCAAATATCCATTTAAGGCTAAAATTTAGGAGCATATATGTCTTATAGAGTAATATAATTCTACCAAACCTTGAGATCCAACTCACGCGTGTGGGAAATATATAGTGAAAAGATAGTCGACCGTGACTATACACATTTGAGACAGCTTTGAGTAAGAATTGAAGTGCATGTATATGGAAATGATGGATTCAAGCCTCCAAATCTTGTACACTCCATGTTCTTGACATGTTTGGATTGGTTCTATACTCTTTTAGGTAGAATTATTCTTGAAAGGATATACTTTCATGAGATGTGCCTCAAATATGCCTAATTTGCATGATCACATGAAGTGCAAGTTCTAACAAAGGAACATATGGTGAATTGTTGGCATGAACTAGCGCTAGATAAAGGGTCTCGGGAGCACCATTTAAGTTTTGGAGTTTTTTCAGAAGAAAGTGAGATATATGGGGATCTATGTATTTAAACGGCTACAAGCCAATAAAGCCTAAAGAAGAGATTATAGGTGAGATAGGAGGATATGGCTATGGGAAAGGTCTAAGTACCTTGTAATAAGATAAAAACATACCTTAGTTGGGTTGAGGGTAGTGGGGATCCCATCTTATGATTTTGAGCATGAAGTCTAAGAAGAGTCCTATCTAGACCTAGGTTGAGTTAATAATAGAAGTGCATGTTTAAGGCTACTTCAAGAATCAAGGCTAAGAATGATGATAAATGATATGTTGAGATGTCGCTAAGAATGATGGAGGGTTTGAAAGAATGGAGTTGAGTCAGTACCACATCTACATATATATAATTATTTCCTTTATATGAAAGCTAATCCAAATGTAAATAGGTGTGTGACAATAGTAGGATATATCTCATGGTGTTGAAACATGTGAGTAGTGTCATGAAGAGTTTCGTGGAGATCCTCGGTGCAGGGAGGAAAAGTGATTCATCTCAAGCAACTAAGGAATATTCTTGAATGGTAAGGAAAATGCAAAGAAGATAATATTTCATACAATAAATAATAGGAAGGAGAGTGATATGACCCCGCACCAAAATCAATGATGAATATAAGGTCAAGGATGACAATCTCATCCCATACAAGAAGATGGTTATCTCTCAAAGAATATTTTGTACGCATTGATTTTGAATAGATGCCAAGGGTAAAAAATTGATCAGTAGACACCATGGCCACAATCAAAGCTTTGCTTCACATCCCACCTTAGGAAAATAAAATGCCTCTCTTTGTGGAACATTTGCGAGAGCCGACCTATGACCTACCAAAATCATGTCTAGTATGTGAAGTTGTTGGCCCTTTTTCCCCCAGTATGAGCCCATATTCAATTACCTATAAGATAATACCTTTCCTTCAAATATTTCCCACACTGAGAAAATAGCCTCATCCACCACATAGCCCACTATACCCTCTTAGGAGGCACCCTTTATCATCGAGGCTATGATGGGAATATACTGCACTGTCTTGATTTGGCCAAGTCAGTCCAAGTGATCAAAGAGGTACATGAAGGATTTTGTGGAGTAGACATAAGCGACATGGTGCTCGTTAAGAAACTACTAAGAGTAGGTTACTATTGGCCCACCATGGAAGCAAATTGTTGTAATTATGTCAAAAATGTGATTTTTTTTTGTAAGTATGGAAACTTGATTCATGCACCAACACAAAATTTGTAGCCAATTACAAAACCTTGGTCATTTTTAAAATGGGGATTATATCTCATAAGGAATCTCACTTTGACATCCTCAGATGGCCATACACATATCATAACTGCCACCAAATATTTCACAAAATGGGTAGAGGTTGTGCCTCTTACATATGTTACTAGTGCAAAAATTTCAAAATTCATTATGAACCACCTCATCTTCTCATTATGACATCCCTCCACCATTGTAGAAGAGACAATGGAAAGTTTTTTAAAAATAAAAAATTTAAAGTGTTATGTCAATGCTTCAAAATCCATTTAAAGTGTTCCACTCCCTATTACCCTCAAGGTAATGGACAAGCAGAGGCCACTAACAAAACACTTATTCATATAATGGAAAATATGGTAAGTAAAACAGGTCATAATTGGCACTTACAAATCCATCCTTCCCTTTAGGCTTGTAGAACTTCCATCAACACTTCTACCGGTGCTACACCGTACTCACTATTATTTGCACCGAGGCCATCATACCAATGGGTATTGATATTCCTTCCTTAGAATATCTCTCTAGGACTATCTCGGACAAGGATGCGAGACTCCTAAGTGGCTTGACTAACACAGCTTGGAGCTACTAGATGAGAAAAGCATGTGGGAACTTAATCACTTAAAATTATATCGAATTGAGTGCCACAAGGTTACAAAAATGGATAATACCTCGCTAGTTCAAGGTAGGAGATCTAGTACTCAAGGAGAACCAGTTTAACATCACAAGGAAAGAGAAAAGAAAGGAAATTTTGATCCTAATGGGGAGGAACTCAAATATCCCATGAGTAAAATACAACTCATGTGGTTCTATGCTTGAGTATGGAATTCATCAAAAATCAAAGAAAACAAGAAAAAAAAGCAAGAAAAAGTAAAAAGAAAATAGGTTGTCCAAGTATGAAAACCACACAATTGTGGCACTTTGGATAGGTCCCTGGGTGAAAATTGGTTTCCGGTGCCTTGGGAGGATTCGTTGTTCACAAGCATATCTCATATCTAGAAGGAGTACACTTGCTTTAATTTAGGGCTAGGTTTTCCTAAATTTGAGATCCTTTTGAACCTATCCTTGATGGCCTTGATCGGGTTTGTTTCTCCTCTTATATATTTGTGTGAAGGGATCACTTTTTACATTCCCTCTAATGCTGGGGAACCTTCACATCTTCACCTTCTTGCACATACATGCATGACATTCTTCCTTTGTATATTCCCATCTAATGCTAGGGCATCCACACTTTTTGTTTTCTCGTACACAACTTTGGAAAACCTTAGAAAATTCTAAACAAAATCGATTAAGTTTTGAAAAACCCTTTTAAAGGAAAAAACTACAAAAACAATGTGAAAAATAACCTTGAAAATGGTCTCAAAGATAATACCAAAACAACGAAAAACTATTCAAAACGGCCCCAAAAAACAAAGTAGTGGGTTGCTTAATTTTATTTGTTGGTTTGTATAGTTTTGATTGCATTGCTTCTTCATATTGTGTGATTTAAATTGGATTCATTTGCTTTCTTAGGTTGAGCATTACTTTAACTTTGTTGTGCATTACATTGAGTTCATTTTATCTTGCATACTTGTAGATAGTTGTGTTGCTTTTATTTGGTTTGAATAGGTTATGTTTGTTGTTTGCTTGTACATTTATTGTCATCATATCAACTATCATCTATCATCTATCATCACATCTACACATGATATACCAATAAAATATAAAGGTACATCATCATGAACATGAAAATTAATAATGTATGCTAATTTAACATCATATAATATAACCACAACGAGGCAAGAGGGACTTCCTTCTATACCCTCCTCAAACATGGACCATAATAAAAATGTGGAAAATCATAAGTTTCAAAAGAAAAAAAAACATGATATCATCTCTTGCTATCTGCTGTCCCCTCAAAATTATCCTCTTTTGAAAGTCAAAAATTTGAAAATTTTGAGTTGGCACCCTTCAGAAGTGTTTTGGTAAAGTTGGAAATTTGAAGAGATGGTGAAATTCCATTTGTTTGGAGTCATTTTAGTGACTTGTGGGTTTGTCAGAAATTTTGTCCCTCATGTCCCAAGTTCTCTCGAGATTCTTGTTCACTAATTCCCCGCATCGCCCAAATCGGCTCTTCATGTCCCATATGTCCCAAGTTCCCCCAAGCCTTTTGTTCACCGATTCCCCGCATCGGCCAAATCAGATCTTCATGTCCCATCCCCCAGGCTTCCTATTCCTCGATTCCCTACATTGCCCACATCGGCCGAATTAGGTCTTCATATCCTTCGCATTTTATGTCCCCGGATTGGTTGTGCTCTTTTGGTCCGCATTCCTTGCATTGGCCAAATCGGGTTTTCACGTCCCACATGTCCCAATGTCCCATGGACCGTCTGGGCCAATTTTTTCCACTTTTCCCACATTTCACCTTTTTGAGTCGGTGCAAGGTGTATTTAATGCACATTTATGATCTTCTCTCTCCTAAATGGCTATTTAAAGGGACCACCATCTATGCATTTGTCACATTGCTTGCTCATTATTTCTTGCCCACATTCTTACAAAAGTGAGTCATTTGTTCATCTTCCTATATCCCTTTGCATTTTTATCATGAATCTGTTCTTTGAAGGCCGTTTCTCTGCACTATAAAAATGAAGATCAAGTTTCAAGGGCACGAGCATCTGTCACCTTTGGAGACCTCTGTACCTAATATTGGGGATAGTGAAGTTCAACACTTAGATTTTGATGATTTCTGGGGCAGGTTAACATGCGAAAACCTGCTCCCATGGCCCAAATGATCAATGATAGTGGAATCACATATGCTACTGGTTTTCCCATCTCTGTGCAGTGTGTCGACACCGTGCTCACCTGCGGGAGCTCATTTCAATCCGATACCAAGGAGGTTGTTAATGTGCATGGAGAATTGATTGCAAAACTAGATGTTTCCACCATCGTCGCTGCCCTACGCATTCCTAAGATAGAAGACTCCATTGTTCTTACTCTTGCTCAAGCTCAGACCCTATTTGATCAGGACAATGATAAATATAAGGCTCGGTAGCTAAGTCATGGCTAAAGTGCCCTAAGAAGGGAGCGTCCCGACTCTCTAAGGCATTGTTCAGGGTTGATTTCAATGAGGAACTATCATATTTCATCACTCTGCTTACCCAAATTATGGGAATGCCCTCTACCAACAACTTCCATTTTTGGATGTGTCCTTTCATAAGCATCATCTATGAGGGTAAGAAAAACATAAATTGGGCCGAGATTATCTTTGGGAACCTGAATGAACAATTTTCAAATGTTCAACAAACTAAAAAATTCTACATGACCTCCTACCTCATGTACACCTTGGAAACATCTCGCGAGTGGTTTGGCTTCACTTTCATTGAAGGCAAGAAGAATGAACCCATCTATGCATATTTCCCTCAATTTACCCTCAAAGACAAGTAATCATAATTTCAAAAGGGTAAATGATGCCTTCACCATGTACATTGTGAGACTCTTGGAGGTGACACTTGCCAAGAGATTTTCTGATGAGGCTATGGCTCTGATAGCCAAGTATGGGGCTTTCTTCATCCAGTTCAAAAAGTTCTCGTACATCAGATTGGCTTGTTTTGAAAGTACACCTCTCAAGCTTCCCATGTTCTGCAATGATAAAATGGCTCTGGTTGAGGTGTGCGACATAACTGGATAAGCTCCATAGAACCTGTAGAGACAAGAAGATTACAGGTCTTCATTTCCCTATCACCTTGGGGAATTATACATGCAAGACAACTCTAGATGCCCAAAATATAGAAAGGGCTATTACTCCTCTTACAGTTCATTTTTTCAAGCCTAGGACTTGCTTTGATTTAAATAAATTCATTGATCAAAATCTCAAAATAACTTATCATCACCGTCCTGATACTGAGGATTACTGGGCTGATTGTGTTGATGATTTTGAAGCAAGGAGGAGGCATTTTGGTAGATTGTCTCTGCAACAGATCTTAGATCTCAATCTCTACCAGGTGCCTGAAGGGCTTGTGGATGATGATGAGGGCTTGTAATCCTTTGAGTATGAAAGATCAATCAAACACACTCCTCTAGAAACCCTAGATTGGTATGTGAAGGAGAGAGATGATTTGAATGAGATAATTTCCGTCCTCATCGTCAAACTAAGGTTTGGTTTGACAGAAAAGTTCATGAATTCATGAGAAGCCAAGGTAGATCTTCTTCAAGAGAAACTTCCACACCTAGGAAGGAAGTACATACACCCAGTACTGAGGTACTTGAGAAAACTCCTCCTTCTTCCTTGATGAAAGAGCCTAATTGTCTACTCCTTCCTTCACTCAAGTGTATCAGAAGAAGGTCAAAGAGGTTAAGCAAGAACCAATCAGGAAGAGACTCTTCTGGAGCACTCAAAATTGCCTGTTGGGCCAGAGAACATTATTGTTCTAAGTGAGAATGAGGATGATGAGATGAAAAACTAGAAGAAACCCCTGGAACCACTACTGAGATGGAGAAGGAAGGATCAAGAACTGAACCTCCAAGTTTAACAGACTCCTCTGCAAAGGAAATTCTTGAGGTTCCATGCACTTCCCCACTGGAGGAAACAATAGTTCAGACTCTTGAGTGCCATGAGTTCTCTTGCACTCGGACCCCTTGACTCCTCTGTTTCTTCTTCTTCCTTTTCCTGGGTGCAGCCCCTAGTAGACAAGGAAAAGAAAATCTTCCTCCCAATTTGTACAGGGCCTAATTTTGATGTTGTGGCAGCTTTGCTTGGTACTACCCTCTTCCTCCAACAAAGAAAGCAAAGACTACTTCAAGGTTGGTATCTGATGCTCAAGGCCAGCAGTTTCTAGAGGTTGCAAACCTAGGCATGGATAAAGAGGAGAAGGATCTTTTGATCTCTGACTTGGAGCTTTCCAGAATTCCACTGGGAGAATCTACACCTGAGAGTGAGGTTCATAACCTTCGAAACTGTCACTAAGGTTATTGAATGGGTGGAGAAAGAAAACAAACCATGGAGCAAGTTGGAAGAATAGAATCAAGTTCTTTCCAATTTTATCAGATCATTGTTGGCAAAAGATAAAGTTTTGGATCCAGCCCCATTGGACTTCTTCCACCTCCCATGGTTCTCAGCCAGGATGAAGTTCAAAACATCAAAGACATACATAAGTATTCAACTTATGGGAAGGATGTGGAAGCCATGGTGGATGATATGACTATAGTAGGTTTGAATTTCATTGAGGAAGCCTTCAAAGCCAATGAGAAGGTGATCAATTTGCAGCAGAAACTCACTTCCTCAATCAAAGCCATGGACAAGGAGCTGAAGGTCTGGAGTGGATGTATTTCAAACCTCTCGTCTAATGGGCCAAACCGATGAGAAGATCCTTGTTGGCCAACAATGTGTTTGATGATGCCAAGAATAACTTGTCAAGGACATGGATCTTCAGCATTTAGTGGAAGATAAAGGTTCTAGAGGAAGCATTGGGAGAATTGAGGAATGTGTGGAAAAAGGGGAGTCCTTTAAAACTTGTGTTTTATCTACCTTCAAAGATATCCACTACCATCTTCAGGATGAAACTACAGGTGTTTTCTCTCTCTTCAAGAAATCAAGGCTCAATTTAGAACCTTTATCAAGGGTGATCTGTTCAAAGAAGATTCATTTACTAAGGAGAAGATGAAAGACATTTGTTCTCTTCATTCAGCTATTTCCGAGGCTAATAAAGAATATCTGGAGCATACCGAGTTTGATAAAGATATGGAGAAATGTCTAGGCATGTGGACACATGCTACTTCCAACACAACAATTCCAAGAGGCATGGAGATAGCATAAAGCATTGAAAAGATTTAGGCATCGAATCCTCAAATCAGTGGGCCCTCCTCAGCCATAATCGGATGTCTCTACTTCTAGGATCTTCATTCTCTTCTTCTATTTTTAGTGTCGATCTCCTTGTAATTTAATTAAGGACTTTGTATTGTGCATTTCCTTAATTAATCTTTTGGTTAAAAGAAATGGTTACCAAATGTAACCACTTTGTAAGCTATATATTGAGCTCTCCTCGCCATTCCAAAGGGCTGAACTCTGATATTTTTAAAAGTGTAAAGGAATCAAAAGCTATCAATACAGAAGATTTCCCTTCCTGTTTCTATCTGCATTGATTTATTCCCTTCTCTTAGCTTGTCTAAAGTGTGTGAATCATTAATTTATTGCATTAAGAAGCTTTGTATTCTTATGGATGTCATTTCTAGAACTTTGTGTCTATGAAATAATATCTGGTGGTTTGATATGAATGATTATGTTCTATATATTATCATTACACAACATTTATAAGGAACTATTTTACTATCTATATTTCCCTGGATGTTGCTATATTCTACCTTTTCTTTCCCTTAGTTCTTCTATTCTTTTGTATTGATGATCTATCTTTGCATTAAAACACTTTCATGATATCAGAGTTCCTCATCAAAATGGAAAGTTGTACATTTGTAAATAGTTTTGTTGTTTTCTTTCAATAAGGGCACCTCTCCCATTAAAAGAGGAGGGACTTTCTGTCCCCTGATTGTTGCTTTCATTAAAGTCCTAATTTGACAACCAACAGTTTTTGGTGACTCTACTGGGATTCATTTCAACGAATTCCAGTTTTTCAAAAGAACAATTTCTTGATCATTTCTGATCTGGACTCTAAGATTTACTCATGGAAGAAGGGCTCTTGGAATTGAAGATTCTCAATTTCAACTTCTGGAGTAACAAGGTTTTCCCTTCCTTCAACAAGGAGAAATAGAAGAGCTTGTTCTACAAGCACACCTCCTATTAAAGACAAAGCTTTTGGGAGTGGTATACCTCAAGAACAACTCAGCCCTAATCTTCGTGCTTTAATTCTTGTTGGTGTTTTAGTTCCACTTCAAGAATTTTTCCAAGTATGGCAGTTCCATTACCTTGGGGTCAACGAGTTGGCCTCTTTCCCTTCCTCAACCTTTGCATGAGTTACCCAGGGGTAACAAAAGAACTTTCCCAAGTTCAGAGGTGATGGCAAGGTGCATCCTGATGAACACATTGCAGCCTTCATAGTTGCATGTGGAGTCCTTAGAGTTGAACATGAGGATGTCTCTGAGGATTTTTGTGGAGACTTTGCAGGACAATGCGGAAGATTGGTTTTACCATCTCCTCACGCTGGGGCCATCACCAATTGGACTACCATGAGAACTAGATTTGAGAATCATTTCAAACCCACAAAGATGTGCATGCTTTGCTAGCCTAGATTTCTCAAATCAAGAAAGAACCACAAGAGCCCATGAGAGAATTTGTGGCTAGGTTCAATAAGTGATTAACAAAATCCCACTAGACACCCACCTGTGGATCAAATTCAAAAATGTTTCTTCCTAAATGCTCAATTTCTGAAGTAAGCTATGCGTTGAGAAGAGCCAATCTTGTAACTTTGGATGTTGATCAGAGATTAGCCATCAGTGTTGAAGATGACCTGATCATGTCTAGAAAATTGAAAAGAGATCCTTCCAAATCTAAAACTTCTTCTTCCTCTTCCTCTACTCCTAGAGCTAATGCAGATCAGTTAGTGTAGAAGCTTTCCAATGACCTCATTGCCATTAAGAAACAATTGGCTCAACATGCTCCTTATCAAGACGTTCCAAGGAGGAACTTTCAGCCTAGAAACCATTTGCCTTCTTCTCAGACAAGGTTGGCAATCGAAGGACCACCCATCAAGGTCCCTGTTAATGCAACTTGTGAAGTTGAAGAACCTGATGAAAGAGGTTAATGAAGACTTTGAAGAACTTGGGGAAGAGGCTGAGGAAGAAATGGAAGAACTTGATGAACCTCGAGTTAATTTCTTCACTACTAGGGCATTGATGAAGAAGATGATTATGATGAAGTAGTGGCAGAGATGAACATTGAGTCATATGTTGTTATGACTCGGGAGCAGACAAACAAAAGAGAAAAATGTGATGCAGCCCACTAAAAATCTAAGGAGTATCCCACCACTATTCCAATGATTGTAAGAAGGGGATCTCCTATTCCCACTGCATCCACACAAAAGGTGAGTTCTGCTAATTCCTCTACTTCTACTCCTATTTCTAAAAATTTTATTCTCCAGCTCCAAAACCTGATAAGCCTAGGATTCCTACTGATGATACCCCATCCACTTCTGGGTCTTTTGATATCATTGACCATCTCAAGAAGACAAAAATCTAGATTTCAGAAGCTGAGTTTTATCAAACTCATCCAAAATCCTTTTCCAAAATGGTTCACTTTGTCAATTCCCACTCCAAGACTTCATCCAATACTTCTAAAGGTATTTTTCCCACTCCATCTTCCACATCCCAACCAAATCTTGTAGCTGCAGTCACCTCACCTAATGAGAAAATCAAACCATTCTATGTGACCCTCCTCATAGTTGGTCATAGACTCAACAACTATGTCATAGACTTGAGAGCATCGATAATGTGATGCCTACCAAAGTGGCTCATGCTTTGGGTCTTACCCTCACACACTTATGGTTCTTGCTATTCCATGGAGAGTAGGGAGGTGCCTTTGGTCGGAAGAATTAAAGATGCACAAGTAGCTTTTGTTGCTTTACCATAGAGAAAAGGTTTTAGCTACTATTTTGGTAGTTGATATTCCTCCTTCATATGGCATGTTGTTGAGTAGAAATTTCTGTAAAGATGTAGGAGGAGAAATTCAAATGGATTGGTCACATGCCCTTATACCAGTCAATGGAAAGATGAAGAAGTTGTTTCCCGAGAAGCAAACTAAATATATTGTGCAAAAGACAGATGATCCCAAGGCACAAATACTTTATGAAGATATTGGGCATGGAAACTACATGATCATGTCTCAAGATGAGGTGAACATCCCAAAGAAGTGCTCCATGATCCTAATAGCATTTGGAATTTGGAATTTGATGGAAGTTTCTCTTCAGTTGGTGTTGGGGCTGGTGTGGTATTGATATCTCCAAAAGGAAAGATTCATCCTTTCTCCTTCAAGCTACAGTTTGAAAATACAAATAACACAACAGAATATGAAGCTCTCATCCTTGGACTAATGTAACAAAAAAGAAAGAGGTGTGAAGAACCTCCTGGCTCATGGAGATGTGGAACTGGTTGTCAAGCAAGTCAGAGATCTTTTCCAAGTAAAGAATAGAAGGTTAAAGCACTATAGGAATCTAGTCTGGGATTCTATTGAATTCTTTGATGCCTTCTCCATCGAAGCGGTGCCAAGGGAGAAGAACACTAGAGCTGATTCCTTAGCTGTTTCAGGGTCTTTGTTGATACCTCATCCCGATTTCTCTCAGAAAAATTCACCATTGAAATGATACATAGACCAAGTGTACCAGATAATGCAAACAACTGGCAAGTTTTCAATGATGACCAACATTTTCTCTCTTTCTGGAGCTTAGGGATAACTTTGATCAATTGTATTTTGAGGGAAGTGACAATCTACCTCGAGAGAGTGTCTCTTCCAATGAGGAAGGTGTCAAGGAGGAGATGGATCAAGATGGCTGCATCAAACTAAAAGGTAACAAGATCCCTAAAGGGTTGGTAAGTCTGGAGGAATTGTTTGATAAACATGACAGATATGTCAAGTCTAAGGCTTCCAAAGGAGCTCAGAATCTGAATATGAAAAGATTAACATTGGGAGTCCTACCAAACCCAAAATGGTGAATGTTGGAAAGTGTTGCACCCAAGAGGAGAAGAAAAAGGTGGTAAATCTTTTGAAGAGGTATGTTGATGTCCTTGCTTATTCTTATGATGATCTAAAATATTTTCAACCAAAAGAAATGCAACACTTCATTCCCCTCAAACCTGGGATTAAGCCTTTCAAGCAAAAGCAAAGGCAATACAATCCAAAGATTGTTGACACCATTTTCCAAGAGATACATAAAGTTTTTGAAGGCCAAGATCATCTTCCCCATTCATCATTCAACATGGATTGCTAATATTGTGCCTGTTAGGAAGAAAAATGGTGAGATTCGGATCTGTGTTGACTTCAAGAATCTAAATCAGGCTTCTTTGAAAGGACAACTATCCCCTACCCATGATGGACCAGGTGTTACAAGCTTTATCACAGGTGCAGAAATGTTGTCCATGCTTGACGGTTTCTCAGATATAATCAAGTGGAAGTCAATACTGTAGATCAACACAAGACTGCCTTTACTACTCCTTGGGGTACTTTTTCTTACAAGAGGATGCCCTTTGGTCTCATTAATGTTGGTGCCACCTTTTAGAGAGCAATGGATTTGGATTTTGGGTTTGAAAGGAAAATGTATTGTTGTGTATCTAGATGATTTAATTGTGTTTTCCAAAACTAGAGCAGATCACTTTCAACATCTTGAAATAGTCCTTTTGAAATGCAGAGAACATGGAGTCTCTCTGAATCCCAAGAAATCTATCTTTTGTGTCACGAGAGGGCAAGTTGTTGGGACATGTTGTCTCCAAAGATGGAATCAAGATTGATCCTTGAACGAGTTCAAGCCATCCAGCAGATTCCTCTTCCCATGAGTAAAAAGGAGTGCATTCTTTCTTTGGTAAGATCAACTTCCTGAGAAGATTCATCCCTAATTTTGTAGAGATACTTTGAACATTTCCCAAATGATGAAGGAAAGAAGACATTTGGTTGGTCCTCTAAAGGAAAAGAAGCATTTGAAGGCATTAAGAAAGCCATTGCTAAGACTCCTATCTTAGCATGTCCAGATTTTAGCAAAGATTTTATTATCTATTGCTATGCCACAGAGAGTACCTTGGCCGCTGTGTTGACTCAGAAAGATTTTGAAGATCATGAGCTCCCAATTGCATTCATGAGTTATATTATGAAAACTCATGAGTTGAAGTACACTATGATGGAGAAACATGCTTTCACAGTAGTTAAAGTTGTTAAGCAGTTTCATTTTACATTCTTAACTCTCACTCTGTTGTGCTTGTGCCCGATACGACCATCAAGTCTATTCTTACACAAGGAGTTTGGAACCAAGAGAGGAAATTGGGTAGCAAAGGTTCAGGAGTATGATCTCGACATCAGACCAACAAAACTAGTTCGGGGTAAAGGCCTGTGTGAACTCATTGCCGAGGGAGCTAGTCATGAAACACCTCAGGATGAAGTTGATGTCCCCATTGTTCTATTCCTCAGCTCGATAGATGAATGGTACACTTGATATTGCTCACTTCCTCACCTATGGTGAGTGTTCATCTCATTTAACTACCAAGGAGAAGAGAGCCATCAAGTTAAGGTCAACACAATACGTGTTGTGGGAGAATGCTTTGTTCAAACGAGGAGTGGATGGAAGATTCTTGAAGTGTGTTGACAAAGTGCAACAGAAGAAGTTGTTTTCAGCCTTTCATGATCAAGCTTGTGGGGGTCATTTCTCATCTGCTGTCACTTTCTCACAAAATTCTTCGTGTAGATACTATTGGCCTACTTTGTTTAGAGATGCATCAAAGTGGGTCGACAAGTGTGAAGCTTGTCAAACCTTTGTGGGAAGACCTAAGTTGGCCACCTTTACCACTTAAGCCAGTTGTGATTGAAGAACCCTTTCAACAATGGGGTTTGGATTTCATTGAACACTCAACCCATCTTCAAGTGTAGGACATACTCATGTGTTGACTACCACAGATTATTTCACCAAGTGGGTGGAAGCCATCCTAGTTAAAAGTACTACTTCTGAGGTAGTATGTAATTTCATCAAAGAAAACATCTTGATAAGGTTTGGAGTACCAAACAAGATCGTGACCGATAATGCTTCCAATTTTTCTTCTACTGAGATGATGAATTTCTGCTATGGGTATGGAATTTCCCTCACTCATTCTTTAGATTACTACCCTCAAGGGAATGGACAAAAAATCAACGAACAAGAATTTGGTGACCATTGTAAGAAAGCTTGTCAATGAATCTCGAGAAACTGGCACAAGAAGCTTTATGATGCTCTCTGGGCAGATAGGATTACACCCAAAAGAGCAATTGGGATGTCTCCTTTTCAAGTGGTGTATGGAGTGGAAGCTCAACTACCAGTGATAATGGAACTACCAGCTTTGCATTTGATGAAAGCTATTGAGGACCCCAGTTTCAGTGATTCTTTGGATAAGAGGATCATGTATCTCCACAAGCTAGATGAAGACAGGTTGCAGGTTTTCGATAGGATCTCTGCTCATCAATAAAAGTGAAATCTTTGTTTGACAAGAAAACCAGATCCAGAGATTTCAAAGTTGGAGACATTGTTTTACTATGGGACAAAAGGCATGAACCTCGAGGAAGCCATGGTAAGTTTGACTCTCTTTGGCTTGGTCCTTTCAGAATCAGGCACTTTGCTGGTGAAAATTCTTTCTATCTTGATTACATGGATGGATCTTCTCTCCCACTTCCTTATAGTGGGTAAGTACCTAAATTGTTCAAGTCCTAGGTGAATAGGAAGTCCTTTGTATATTATGTATAGTGTTTGTTTCCTTTCCTTGCCTTTGTTTTGTTTTTTTCCATGTGTGTGTTGCCTTCTGTATTGTTTTTCCTTTGACTCTTTTTTGCCCAATGGATAAGGCACTGGTCTTCTTCCCCAGAGTTTTTCTTGATTCTTGTCTTGCCTTGTTCCTGTGATCTAGTCAAGTCATCCCCAAAAAGAGCTAGTTGTTGTCCCCTCAAAATTCCCCTCTTTTGAAAGTTGAAAATTTGAAAATTTTGAGTTGGAACCCTTTAGAAGTGTTTTGGTAAAGTTGGAAATTCGAAGAGATGGTAAAATTTTGTTTGTTTGGAGTCATTTTAGTGACTTGCACATCTCTGTTCAACATTTTTGTCCCTCATGTCCCAAGTTCCCCGGAGGCCTCTTGTTCACCGATCGGCCGAATCATTCTTCATGTCCCATCATATGTCCCAAAGTTCCCAATTGGGCCTCCTATTCATTGATTTGCCAATTTTTGTCCACAAGTCCTTTCCCAAGTCTTTCAAACTTTTTTCCATGCCCATCTCCCAAGTTCTCTTTCGAGCTTCCTTTTCCCACATCATTCCCATCATCGCCGAATCGGTCTTCACATCCTTCATGTTTTTATGTCCCTGGACCACCCATGCTCTTTTGGTCCACATTCCCATTCCCATCGGCCGAATCAGGTTTTTCACGTCCCCACATGTCCCAATGTCCCATGGACCATCCAGGCCAGTTTTTTCACTTTTCCCACATTTCACCTTTTTGAGTCTGCAAGGTGTATTTAATGCGCATTTATGATCTTCTCTCTCCTAACGGCTATTTAAAGGGACCACCGTCTATGCATTTGTCACATTGCTTGCTCATTATTTCTTGCCCACATTCTTGCAATTGAGTCATTTGTTCATCTTCCTGTATCCCTTTGCATTTTTATCGTGAATCTATTCTTTGAAGGTCGTTCCTCTGTGCACTATAAAAATGAAGATCAAGTTTCAAGGGCATGAGCATCTGTCACCTCTGGAGACCTCTGTACCTAATATTGGGGATAGTGAAGTTCAACACTTGGATTTTGATGATTTCTAGGGCAGGTTAACATGCGTGAAATCCCCCTCCCATGGCCCAAATGATCAATGACAGTGGAATCACATATGTTGTTGGTTTTCCCATCTCTGATGTAGTGTGCCGACACCGTGCTCGCCTGGGGCTCATTTCAATCCGGATACCAAGGAGGTTGTTAATGTGCATGGAGAATTGATTACAAAACTAGATGTTGCCACCATCACCACTACCCTACACATTCCTAAGACAGAAGACTCCATTGTTCTCACTCTTGCTCAAGCTCAAACCCTATTTGATCAAGACAATCGAGAAATATAAGGCACGAGTAGCTAAGTCATGGCTAAAGTGTCCTAAGAAGGGAGCGTCCCGACTCTCTAAGGCATTGTTCAAGGTTGATTTCAATGAGGAACTATCAGATTTCATCACTCTTGCTCACCCAGATTATGGGAATGCCCTCTACCAACGACTTCCATTTTTGGATGTGTCCTTTCATAAGCATCATCTGTGAGGGTAAGCAAAACATAAATTGGGCCGAGATTATCTATGGGAACTTGACTGAACAATTGTCAAATGTTCAACAAACTAAAAATTCTACATGACCTCCTACCTCATGTACACCTTGGAGCAAAGATCTCGCGAGAGTGGTTTGGCTTCACTTTCATTGAAGGCAAGAAGAATGAACCCATCTATGCATATTGCCCTCAATTTACCCTCAAAGACAGTAATCATAATTTCATAAGGGTAAATGATGCCTTCACCATGTACATTGTGAGACTCTTGGAGGGTGACACTGCCAGAGAGATTTTCTGATGAGGCTATGGCTCTGATAGCCAAGTATGGGGCTTTCTTCATCTAGTTCAAAAGTTCTCGTACATCATATTGGCTTGTTTTGAAAGTACACCTCTCAAGCTTCCCATGTTCTGCAATGATAAAATGGCTCTGGTTGAGGTGTGCAGATAACTGGATAAGCTCCATAGAACTCTAGAGACAAGAAGATTATAGGTCTTCATTTCCCTATCACCTTGGGGAATTATACATGCAAGACAACTCTAGATGCCCAAAATATAGAAAGGGCTATTACTCCTCTTACAGTTCATTTTTTCAAGCCCAGGACTTGCTTTGATTTAAAGAAATTCATTGATCAAAATCTCAGAATAACTTATCATCACCATCCTGATACTTGAGGATTACTTGGGCTGATTGTGTTGATGATTTTGAAGCCGAGAGGCATTTTGGTAGATTGTCTCTGCAACAGATCTTAGATCTCAATCTCTACCAGGTGCCTAAGGGTCTTAAGGATGATGATGAGGATTTGCAATCCTTTGAGTATGAAAGATCAATCAAGCACACTCCTCTAGAAACCCTAGATTGGTATGTGAAGGAGAGAGATGATTTGAGTGAGATAATTTCCCGTCATCATCGTCGAACTAAGGTTTGGTTTGACAAAAAAGTTCATGAATTCAGGAGGAGCCAGGGTAGATCTTCTTCAAGAGAAACTTCCACACCTAGGAAGGAAGTACATACACCCAGTACTTGAGGTACTTGAGAAAACTCCTCCTTCTTCCTCGATGAAAGAGCCTAAATTGTCTACTCCTTCCTTCCACTCAAGTGTATCAAAAGAAGGTCAAAGAGGTTAAGCAAGAACCAATCGAGGAAGAGACTCTTCTGGAGCACTCAAAATTACCTATGGGGGCTAGAGAACATTATTTTTCTAAGTGAGAATGAGGATGATGAGATGAAAGAACCAGAAGAAACCCCTGAACCACTACTGAGATGGAGAAGGAAGGATCAAGAACTGAACCTCCAAGTTTAATAGACTCCTCTGCAAAGGAAATTCTTGAGGTTCCATGCACTTCCCCACTGGAGGAAACAATAGTTCAGACTTTGAGTGCCATGAGTTCTCTTGCACTCGTACCCCTTGACTCCTTCTGTTTCTTCTTCTTCCTTTTCCCGGTGCAGCCCCAGTAGTAGACATTAAGAAAAAAATCTTCTCCCATTAACAGGGCCTGATTTTGATGTTGTGGCTCTTGCTTGCACTACCCTCCTCCTCCTCTAACAAAGAAAGCAAAGACTACTTCAAGGTTGGTATCTGATGCTCAAGGCCAATAGTTTCTAGAGGTTTCCAGACCTAGAGGGATAAAGAGGAGAAGGATCTTTTCATCTCGACTTGGAGCTTTCCAAATTCCACTGGGAGAATCTACACCTGAGAGTGAGGTTCATAACCTTTGGGAAACTGTCACTAAGGTTATTGAATGGGTGGAGAAAGGCAAACAGACCATGGAGCAGTTGGAAGAACATAATCAAGTTCTTTCCAATTTTATCAGATCATTGTTGGCCAAAGATAAAGTTTTGGATCCAACCCCATTGGCCACTCTTCCACCTCCCATGGTTCTCAGCCAGGATGAAGTTCAAAACATCAAAGACATACATAAGTATTCAACTTATGGGAAGGCTGTGGAAGCCATGGTGGATGATATGACTATAGCAGGTTTGAATTTCATTGAGGAAGCCTTCAAAACCAATGAGAAGGTGATCAATTTGCAGCAAGAAACTCACTTCCTCAATCAAAGCCATGGACAAGGAGCTGAAGGTCTGGAGTGGATGTATTGCAGACCTCGTCTAATGGGCCAAACCGATGAGAAGATCCTGTTGGCCAACAATGTGTTTGATGATGCAAGAATAACTTGTCAAGGACATGGATCTTCAGCATTGAGTGGAAGATAAAGGTTCTAGAGGAAGCATTGGGAGAATTGAGGAATGTGTGGCAAAAAGGGGAGTCCTTTAAAACTTGTGTTTTATCTACCTTCAAAGATATCCACTACCATCTTCGGATGAAACTACAGGTGTTTCCTTCTCTCTTCAAGAAATCAAGGCTCAATTTAGAACCTTTGTCAAGGGTGATCTATTCAAAGAAGAGTCATTTACTAAGGAGAAGATGAAAGACATTTGTTCTCTTCATTCAGCTATTTTGAGGCTAATAAAGAATATCTAGAGCATACCGAGTTTGATAAAGATATGGAGAAATGTCTAGGCACGTGGACACATGCTACTTCCAACACAACAATTCCAAGAGGCATGGAGATAGCAGAAGCATTGAAAATATTCAGGCATTAAATCCTCAAATCAGTGGGCCCTCCTCAGCCATAATCGGATGTCTCTACTTCTGGCTCTTCATTCTCTTCTTCTATTTTAGTGTTGGTCTCCTTGTAATTTAATTAAGGACTTTATATTGTGCATTTCCTTAATTAATCTTTTGGTTAAAAGAAACGGTTACCAAATGTAACCACTTTGTAAGCTATATATTGAGCTCTCCTCGCCATTCCAAAGGGCTAGAACTCTAAGAATTTTTGAAAGTGTAAAAGAATCAAAAGCTATCAATACAAAAGATTTCCCTTCCTATTTCTATCTGCATCGATTTATTCCTCTATTACTTGTCTAAAGTGTGTGAATCATTAATTTATTGCATTAAGAAGCTTTGTATTCTTATGGATGTCATTTCTAGAACTTTGTGTCTATGAAATAATATCTAGTGGTTTAATATGAATGATTATGTTCTATATATTATCATTACACAACATTTATAAGGAACTATTTTGCTATCTATATTTCCCTGGATGTTATATTCTACTTTTTCTTCCCTTAGTTCTTCTATTCTTTTGTATTGATGATCTATCTTTGCATTAAAACACTTTCATGATATCAGAGTTCCTCATCAAAATTGAAAGTTGTACATTTGTAAATAGTTTTGTTGCTTGCTTTCAATAAGGGCACCTCTCCCATTAAAAGTGGAGGGAGGATTGACTTTATCCCCCTATACACAAAATGATAAGTGTTGCTTTCATTAAAGTCCTAATTTGACGCAACCTCTCCAATGGTCGTGGCCATATCCATGTAAACTCAAGGTGTGGTAGAAGCACCGATAGATTTATGCAACACGGAAACCTCCTTTGAAATCCTAGCCACCACAGTGCCTCGAGCTCATGACTCGATTTGTCTGAGATGATCTCACTCCATTATAGCTTCCTATACATGTGTATGTTCTGTGGCCAAATAATCTCTCTCACGGCTTTGTAGTGTGACATATTTACCAACGCTTGATCCCTCTTGGTGATAACTCGATCTCTCTTTGTGGCATTTTGGAGATGAAGACCTATCACCGGCTTTGAAACTACTTTTGCAATGCATCTAACTCCCCACACCTCGGATCCCGATATTCTTCACTTCTTCAAGGTTATGTGGCGGCTAACAATGGGAGCCTCGCTATGGTGCATGTTGTATGTGTTCATGTGGTGGAACTTTCTATAAAGGAACATGAATCCTAACTTGTATACCAACCTAGGTCATTTGAAACTATGGATGTCCTTGTCCCTATCCCTATCTACCCCCACCATCTCCATTAGATCCAACACCATCAATTTTTTTATCACTATCACTATCCTATTAGACCCTTTACTGTCCTTTTCCTCTATGAGGCTGATGCTTTTGTGGTGGCTGCACTCTTACGTCTCATGTAACCTCGAGGGATAGTCAAACACCTTAATAACATTGTAGTATACCAAGAAGCATAGGACATTGTGGTCCTTAGATCCATGATCCATGCTGCAATGGTGATCATTCCAGGGGAACCATCTACTCAAAGTTGTCTCGAGCTCATTGTGTCTTGATTAGAGGCCCAATGTCAAAAGTCTCTTAGGCACGGCATGTGTACCAAATCTCTCGACTAGAAATGTCCCGAATGGCACAAAACTCTTGTGCTCAATCCAATCTATAATACTCCATGCTATACTTGATGATTCTAATGAGAAAGTGCTACACTAAGGCAAAGTTGAGCTCCACTAGATCCTCTGACCACTGATAATGTCTATAAGGTCTCCATAAAATCATCTGCAATTGTATATCATCAAAGGCATGATGATAGAAATAAGTATCCCCCATGTGTCCACACACATCATCACCAACAAGAGCCCAACCAAATGCATCAAGGCTCATCTATAACATGATCTCATAATGCTCCTGCAGGGTGACCAATCGCGATATG
The DNA here is from genome assembly GCA_018340775.1 of Taxus wallichiana var. yunnanensis. Taxonomy (NCBI): domain Eukaryota; kingdom Viridiplantae; phylum Streptophyta; class Pinopsida; order Cupressales; family Taxaceae; genus Taxus; species Taxus wallichiana. The sequence goes on from CM031237.1 coordinate 40,907,754, forward strand.
GTCCTATGCCCATATATGTAGTAAGGTCATTGAACCCATGGTCTTTTAACTAAGCTGGTGTAGGTAATCAAATGTAAATCCTAGTATAAATGTGCAAGAACACACTATGCCCAATAGTAATTCCCCTCCGATCGTGGCATCAAATCACACCAATCAGACCTAAGGGAAATGATGTACCTATCTTGTCAATAAGTAGAATTCCATTGAAAAGTGCTATGAGATACACCGACATGTGGTATAACCTCGATATGTAAACAATGCTTCATTTGTACTGTCATATCCCGTTGAGGTATCTCATCTACACCGAAGAGCTCAATCAAGTTATCTATAATTTGTGTTGCATCATCCTCATACTCTATCAGTGGCCCTGGATCGACACTCGTAAAATCCTCCAAACGTCCTCAAGTGTAATGGTCATCTCACAATCGGGAGCACAAACAATGGATCTCATTATGCCACCTCTCGGCCTAAGGATGTAGGGACGATGTGTTCCAAGGTGATATGTGGCATCTGCACCATGTATCTAACCCCGTAACATATAGGGTGATATCCAAGAAGGCCCTCTCATCATTGCGAGAAGGTTACCTCAAAGTTGACCAATCGGATGCATCGCTCCCGCACTGCAAAATAGGTAGCTATATCTATAAGATCACACAACCTATGTATTATAATTTATTCTATCTAACATCATCTAACTATTGTCCAATTTTACACATAGGAAAAAATTGGACAATAGGGTCCTATTATGATCAAATTACGACATTGGTCCTAGGGGCCCATTTCTGGTCATCACGGAGATAAAATGATTAAAATAATTAATAAATTGATAAGTGAGATCACCTAGATTTAAACAGGGTCAACTCAGAGCCCAACTTGGGCTCAACTCAGTTACCAGCTCGGTTAGGGTGCTTGATGTGTAGCTCGATGGTAGGAAGGGGTTGGCCATTTTTATGAAAACATAACAAGATGATCACAGAGGAAATCCGAGCTCATAAATAATTTTCGGGATTGGCATGAAAATAATCAAGCCTAGAAATGGTAGGAGGTTGCTAAGAGAGGTCAACTTGGTCGAGATGGTGTAGTCAACTTGGAAAGAGCTTGAAAGGTAACTTGAGCTCAAAATTTGTTTTAATATAAAGGTTGGTTAGTTGTGAAGCTCACTCAATGGTGAGCTTGGCCTTGATGCAGAGCTTGGATCAATATGGAGCTCAATGGTATGAGTTTTTAGGTGAGTCCATGTGTGGAGGAAAGCATAACACATGAAGTTGGCCCCATTGGGAAAATTCCACTTCAAAACCAAGCTCGGGATTTTAGTGATGGCAAGCCAAGATGAAATTTCTTTGTTGCAAAGTTTCAAACCGTTGTGGCTAATTGAGATTCAAGGAAGATTTTCCAATATTGGTACAATAATGATGATTGGATCCTAGGATCTGAGTTTCCAAAATGTGGAGATTTGGGTTGTTTGAGCCAAGGAAACTCAACTCTTTTCACCCACAAGAGACCTAGTGAATGCCGAAACATCTAGATAGTGCATGGAGTTAATGATGATCAAGGGAATGAATAAAGTCATGGGGAAAACAATGCAACGTAATACCAATTTTAGAGGAGGTAATTCCAAGCTCATCAATACAAAGCATGGCGGAATAATAGGAGGTGACATGACATCCCAAGTTTGAAATGCATGAGAATAACCAATTCCAAATCGGATTGGTTTTGGTAAACCCTAGACATGAAAAAGGATAGGTGAGTTACTCAATGCTTCCTTGTTAAAATATAAACTCGGTGTATCGGGCTCAGTCAGATGTACTCATGTATGGAACCCGATAAAAAAGTGAGGAAAGGATCTTGAGCTCATGCAAGGAGATGGTGCAGAGGTGATTTGTCACACACAAGAGTAACTCGTTCTAGGTTGAGCTTGTATAATGAAGAAAATCCTAACTCAATGTTTTAATGTAGCTCATTCCATGACCAGCAACTCACTCAAAGGATGAGATGAAGTAACAATGGTAAGAAATGCTCATAGGCTAAGTCAATTTAAGGAGCTTTACGAGCGAGATCAATTGAATTGAGTTAGTCATATGGTGAAATGAAGATGATCTTGATGCATCCGAAAATAGGGGCAAGGTGATTTCTATGAATGAGTTTAACAGTTGAAGAGGGGATCTAAGATGGTGAGTCATAGGGAAAATGTGATAGTTTGGATCGTGAATGAATCATTTGAATGTGTCAAATCTATTTTACGAGAGGCTTATGTATCGTCCACTGACGTGAATGTATCAATACATGGTAAGATTGACGTATGATTAAGTCACTCATGGAGGTTGACTCGATGCGGGTCAGCGGATGATTGTGATAAGACACAAGGGAGGGAATGAGACAAGGCTTATGATTACATGGGAAACATGATTTAATTTAACTACGTAGGAGCAAGGGCTCGAGATCGTGGGTGAGAAACTCACCAAAGAGGATCGATCAGTTTATTAAATGTAGTGAGGCTTGAGTTAGCAAGGAACAAGGCTCGAACCCAAGGGCAACTAGTAAGGTATTCAAAAACTATATCTATGACACATAGGAAATATTATTGAATCATGTGGTGGCTCAAATTATAGCCTCAACAATTCATTTAAGATCTCTCACAAAATGGCGAGGTGAAACCCAAGTGTGTTCGGGGCCTCAAAGAGTTAACATGCGTTAGCCATGTCATTGAAGACAACTTGCTAGGCCCACTCAGTATGGAAAAGGTTATCTCTCTTGATGGAATAGGTGAGCATTTCCAAGGTGAGGATCGATATAAGAGCTCACCAACCTTAAAGATGTGGACTCGACATTGATGTTTGCAACATTCAAGAAGCTCAAAGTGGGTTCGTGGGAGCTTGGTAGGAAGAGTTCGTAGCAAAGAGCTCACACATTAGCTGAGATAGACATGGAGAGTGGGAGGATGTAGCATAGCTCGTAAAAGTGATAGATGAGGAACTAATCACAAGCTCGGAAGGAGGTGTTGAGTACACAAGAAAGAGCTCGGTGTTGAGTGATGCAACCTAGAATTTACCGGATAACACCCTAGACGCACTAGCACATCACTTAGCCTAGAATGAGCACTCACTCAAAGCACACAAAGGTACCAGGTACCTCTATAGGTTCTTATAGTAGGATGTTAGCATGATGAAGGAAGAAACATATAGATCTATAACTAATTGACCATTCTACAATGCATGCTACATTTAGATCTATGAAAGAAAAAACTTAAATAGTAATAATGATTGAATCAATAACATGTAATACTCAATTACACACAGGGAATGACACTTATATTCAGCCAATACTTCCATCTATTAATAAACATAGAAGCCCCTTATAATAATGTCAATCTATACCAATGTGTGCATGGAACCGATACAAGAATCCAATCATATGCGTATATCTCTATACCTTCATACATCTATCTATCTCTCTCTCTATGTATATGTTTATGTGTATGTGTATGTGTATATGTATATCTTACTAAGTACTTCACATCATATGTATAGGTTGGGGACTTCCCTTCACCACTTATCTATTCCAAAATAGGTTGTATGCTATTAATAGCCACACGTCATTTATATGAATAGCCACACATGCAAGTGTGCTATCTATAGACCTCTTGCAATTAATTGAAGTGACAATCCTATTCTTAGCTCATCTCCATGAAAAATGCTTCGATCTGATCCTCCAAAGATAGACAATGCATGGCATGCACGTCTCTACATTGTTGGTGTGTTTCACACACCATCTTCTAAAAATAGGTCTTCATGCTCAAAATTGGCTAAGTCTTGAATGTTGAACTTGCCCTCCGCGCATGGGTTCTTCCTATCCCTCCGCGCCCTTGATCCTGGCCTTCTCTCCCACATGGACTTCTTGTGTGATCTCTAACAAGTATTCTCTTATCAACATTACCCCACACTAATCTCATTGTCGTCCCGACAATGGGTATCTCAAAAAATTGAAGTAAATAATAGAATAATGGAAAGAATAAGAATGAAAGAATGTAGATAAATAAAGAAGTTTTATGAGGCTATGAGGCAACCTCCTCTATATCAGTTTGAAGTATCAACTCTAGATACTCTTCCTTTATTTCGGCCTCCAAGGCCTACCATTCAACGAGTGCTTGTTTTGCTTTTTCTGGAATGTCCACAACAATGGATTCCAACTCATCCCTCACAATCTCCCCTTTTTCATTCTGCAGAAACAAACACAACGTTGGACATCAAGGTCATTCTTCCTTCTAGAAGATCCATCTTCTACACAATTTTCTTCCCAAGCTCTTCCAACTGAGTCTTATGCGGCTCTCATGCCTGCCGCCAGACCTCAAGCGCTTCTACTTAACTATTGACAATATTTCTTGCATGGCCCAATGTCTCATCCTTCATTAATTTTTGACCTCATTGCTTTCTTCTAGGGTATTTATATTGATAAGCACCTCTGGAGCTATGCATATATTCAAATCCTGGTCTACTTTCTTCAATACTTCTTGTAGCACTTGCAATAACCCTTCATAGGATGCAATATTTTGCATCACCGAGGATATTTCTCATTCTTCTTCTTGCTCGACTTTCTTGGCGATGTCATGCGTAGAGGTCATCTTCAAGTACTAAGTCCACCAACTTTCCTACATAATGTATCGTTGAAGGAAACGTATGTGGTACCTTGGCCTCCAAGTGTGGCCTTGCTCTAATGACATTGTCCCCAATCTCCTTTGCGATGCTAATAAATACTTTATTCTTCTTTTGTGTGAAGTCCCTCTCTTGTGTTATGCACGCTATCTCTACATCCTTTGTCTTTAGCTCCTCATGCAACACTCTAATTGTTGCAGCTTTATCCATGTTCCTTCTAGCCACTTCAGCAGAAACCTTCACCAATGTGTTTCTGACTTGCTCATCTGACATGACAGTAGGCTTTACCATCATATGTCTAGCTTGGGGTGCCTTCTTCAGCCATCTTGAAATGCATGACTCTTCATATACATAAAATTCAGGCTCATCCATGTGGGTGTGCATTGACCATGATAATTTATTCTGAGTGTGCACAGTCGCCATATCCTCATCCATTAGCTCCCACCGAATAAATCTTTCTATGCTATCTTGCTCTAGAAGTGGGCACGGAAAATTTTACCTACGTCCTCTACATACCCCATGGCTGGTGGAATGTGCTCTCCACTCATCTTCTTTGATCTAGGACCCTTGGGGATCGTAGCTTCAAGGTTAGAGTCCGTCCCGTTACATCTTGAGTAGTCTCATGCGCAGATCCAGAGATTTCCTTTTCTTTTTCTTCTCCATCCTTCATCTCTTCATATTTTTTCTCTTCCTCATTATTTGGCTCATCTTCTTGATCAAGTGGGCTAGGAGATGCACGCTCGCTCTCTTCGATTCCTCCGCTTCTTTATCCAAATTCAACTTTCTTCTCTTCTTTGGTTGAGTGGTCTCCTTGTATGAGAGAGACGAGGTGATTTCCATACCGTTTGTGGGGTCCCACTTTGAGTCCTTGTGTGTATGAACACTTTCTTAAACCTATGCTCCCCCTACTCAACCTTTGTATCTTCCTCTTCATCTTATCCTTGAGGTGGAGTGGACATGCATCGTGACTCTTCTCTCATAAGTTTGCTTTCTTCTATGCTATAATCCTCCACTATCTTCATGTTCCACTTCTTCACCCGCTACTTCAAAAATTTCGTGGGCCTTTACATCGGTATGTTTTCTATTGTGTGCTTACCCTTTGGCAAGATCTTGGGAGTGTGAATTCATTCTCTACATACTTGTTCTCCATCTTGGGATTTAGTTTGAAGATAAACCAATGTTTCTCCTACATCTGCTACATCTAAACTTATTAGCTTAATATTCCCTCCGAAATGATCCTCTTGGTGTAGTCACTTCTTCTAAGATACACATGCTTCTTCCTCAAAGTATGGTAGTCACAATCTACCTTATCTCGCATTAAATACTAGTCGGTGTGTGTCTATAAATCTATAAATGATGCTTGGAAATACCTTGCAGTGAATGTGTAAGTAAATTTACACCAAGGGATCGAGAATCCATCTCTCATTGGGAAGCGCATGATGCAGAAATGCTGATATATAGCAAAAACTAAACCTATTTCCCTACTACTGATGGGAGGTCCTTTGGGATGTGCCACTCTTCTCACGAATGCTTTGAGCAGAGCCTATCGTACCATTTCTCCACCCTTTTGCTTGACGTCATCATCATGTCCCCTTTATATAGGTACTTATTGAAACTTTCATCTAGTGACTTATTCTCCATGGGGTATTCTCATACCTTTTCCTTCGGCCCATCTGACACTCCAATTTCCATGAATACTAGTGATAGTATAATAACCCTAAAGTTGATCTTCCCTCATGTGTGCACTTCCTTGACTATTTGTTATGTAATGTAGCCTATAATATTGTATATTTCTCCTTCTAACATCTTACGTGCAACGTGTAACCACATAGTATTTACCTATGACCACCACTCTTGATCATTCAACTTTGTAACAAGGTGTGTTGCTACTTGCACAATTGGATAGTTCTTCAATTTTTCTATATCCATACCGCGTGGACCCTTCAGTACCCCAACTCCTATCTAGTCTTTAAGATCATAGATTTATCTGTGAGATCATTATTTATGTCCTCTCCTATGGCCTTCAAACCTGTAACTGATGAGATAAGTGCAGATGAGATTCTAACCATGTGTCTGCAAAGTAGAAGAAGTCTTTGTGCACTCTACTCATAAGCCACGTCGATACAAGGGCTTATACTTCCCAAATATGGAAGCTCATATATTTTGTAGAACCTAATTCTCTTCGAAGCTTCTTACCTACATCATCATAAACTAGCATGTCATCCGCCGTACGCTTGTTCATCCTAGCAATGAGAAAGGAATTGAGATCCTTCTTATTCTCCACGGTCTCGTGATTTTATTCATTTACTTTTATCTTTCTCGATAGGTGAATCCCATTCCTAGCCGATGATGACTCCTTCTAGATATTGTATTTCTGAAAAATTGCATTATGGTGCCATCTCTTCTTCCTTGACGACCACCTTCTTCTTTCCTTTTGCTCCTACTGCAGCTACCTTCTTAGGTGCCATTTTTACCTTGCAAACATCTCCTCTTTAACTCTGCAACTTGTGAATCAAACCCTAACTCGATTCAATCATTACCTAGGTGGAAACTTCATGCCCTAACTCCTCTGTCTTCCTCCTTGCTTCACTCAAACCCTTCACCACCGAGGGCCTTGATGCAAGATTATTTTCATACAGATCTATTTTTCACACTTGGTTTCACACCCATTGCACCTTAACCCGATCACTCGGATCTTCGCACTTAGCTCTTTTCTCAAATTATCTTAGTCACAATGGTAAACATGAATCTACATCCCATCCTTATATAGAATTTTCAAATTTTTATGCATTTATTGCTCCTTCACCTACCAAATCTCCTCTCATTTAGTGACCAAATTCATTCATTCCATGTGGTACATCTTTGCACCCCAGCCTATAACCTTCTAGCATGCCTTCCTACCCTCTGGTCATAGAATTCTCTTCAACACACACCCTTGCACCGAGTACCTCGTCACTATACCTTCTCCTGGTAGTTATCATGGCCTCTACTTACCTCACATTATAATTTCCTTTCATTCATCTCCATCCTTGGTCACTTTTGAGAAGAAATATTCTTTTGAATTAAAGCACACTCGTAGAGTAGCTCATTCCTTTCACCTTTCAATTCCCACAATATTTTACTTGGATAACTACAACCACCCCACACTAAAATATGTGCAGTCCTCTACGCATAAACATTATTCACATAGTAATTAGCTTCATGCGCACAAGCAAGACTTATTACATAAGAACAACAACTAAATTAACAAAGCATAATGACAATGAAGGAAATACATTAAGGAAATACCAAATTGAAAACCTAATCTAAATGGCAATACTGCCTTATTACAAACATCAAGAAGACTTATTTATAATAGGGCTTTAGCCTACTCCCATTAAAGTAACTGGGTAGCCATGTTCCATCAAGTGCTTCTAATTGGCAAGCACCTAATTCAAGTATGTAAGTGATGACATACGACCCCAACTAATGTACTTTGAGCTTTCCTAGATGGTGCAAGAACTTAGAGTCATAAAGAAGTACCATTGTCCAATCTCAAACTTATTATCCCTTATGTTTCTTTCATGCCATGCCTTCTTCCTAGCTTTTTCCTACTTCTGACTCCATCATGCTATGACTCATCACTCATCCAATTGAATCATCTTCTCAAGACTCTCTTCTAAATCCTATTCATCGAGATAGACCTCCAAAGGCCACGAGTAATGTGCAAAGAAGGTAACATAAATTCTATAGGGATAATGACTTCTGCGCCAAACACCAACTGAAATGGTGTGGCTTTGTTCAATCTCTTGTAAGTTGTTCTATATGCCCAAAGAACAACTAAAACTTTGTCATCCCAATCCTTTCTTCCAACATCACAAATTTTTGTTTAAGTCTAGCTCAAAATCTTGTTGACATCCTCGGCAGTTCCATTTTCTTGAGGATGATAAAGTGTAATTTTATGGTGTGCAACCATAAACTCATCTAATAGGATCTGGATTTTCTCATTCAAAAGTGTGTACCCCTATTACTTGTTAAGCTTAAAGGACATCCATATCTTGTAAGAACATTCTCCCATAGAAACCTAGTTGTTGTAGCTGCTATACAGACCTTCATAGGTGCTGCTTCTACCCACTATGTGAGATAATCTATGCAAGTAATGATATAGTGTGACCCAGTCCTACACGCGGATAGAAAAATATGTCCTACAAATTCAATGGACCATTTATCAAATGGTTCAACACTAGTAAATGGTCTCAAAGGAATCTCATCTCTTTGCCTTGGTTTTCCTAGGCACTGACAATGATCACATGCCTTACAATATTCTTTATAATCTTTATAAAATGTCTCCCACCATAACCCAACAAGTAGGATCTTTTATGCAATCACATCACTGCATAATGGACTCTTACAATACCACCATGATCCTCTTCCATAATATCCTCCTTGCACACATGCTCTAATAAAAATGACGTGAAACTTCATCTCTTCCTAACTTGTAGAGGTCACCACCGATTAACATAAATGGTGTCGCATATATATAGAAGATGTTTTTTTCTAATGCCTTCATTCCTTCTAGTGCCACACCATTCATTCATAGAAAAAAAACAATGTCTTCTAATTCTAATGCATGCACATTATAACCTATATAACTATGCATCGGCATGGTTTCTTTAATTGTCTATGCTTCCTCTCTCGAGTTAATTATAGACAAGTGGTTTGGTCCAGAAATTGCTTCTCCTTTTGCAGCTTTAACACAAGCTGTGAAAAATCAAACTCTTGAAATAGGGGTACCCATCTACATATGCGCCCATTCTGTAAGATGGGCTTGTTTACCAAGTACTTCCATGGCATGTGATCCCTATAAAACACAAATGGTGGTGCTAACAAGTAGCTTAGAGTCACAATCTTGTGCAATGTAATGGTAAATCATTGACAAAGCTTCACACTCTATAGTTGTATAATTCAATTCAGCAGATTGAACTTCCTACTAGCAAAAAAATTGGATGATCGACAATACCTTCTCTAGGTTGAGCTAACACATAGGCGATAGCCATGCCCATCCACATGCACATGAAATGTTTTATCCCATGAGGAAAGTACAATATGGGCATGGTAGTAAGTTTATCTTTTAATATATCAAATGCACGCTACCACGGTTCTCCCCAATAAAATGTACCTTTCCCCTTCATAAATCTTCCTTGGAATTCAAAAATATAGGAAGATCTTCTACCCTTGTATACCAAGGTATTGTGCTACCTATCCATTGAATCGAACGAAGTCCATTCTTGCATGCAACCACACTTTTCACCTCACCCTACTAGTTCATATGTACCATGAGCCCAATTGTCACAAACAATACTCATAGTATCACTAATAGAATAAGAATCCTCCCACTGTATGATGCCTTCTTTTGATGGCTCATTGACCTCTCGGGTCTTGAATAACACATACACAAATTTTGTTTAAATCCTCCTCACTTAGAGGCTCAACATATGGTGTAGAATTCCCATATTTCAAAGGTATCACAACCCTTCCTCCTTATTCTCAAAGCTGATATACCCCTCATTGAATCTCAAATCAGCATTATTCACATAACACCAAGGGCATCCAAGCAAGGCTGAAAATTGTCTTCTTCTCGCAAGTGCTAATATTTCAAAATCCCCAATGAACTTGGCCCTTGTATGGTTATATAGATGCATCCTTCAAAACTCCTATGGGAGTGGCCTTAGTTCGGTTTTCCATAAACAACACATTAGATGATGGCTACAATGGAGGCCTCCCCATTTGTACCCATGCATCTAATGTAAGCACATTTACTTCCACACCTGTATCAATCAATATGTTGCTCAACAACCATCCATCCATCAAAAAAACATTCGAGTAATTTCCTTGTCATAGTGAACACTATCGGGGGAAGAATTGCATGCATGAGAATCTGCCATCTGGTCTCAATACTTACGTGTGGAGTGTTCCCTTTTAACCAACTTCTTAATAGTGGAATGATGTTCTCCTAGCGCAACATTTTACACACTTCTCTTAGATCATTGATATCAGTTTGAACTGTCTCTAATGCTTTCTTCTACTCCTTTAAGTATTGTATCTCACCCTAAATATTCCTTAGCAATTCTATGGTATCCCAAGTAAATTCCTTATGATGATCAAGGATTTGGGTACCTTGGATGCAAAACCTCCTCCTTGGTGATCGTAGGATTTTGGTGTAATGCCTCTCTTGCGCACGCTACTTCAGCTCATGTAGTAATCTTCACTGTCAATGCCTCAGGTCCTTCTTCTATCTTGGGAATCCACTAATCTTCTACCATGCACTAAATTCTAACCATCTTCATGCCCTTGTTTTCTTGTTTATATTGCTTACTCGGATGCTTATATAAGTATGGGCATTCTTCATAGCTATAGTTCTTCCCGTAGAAAGAACATGCAATATTTTGAGGACATTCACACCTATAATGGTTAGGAGATCCACACGTATAACATGTTCCACGAGGAAACTCTCCTCTTCCTCCACCACAATATCCACATCCCCTTATCCATGAATTCCTTCAAAATTCCCCTCATTCCCCTCATTCTTAGCGTGTTTGATTATGATCTCGATCCTAGTGCTCATTATTACCCTTAGAATTATCTACTACACTTGTGCATCATCATACCCCAATGTCTATAGCATTCGGATCTAACCAATCAGCGACAATCCTCGATATCATGGGTCATGGGTGGTAAATTTTGCAAAATCAGATACATTATTCCTTATTACGTGTTGTAACAAAGGACAGTGACTAGAATCATGATTCAAATGACATATCTCAAAATCCAACAGTAATGAACATATAAATATGTGAGGGAAACTATCCTTGGTGTGACCTTCCACTTCACAATCTGTACACCAAATTCTTGAGTGCATTTCATGGGATGAATTTGCTGATAGCTTCTCTAATTGCTTTTCCATAGCTGCAATTTGTGCCTCTAAGAATGGACTAACACTAGTGTCAATGCTCCCAACTGCCTTAGCACGTAAAGATACTTCTAGTTCTTTGTGTAGATCAGTGTATGTCTTATGTGACAACACCCTTCTAAATGGTGTAATCAATCCTCCAATGAACCATTGTGCATGTTGGCTTGCATGAATATCATAAGATAGCTTAGATAGAAGTGTCTTAAAATGGGCATCATACTCACGTACACTCTCAGTAGTGCCTTTCTTGATATCCTTGAGTGCACTTATACTCTTCTCAAACTCGAGATATGGAACTCTTTCAAGAAAGCATCCTTCAATGCTACATAATCCACAAAATTTTGATCAGGGTCAAACTTCCTATACCAGATGTGTGCACGTCCCTGTAATGTAGTAGAAAATTGACTTTCCTTTCGCTCAGAAGTCATGATCCCTTTAGTGCACCATAATATTTCACACATATGCACATGTTTGGAAGCATCCTCTATACCTCTATATTTTGAGAGACAAAGAGACATATCTATATAGATATTCTATGGTTGCTGCGGACCTTGACCACCTGATCTAGAACCTCCTGTGTTTCCTCTACCTCTAGAACCACTAAATCCACTAGAACTAGAACCACCTATACCTCCTGATCCTCCACCTATAGCTAGAATAGGACCTATAGATGTACTTCTCTATGCTCCTCTAGTAGAACTATACTGAACCCCTACGATCAGCGTGAGGTAGTTCCACTTCGAGAAGTGAATACAACATTCTGCATGCACTCACGTTACGTGTGAATGATGTGCCTAAGAATTTTATCCAAATATCATTGAAGCTATCTCTCCTACCATTGATGTATTTTCTCCTTGACTACCTCCTACTCTCCTACTTCCCAAGTTAGCTTGTTGGTTACTTATCATACTAGATACTTTGGAAAACAAAGCACAAGGGATAAGTCACCGTGTGGATTAAGATGTGCATCCGCGGCCCGTAGTCTTTGCACGATGTAATTTTGTGTGAGGCTAAGGGGGATCTCTCATGTTTTCTAAGATGGGGAGTTCCCGATTCTCTAGCTCCCTATCTTCTACATGATCTCAGTAAATCCTTCATGAGCCATCTCTCTCTTTAACGCCATACTTTCTACAATGATACACTACTTCTCTATCTCCCTCTCGCATGCCTCATTATACTTAAGCCACCTATCCTCTCTCTACCTCTCTCCCTCTGTGGTGAATTTAGGTCTGCCATCTTTCACCAAAGTTACCATCAAGATCTTGATCACCAAAGTGGAATACCTTGCGAGATATATTCCCTTGATACTACAAAAACTAGAATCCAGCTACCTACGGGAAAGAGTACGTCAAAATTGAATACTCCAAAATATAACTAGTTAGAACACCATGAAACCATGTATCCATAGCGCGAGTCTAGATCAGATCAACATCATAAAGGGCCTGAAATTCTTCCTATTTCCAGAAAAGTGCGTGATACCTCCAATTCCACTAAGATGCATAAGTAGTAAGCCACTTGTATAGTTCTACTGGAAAGATAGCTAAAAAGCTCTCATATAGGCTGTCATATAGATTCAGTTCTACCCAAGTGCGTGTGTTAAAATTAGATCCACTACTGAACCGCCATGCATATTCTTCCTCCGTATTGTGTATCCACTCCTCAATACTTTCTAGAGTTAACGATACATCTTCATTGTGGACCATCCTGAAAACAAGCTGAAAAGAGGTCCCAACTGTTGGTACCTAGATTTAATCTCCTTCACAACTTGAGCAACATCATGGATTCTACAAGATACTCAGAGGTAGATAGATGATTTTGTATGTCGTTTTATAGCCGGGAAAGCAATCTATCTGACTTTTTAGCATTCAGGTTTTGAAGAAGTGGGTAGCACCTTGAAAGGATTTGATCTAATCCTCACTATTTTAGGTTGTGCCTTTCAACCAAGGTAAGAGAACCTATATTGCAGCCTCTTGTTTTTGTGAAGGAGGTGGAGATATCCTTATACTATGCATATTGTATGGAGAGAGCCTTGAGAAAACATGATCAATTTTCCATTATTCAAACTCAACAGAGTTGTCACTACTAAATGATGGAAATGCTTTCAAGACAAGGCTGAGGCTACTAGAGACATGGTGTGATCCTGATTGCATTGTGCATTTTTGTAAATGGATTAGATTCTTTTGTTGATACATAGGAAAAACAGGGGTAGTATGGGTAGGATTAGTTTGTTTGAATGAATTTTGGGTGGGAGATTTTAGACAAGACTAACCAGAATTTTCCAAATTCTTTGAGGACCTTTGCAAAAAACTTGTAAGACCTAAACAATAGAATGCTTCAAAGAGGTTAAGGTATTCCTTCAACCAGGATATGTGCACCAAATGGAGGCCCAGATTTTCACTCTTCCACACAATCTTTGACAACCTGCCACAAAAGCTTGAAGTAGATGAACCAACAAAGTATCTAGAAATTTCTATTTTATCATACCTAAGGTGCACCCATAGGTTTACAAACAATCTCTATATCAAGGAAGGAAAAGTGAGTTTAAATTTGTTTATCCCTTCATCAGATGAAAGATCTTCTGATCTTGGAATTGAAAATACCACTAAGCTATCACAAGAATGAGATCTACATGATCAAAAGAAACTCCAAACACCAGATTGCAATAGGAGCAAGAAACACAAATTGAAAACATTCTGAAACATAAGTGTATGCAAATTTTGCCAAGAGACAACACAAAATAATCTAGAAATGATCAAATTTATCAACAGGGGAATGTTTCAAGAACAATCTCAGAGCTTGTTGATGGCTTTACAACTGAAACCAACTCAACATGATACAAATATGATGCAAAAAGGAATTAGAAATGGTTCTCAGGTGGTTTCTCAGAGAATGGGATTCTTCCCAGATTTTCCCATGAAATTCTAAGTTTCTCCCCATTTTTACATGTAAAATCTATGCAATATATAACATTCCATTACAATTGATCCTTCTTTCCCAAGAAAATAATATCCTATGGCATCTTAGTTTGTTACAAATTCACTCATGACTTTTTGAAAGTGACACTTAACCAATTTTGCAAGGAGGAGATGCCAGGCATTCAAAAAAGCAAATTATTACAAATTTTCATCATTCCTTATCATGGGAGCATGTATTCTTCCTTTGGCACCCGCAACATCTTCCTCTTCCATCATTTCATCCTTTTCCCCTTCAAATTTCCATTTTACTGACTTTGCTCTGCAATTTGGATTTGATATTTCACGTTTTGCACGAACTAGAGCAAAAAAGCATTTTGAAATGTGCCTTGGATCTACAAATTGACCCTCCAAAATGATCGATTCAAACCATGCAAGCCAAAATGACACGAATTGGCAAAAAAATTGATCAAAATTGATGCAAAAACACATTTCCACACTTCCTAGAGCCAAAATGGCGGTAAAAATGACAAAATGTACAGTTGCCGTCGATTTTCCTTTCTCCCTTTAATCTGAGCCCTCCACATGGCACAAATAAGCCAAAATGGGCCCGGGGGTGCCTTTCTACCTTTTTCCAACCTTTTTGAAAATTTGCAAAATTTCTCGATTTCCTCCACCGCTCTGCCATTGAGATTTGGGCCTGACACGTGGCACAATATGACTGGATACGGAGTCGCGGCTCAATTTTAAACATTTTGCCTCTTTTTGGAAAAAGGAAAATTTTCTATTTTTCCTCCGTGGCTCCACCCTCCCACAGGACATGTGTCCTCACCTGATTGGTTGCGGGGCAGTGCTCTTATTTATATTTTAACAACATTTTCCACAAAGGAAAATTTTCACCATTTCCTCCGCACTCCCACACCTCTACCTTTCCCTACCATGTGTCACCTTTTGATTGGCCGAGGGCTCCAGTGCTCTCATTTCATACTTTAACTCCTTTTCACCAAAGGAAAATTTTCCACCGTGCCTCCACAGCTCCACCCCTCCACTGATTTTACTTTTCTAATTGCCACATGTCACCCTCTGATTGGTCGGACCTACAAACTTGTGGGGAGAATTTAGACCTTTTGCCAAAAACAAAAAAATGCTAAGTTTCTCGAGCAGACCCATCAAACCTTGTCCAATCACAAATGGCCACATAGGAGAAGATTTTTGAGCTAAAATTTGACGGGAAAAGGATGCCTGTATGATCATCAAAAAATGTAGAAATTTCCAGTGATGCCCAAAATCAATTTTTCCTTCGTGGGTGAAGAAATTTTTTATCAAAGGACAAATGGAAAGTGATTCAAAGCAATTTACAACCATGGAAAGGGATTTTTGAGGGAAAATAAGTATAAATCAAACAATTTCAAGCTCCAAAGGCCGGGAAAAATGGAAAAAATGGCAAAGGCATTTGAACGGGAAAAATTAGGGCAAAACACAGGGACAAACTTAGAGATTCCTCAAAATGGTGCAAGAATGGAGAAAAATGAACAACTCAAAGCATTTAAACACAGATACGAGTTGTTTTTCATCAAATTCGAAGGATGGGAAGATCCAAAGCTATTTTTTCTTAGAAACAGGGAAAAATGCATTTCTCCTTAGCAAAGCATGGCATGTGCAACATTGGGCACCAACACTGGAAACAAAACCAATGATGCAACCTACAATTTACGGATAACACTCTAAACACACTAACACATCACTCAAATTTAGGCCGAGCACTCACCCGAAGTGCCCAAAGGTACCGGGTCCCTCTTTAGGGTTCTACGTGTAGCGAGGATGTTAGCATGATGAAGGAAGAAACATATAGATCCATAACTAATCCACCATTCTACAATGCATGTTACATTCGGATCTATGAAAGAAAAAACATAAACAATAATCATGATTGAATCAATAACATGCACTACTCAATTACACACAGGAATGACACTTAGATTCAGCCAATATCTTCCATCTATTAATAAACATAGAAGCTCCTTACAATAATGTCAATCTATACCAATGCATGCATGGAACTCATACATGTCAGTCATATGCGTATATGTCTATACCTTCATACATCTATATCTCTCTGTGTATATGTGTATGTTCCTTCAACTCTTATCTGCTCCAAAAATAGGCTACATGCTATTAATAGCCGTGTGCCATTTACAGAGCATAGCCACACATGTAAGTGTGTTATCTATAGATCTCTTTGCAATTAAGCTGAAGTGAAAATCCTATTCTTAGCTCGTCTCCATGAAAAATACTTTGATCTGATCCTCCAAAGATAGACAATGTGTGGCGTGCACATCTCTACATCATTAGTGTTTTTGCACACCATCTTCTAAAAATAGGTTGTCATGCTCAAAATTGGCTAAGTCCTGAATGTTGAACTTGCCCTTCATGCGTGGGTTCTTCCTGTTCCTCCAAGACCTTGATCTTGGCCTTCTCTCCCACACGGAATTCTTGTGTGATCTCTAACAAGTATTCTCTAATCAACACCGAGCTTGGTCGCAGATCACTTGGTGAATGCAGAGGAAGTCATGCTTGGTTCGTGGATAGCAATCTTGATGCATCGGTGGTGATTTGGTCTCGAGGGACTTGGTGATAGAAGGAGCTTGTTGGTATATACAAAGGGGCTTTGATACAAGAACTTGGCTTGGTCGCAATGGTATGAGTTCAACTCGAAGGTGAGATCGTTGAAGAATCATGGTCATAGTGGTAAGAGTTCAACTCGGTTATAGTGAAGGACAAAGGAGCTCGTGACCAACTCGGTGAGTTGGCTCGGCGAGCCAACCACTAAGTTGGTTCTTTTTGACCCATTCACATGGACCCTCCCTCTTCAATACAAACTAGTCAACGGGGACCCACCATATTTTAATTAAATTAATATTTTTATTTTAAATATTTTATTAATAATATTTATTATTATTATTAAAATATTTTATTTAAATATTATTTTAATTAATTGAGGATTAAGTCAACAACATTAGTGGCACATGATGGAAGTTTCTCAAAGTGGTTCAACCAACTGTAATAAATACATCATGTACCTTCAATTTAGGAAAGAAATTTATGACTTTTTCTCTTCTCTCTCATATATTCTTCTATAAATGTAAGTTGGAAGCTCATTCCAATGGGTTGGAAATTAGACATCTTAGGCAAGTGTGTGTTTTTAAAGATCCTCTTTCTTCTGCAAGTTGTTCTTGTATGTTGAGGGAACTTTCAAGCCTCCTTTTAAGACTGTAATGGAAACCATTGCCTCTTCTAAATGTATGATGCATTGTGCATGTTATTGAAGTAATAAAAGTGTGTGTTTTGTGACTAATCTTGGTCCTTTCATCCTTCTATGCTTCTTTGTGCCTTTCTCATGCTTTCACACACACTGCATAAGTTCAAGTTTCTATTGCAGGTTCTTGGAGTTATGTGCTTATAAAGTGGTGGAGTATTGCATGCGGTTGAGTTGTGGTACTTGTTCATCCTTATCAAGTTCATCCTTCTTCACTAGAAGACCCGATAGATTGTTTTACTTGATTGAGTTTAATAAAGGGAATGCATGCTTTATAGCTGTGGTATTATATAACCCCTCTAAGTTGCGGTAGGTGAAGTTGATTTGTGGTGCACACACCCTTCCCGAGTCCTGAAACACCCTTTATTTGGTGCATCACTATCCCTAATATAGTATCATTTCTTGCAAATCTCTTTCCTAAAACCCATGACAATGTTAGCATAGGACTAGATAACCATTTTACTACACTAATAGTAGTACAACACATAGTTTAGGAAGAGGAAGCCAACCTTCTCTAGAGGTTCACCTCGAGCCCAAGTCCCATAGCTTGAGAGGTGATCCCATGTTTCCCAATCACACTGAACATCCTGTTCACATTCGGAAATTCGAGAGGTGCGATGATTTGGCAACAAAACTAACACTTGGCCTATTCATCCCTATATTCTTCTAACACTTTCCCTTTTTCTTCTAAGTGTTCCCAAAACCCATCTTTGACACATGCACGCCCCTAGCGACACATGCATACCCTTGTTAGTGTATGTGCACTCGGTATGCATACGCCTAATTTTTAGTGCTTGCACACTCATCTTAGCACATATACGTGTAACCCTTTATCCCCCTTTCCCCACATGCACGCCCTAACGATGCATGCACACCTTTGACAACACTTGCACACACGTGTATTTGACCTAACCCCTCAACGCTTGTGCTCCATTATCCACATATGCACCCACTCGCATACACCCTTCTAACATATACACCTACCCACATACGCCATGCCAACACTTGTGTGTGCCCGATAATGTATGCGCGCCCCTAAGGCGCCCACATACTTCGTTGCCCCCTAAAACACTAATAAATGACATTAAATGCAATAAAAACACAAGATGGATAGGGTACTCACATAGGGTCCATAAATGCGCATCTAAACGTAATCTCGAGAATGTGTCTACTTGCCTCATCTACCTATGAACTCACATCATCTCTCTCAAGGGTTAGAGAAAATCTCATAGTAAAAACGATATGAGCTTTGTAAGAAATGAATTACTCATGATGATTTACCCCAGAGGGGTATATGTGGTTGTTTAAACCCCGCCGTGATGCATTTTTTCCTGTAGTTTTGGTGAGAGGCATGATTTAACCTCCATGATCATTCTAACTTCCTCTATCACTCATTGCGATATTTATTTTTAATAAATTATCATTTTTCACCCATTTTCATCCTGTCAGGCATATTTTTCTACTTAAAGCCCATTGCTTCTCCTTGGGGAATTTTTCTTTCTTTCAAGAGATTCCCTCATCTAATTTATTCTAAAAATTCAATCAAAAATCACTAAATAATGAAAAAATCAATATTTTCAAAAAATTGTAAAAAATTTAAAATATTACAAAAATTGGTAAAACGCGTTGGTACGCAATCAAGCTTGTGTCAAACACATTGTATTTAAATTATATCTTGCTTGTGTTTTAACTTGTTTTTGTAAGAACGACTCGTAGATGATTTAGATCTACCCCATTAACAAAGTTGGTTTCCTTGCTTCGTAGCTCATGAATACTTCTTTCTCATTAGACCCCTACGTCCACCATATTTTCCCTTGCATGTATCCTTTCTTAGGACACCACTTTTAACCCTTTTCATTATACACAAACATTGGGAACTACACCCAAATGCCAAACCTATCAAGTAAAAGCTGAGAAAGATGCACCCACGTGCCGCACTTCTAGATAAAAAATAACTAGAGAAGCTATTGATAGTAGGTTTTATTAGACCTATTGATGATAGGCTTTGTTTTTATCCTGCCATGGCATATTTTTTCTACCTAGTGCCCATTGCTTATCACTGGAGCATTTATCTTGCTTTCAAGCGATTCCCTCATCTAATTTCTTCTAAAAAATCAATCAAAAATCAATATTTTCAAAAAATGTATTAAAAAATCAAAAAATTTGTTAAAAATTCAAAAATTTGTAAAAATTGGTAAAACGCTGATACGAAGAATCAAGCTTGTGTTAAACACATTATATTCAAATTATATCTTGCTTGATTTTTCACTTTTTTGTAAATAACGACTCACGGATCATTTAGATCTACCCCATTAACAAAGATGGTTTCCTTGCTTTGCCTACACTATCTTGGTATAATGAGTTATTTGGTATTGTTTCATAGTGCACTAATGTTTTTTTATTGGACCCTGTGTCCACCATATTCCCCCTCATATGTATCCTTTCTTGACTTGCCACTTTTAATCTTTGCTGTTATACACGAACATTTGGGAACTCGCATCTTGATAACAAAACATTTGTGCAACTATATTAAACATTGTTGGTTTAAATATGTGTGTTTGTACTTGTTTCCCTGTTAGGTTGGCTTGTTTACTTTCTCGTATTGCATTGCATCATGTATGTTGCATGGAGTTGGTATTTTAGCAATGGACATTTACTACACTTACATCGTGATGCTTACATTTTTAATAAGGACTGATGATGAAGATTACTAGCAATATGATGAAAATTAAGTTGTTTACACGACACTAGGATGGATGTTAGCTCAATCCCCCTTCCTCATAATTATTTTCTTCTATATCCCCTTTCTTCTCTTCACATTGTTCCTACCCTTTTACTTAGGGGCATCTCACCCCCTTCATCTTCTATTTATTTCCTTCATCTTTTCGATCGTCGATCGACCTCTTTCATCACCCCATTGACACTTGAGGGGAATCCTTCACTCTATTAATTTTTCTTCCACTCTATCAAAATTTATTTGTCTATGTTTTTCTACTATCTTTGAAGTGGCGTAGCTTACACCACCCCAAAGAGGGGCAAATTTAGACACCTATAATTTGATCAAAGCAATTTTATTACTAACATTGCACTAACTATTCTATTCCCCACAAATTGATGACACTTCATCAATTAGGCTCATTTTCCTCAAAATCCTCTTAATTAACTACTATACGTTGATTAAGCCTCCTACCATGCATTTTACCAATAAACCTTCTTATTGGCTAACTCCTGCTTCTAGAACATTCAAAATATATCAAAACCTCCTCCAGATGCTCCCAGAAAGCTTCCTAAGCCTACTTGGGATTCTTAATTAATCTTAAAAGATTAATTAGCTTCTAATCCTAGTCAAAAAGTGCTTTGACTTGCTAAAAGTGATTTTGGACTTACCTTTTGTCCCACATGCACCAAAATCATACCATTCTTGGAATGAGAAACCTATAAATAGAACCCTCCTCCTTACCATTTCTTAGAACACTTTTCCTCCTCTAGCATAAACTATAGGCATTTAGGATCTTGAGCATTTCTCCATTTATATTGAGCTAATATCTTCATAGTGCATCCATTAACTCAAGCTTGAGTAATATGGAGAGAACCAATATGGTCTTGTAGCCATTGTTGGTGAGACTCCATTCTCAAAACCTTGAGATCATACTAACAATCATATTTGATTTCTAAGGATCTTCTTAGGTTCATTTCAAAGTGTTGATGAGAAAATTTTTAGGGAAAAACTTGTGGGTTTCTTGCTAATGCTATGGAAATCTAAGTCCCTCTATTTAATCATTGCATCTTTCATATATGCATGCATGAGTAAAGGTGGATTTTTGTGGTGGTCTTGCGTCCAGGGGATCCAACAGAGGCACTCCACCGAACTTGCGAGAAAAGCTAACAATTTCTTTCTAGAGAGGAATTTGTCAAGAGATCGAGAAAGGGAGTGAGAAAAGAGAAGAGGGGATTAATGTTGTGGGTAGAAAATCAGAGTCCCACACCCATTAACCAGAAAGTTCACACACATTAAAGTTAAGAAGAAACAACCCTGCAAATGGCAACAAGACGAGTTAAGATTGAGAACTCAAAGTTTCTAAAATATCCTCATCAAAAAAGGCATGAAATTCTTTTTGTATTGATGCTTGAGCAGAAATTGTACATAGCATGGAAATGGAAGAAATTTGAGAGTGGGGGAAAATGGAAGAAAATGGTTATCTCCTTTGTTCTCTCTAAGTACAATGCACTCTTGAGTCTACAAAATCGATCACCAACCCTTTGAAATGGGAATGGCTTTACAATTTATAGGAAGAGAAAAGACTTTTCAAATAACCCCCAATGATGCTTCGTATGCCTTGAAAATTTTCACATTCCTAGGAAAACATTAAGTCCCCTTTTATAACTGAAGGGTGACTTATTACATTAGAAAACATTAAGGTATGCAAAAAGTGAAACCCCAACACAAGATTATAATATTGAGGAGAGAGAGAGAGAGAGAGAGAGAGAGAGAAGAAAGAAGAAGAAGGAAGAATGATGTTGATGATGAAATATTCCTCCTCTGATAAATCCTATTGATCCTTATAGATGACTCGATGAAATGCTCTAATGTGATGAACTTTGAATCTCTGAACTCTTACACACATTGAGAAACTTCCTTTGGATGAAATGTGAACACCGTGAACTAAGTGTTTAAAAACATTATCAAATGACTCATTCAATGGGTCATGAGTATCACTCATGAAGATCCTCCTCTGAAGGGACTAGATCCTTGGAACGAATCTTTCCCTGACTCCCTACAATGTTGCCACACTACTTGGTTGATTCGGACATGATCCTGATGAAGCATCTTATGAATGGTCTGACGGTGTCGATTGTGAATTCCACCTCCCACATACCAATTGAAGCATGAAATGAGTGTCGAAAGACATTGTTGACATCCTCACTATCACCTACTCTGCATAGTATGATGATAGAGACTACACTATTTTCTATCTCTTACTTGGAAGTGAAAGGCTGCACTAGCTTCTTCCCTGTCCATTTATAATTCATGATTTCTTCGAAAAAAACAACTTACTATTTTTAGTAATTATGAAAAATAATCTACCTCGAACCTCAACTGGATGTTGTAAATCAGATTTCCCTTTATCCCCGCATTCCTCTAGCCTTACGGATCAATTTTTTTATTTTTGGTAGGTGCTTGTGAGACCACTTACTATTTTTAGTAAGTGTCAAATTTGGACCGAGGTGAACATTTTGATGGTTTCTCCCTACAATACAACTCCGGTGCTCATTGCCTCCTTCACAATTGCTTCAGTTGGTGAATTTCCCAAAATAATAGTCCTATGTGGAAGAACTGCTATTTTTAGAAAGTGAGCTTCCAAAGTGGTCGGTTTTTCGTGAGTGAAATTTTTCGATATGGGGTTTTTTCCTAATATCACCCTTCTAAATCTTAGACCTACCCGATCAATGGTTTGGGAGATTTTAAAGTTTTAAAATTTTGACCGATAGCTCTTCTAAACATGGCAACCATTAATGGACCTTGAAAATTGTAGGTCTAGTTTTCTCCTCCATTCACGATGAAAATCAATTTTTGATATGGGTTTTTTATTCTTACTCCATCGGTGAAATTTCTCTTTGATTCAACTATCGGTTAGACAGGAAATCAAACTTTTTTCTTCGTTGGGCTGAAAAGAGAAATCCTTCGCTATGAGTGTTCTATTCTGCAGAAGGAGGATTTGAATGTGAGGTTTTAATGATTTTTGAGAAGGAATAAACAACAAAAATATTTTTTTATTTCGTGCATTGGTTTGCAATATTTATTCGATTTATGTTTCACGACAATGGAGATTTTCATTGTTTCTTCTCTTCGTTCTTTGCTTCTTCTTCCTCATTTGATCAAACCTTCTTCGAGACCTATATGCTATCATGGAGTGGAGGATAATTTTGTAGTGGTGGAGCTGGTTTGAGTTTCAGAAATGGTGGAGTGGTGGTGAGAAGCTACAGAGCAAGTTACAAAGTGAAGTTGTGCACGGAGAGTAAGAAGTTAGAAGTTAGAAGCGGGAAGCAGGAAGAAATTTCAAAATTTCAAATCAGGGAGTGAGGAAAATTTTCATGTCCCTCATGTCCCTCAAGCATTAAGGGACAAGAGGTACATCAAATTTCATGCACCGCATGGTGATGACAAGTGGCAGAGATCCAACGGTGAAGGTTTAAGCCCAAAAAGTAGGTTGGAAGCACTAGGGGCTAGAAACTAGTCGTATGAAGAACCATGGGGATTTTTCAAAATGGACCAATCAAGGGTGGAGTGCAATTTTGTGTCCCCCATGTACCTTTACACAAAGGGGACATCAAATTTCATGGCGCGCCTAGCGATGACATGTGGCACAGATCCAACGAGGGAATGAAGGCTCCACTAGCTCCCGAGGGCTGTACTGGCAAGTCTGGAGGTCACATGTGTGTCCAGAGGTCTTCTAGGGGCTAGGAAAAATTTCTAGTACCCCATGTCCCCTTTCTAAAAATGGACAAAGAGGACATCTAAATGCACCCAGTGTAGGAAGATGACATGTGTCCTCTCGCAAAAATAGTTGAGTGTCAAACCTTGAGGGTGAACTTGTGAAGCCCATTTCGAGTTCTCGTGGAGTGTTTTAGAAACATTTTATATTAATTTTACTAAAAATGTCCTTCTGAATCCAATGGTGGGGGTCTTAGATCTTGATTCATCAATTTATACCCTAAAAAAGTGAATTTTGTTTCTATTCTCTTACCCGTACATGGAAAAACCTGTCTCTGCAGACCTATTGCAACAAAGTGTTGTGAAAAATATAATTTCAAAATATTGTATATCTTGGAATTACTTTTCCGAATATGTCTTGTTTTTCTTCGAACTCTATCAAGAGCTCCTAGAATCACCTTCCAAAGCTCAACATGTTTTTTCCTATGTCTTGCCTAGGCTCCGTGAAAAAAATTGATTGCATACCTATTGCGCCAAGGTGTTGTGGAAATTTTGATTTTATAATCTTGTAGGGATTTTAATTCCCTTTTTAAAGATGTCTTGTTTGGTTCCTAACTCCATCCGAGCTCTCAAAAGCATGAGAACCTTATTTTTATGAAACTACTCTAACTCCACCAAATCCTTCCAAAATCTTCCAAAATCGCCTTCAAAGATGTTTCAAACCTTCAATACACCTCTAAATTGGATTTGGATCCTCTTCTTTACTCCAGGAGTGTGCATCAGTCTTGGGAAGGCCAATGGTAGCCCTTCTTCCAACACCGCTCAAAAACAACAATTTTTGAGAACTCCTTAAATCACCTAGAGGTCCGAGTTAACATAATCTAGGGGTCATTATACGATTGTGTGGACTTGGGGTGCTAGGGAAGGATAGGAATTGAAAATTTTGGCACAAAGGTATCATTGTCATGCTAAAATTGCCAATTTCCTGTTGCACTTTTGCATGAAAACATAAAGTTAGCATTCAAAGAGTAGAGATTGATTTAGGAATGTTAGTTTGACTCTTTTCAAATTTATATGCATGTTAAATAAGTAAGTCTCCATAAGCTCTTATCTTGATGGTTCTTGTTTGATTATTTTAAAGATTTTAAACTCTTAGGTGTTTAGTTTCAAGTCTTATAGCTTTCCTAATTTATACATGAACACAAGTTGTTTTGGAATTTTTGGGAGGAGTACCAAGTAATCGATGCTAATGCATAGTAATCGGGAACTACAATTTTTTACTAATTTTTTATTTTTTACTCTGAATCATTGGTTGGACCCATGAAAAAGAAGTAGCAAAAATTTCTTCAACAATTGGATTTGTAGTTAGCACACCGAGTGTGAGAACGAGGGAACAAAAACTTGAGCAGAATAACTTCAACCGATGGAGATTTTTCAAGATATCCATGAAGAGGAAAAAGGTCTATATTTTTTTTTCCTGGAAGAACTTCCTTTTCTAAGTCTTGATTTGAGATTTCAGTGACTTCATGCTCTTCTTCTTCATCACTTTCATCTTCGCCACTTTATTCTTTCTTATTTTCTTCTTGCTTGCTACCTTCTTTCTTGTCACTTTCTTTCTCAAAATTATTTTTCAAATATTGTACATATAATTTTGTGCTTAATTCTTATTGATTTGAAGAAGGAATATCTTGAGAAACAACATTCTTTTTAAAATATTTGAATTTTGCTAATTTTTTCATGAACCATTTCTTGGCTCTCAATTGAAAAGGAGATGTGAGATCATCAATACTATCTTTCTCCTTTAGAGACCAATCAATAGTGGGAAGATCATATTTTTGAATGGAATTTATGAATTCAAGTTCTAACAAGTCCGATCCATCATCAACCATACCCTCAGGCACTTGGAATAGTTTAAAATCTTAGATCTATTGCAAAGACATCCTTCTAAACAATCTCTTTATTACTTCAAAATCATCATCATAGTCCTCCTAATAATCTTATATTGTTGGAACATGAGAGCATGATAATAAGATATTATAGCTAAATAAGCTCTTGTTGTCCATGGATACCCTTTTCTCGAAAAGGATGGATGTTGAATGAAACAATAATTTTCTTGAGATTTTGAGCATCAATTGTTGACTTGCAGTATAATTCCCTATAGATAAGGGAAACTAGAAGCCTAAAATTTCTTGTATGTACATGTGCTATGGAGGATATCCAATTGTTTACATAACTCAATCAAGATGGAATTATCATTACAATAGATGGGGATCTTGTAAATAATTCCCTCAAATATTACAGTTCTAATATATGAAAATATTTGGAACTGAATGAAGATACTTCCAAATTTTGATATCATTTGTTTGGATTCTTGGGAGAACCTATTGATAATGCACCCTTCTAGTATTGTAACTATAAACATTGTGAAGACATCATTAACACTTTTAAAATTTCTCTTATGGTGTCAAGAGTCAATTGGGTGTAATACTCATAAATAGGAATTTTTTTCCCCTTGACTATATAGGTAAATCAAAATCCTATACCCTACAATAGTGTACATCACATATGAGGTCATGTAGAGGGACTTGGGTGATTTTTCGGTTCAATTTCTCACAGATGATTTCTCCCCAATTCAGTGTGTTTACCTTCACATATTAAATTAATAAAAATACACATCCATTCTTGAACATATCTGGTGGAAGGGAGGATCATTATTTTTTCTAAGAGGGTAATGATGTCTAATATTTCCTCAATGAAATCACTCCTATTGAGGGTTTTGGGTAAATTTCAAGGACCCGTTTTCTTAGTTTTTAGCCAATATTTATCAATCATGGTCTAATATTTATTTAGGGTTAGGTCATACTCCTTATGGGATTCTTTGAGAGTTAAAAATTGGCATTTGTAAGAGGAGGGATTTCAATAGCCAAATTTATGCTATGGACATAAACTTGAGCAATTACCTAACCTCGAGGATCTCTAAGTTATTTAGTTTAAGGATCAAAGCAAGATGTACAATAAAAATAGTGTCAGACACTAAAGTGAAGTGGGAAAACCATTTGAGTGAGATAACCCACAATTAATAATTTTATGGGCTAAAGGAGTTTTTTTCCTTTTTCCATTATGATCCAAATTTTTCCCAAATTCATGTATTTGAAATCAATATCCCTAATTTCACGAACAATAGTTTCCGGAGGATATGGGCTCACATCCCATGGACTGAAACTTCATATTGGTGGTTTAGGAATTTTGGTAACAAAAGGAGGGAATTCAGCCATACAAAGGAAATTGGGAAACAAAATGAGGAAGAAAAATCAAAACAAGGAAAAAAGAGAGTGAGAACACTTACTATTTGGATGAGACAAGATCCCTCCTCAAAAAGAACTTGATGGAACTAAAAGATTTGAATTTTGATTAAAAATCAAAGATTTGGAGGAAAAAAATGGTCATGGCATTGTGTAAAATGAAAAGGGTTGATAAAAAATATTTAAAATTGATAAGTAACAATGAGTTAGGCAAATCTCACACTACATACCTATACACTATTGGGTAGGCTCATGAAATGACATTTTGTAATTGTGTGTGGTTTAAGGTGGCGAATCACATTAGGATGGAACTTGAGAGCTATTCCCTTAATTATGTATGGAGATTATTTAACTATCTTTTCCCAATCACTCAACACCATCAGTGAATGTGGGTATGCAAATAATAAGAGGAACAAGGTAAATTTTGATTTGTGTCATTTGGAGTTGACATATCTCGATACAATTTTATATCGTATATTTTACATACTAGAGAATATTTGCATTTACAATTCGACCAACTTAGAATCCATTCATGTACACATACTCAATGAGTCATTAAGTATAAAATCTTGTAATTTTATTAAAAAATAGTACTTGATTTTTGATATTTTCATAAAATTGTGAAAATTGTTGAATTTGTAATGTTGAAATTACTTGAATAGAAACCGTGAAGTGAATGGATAGTTTTGTGCCTAGATATGGTGTCATGGTACCGATACTTATCATATAGATTTTGAGAAATCATAGGGGAGTAAGAAGCCCATTCCCAAAAAGTCATGTTCTTGAAATTGAGTCTAAATAGTATAGTGAATAAGGAATGAATAATTATGTGCTCTATATTATGCTATGAACTAAGTCATGGGTATTTGAGACAATATAAAAATCATGTAAGTAGTTGAAAAATATGTGGGAATTGAAATTTTTAAGGGATATGACCCTATCCTTGAATGTATGTCTTGGTCAAGACCGTATTTCATGGTCTTGACCATTCTTTTCAATTTTGACTGAGCTAGATTCTATTGATTTTTACAACATGTTTCTTTTCTTGAGGATCTCGAACCCTATAATAATATGTTCCTCTATTATGTAATATGTGTGTAAATGTAGAAAATACCACAATGGATTGGTGGGATGTTAGAGCGAGTTGAAAATGGTAATGATGATACATAGAAATATTTTGAGAAGGGTGCAACTCATTGTATTGTAATTTTTCATCATATAATACACATAAACATCTATAGCCTTCTGGTGTTGAGTATATATGATGTATTTATGTGACAAGATTCTAGATTAGTTATTAAATTTCATTTTCACATATATTTTCTTTATGTAGTTGAGTAATAAAGAATCTAATGTGAAAAATGCGTCAACTATGATGGATTCTTTGAATATGGAAGGTTGCTTAAATGTTGTGAAAATGAGTAGGAACAAAGTGAATGGTGAGGAAATTTTTTCTTAAGAAATAATTATGGATAATCCTCATATGCCACCGGGTAGTTGAGAAAAGAAAACATGCGTAGTGAGTAATAATATTAATCATGATGAATTACGAGTTAATAAGTCATGGTAGCCTAATTGAATAAAGGATGGGTAGTTACTCTGATCACCAAGATGTATAGGATTGGATTACATATAAGGTACTAGTTGATTGAAAATTTTATATGTTCCTTCAAGAACATCACTTATTGATGTTCATCATCCTTGGTTTCTCACTTGTTCCAATGTTTACTTTTTCATATTTGGAAAAGGATTTGCGTTGATCCTTATATTTTCTATGGATGAACCTATCATGTTTATCAAAAAAAAATCTCCATTGAAATCAATCCTTTCGAATTATTTTCCCCTTTAGCCAAATCACTCTATCATCATCAACTTGATCACCTCTTATACTATTACTATCATCATTGTAAACTACCATGGAAGGGAATATCTTCCTTTAAAATAAGTAGTCCCAAAATCATATGTCTACTACAAGAATAACAAGATATGACCATCATCATTGAACATCTACCATCTCTTTGAGTTATTAGGCATGCTTGGACATAATACCATCTCCACTTAATACTTATGTTTACCAATATTAGGATGGGAAATCGTTAGAGATGGGAACACTTATAATGAACCAAATCTAAATTTATGATCATGAGGACTTCATTAATATAAAACACATCAAAATCCTTTGTATAGTCCCACATACTATTGATACGATGAAAAATATGATAGTTTTGACTTGGAACATGTATCTTACTTATTTTGCAAGAAGCTCGCATCTCTTTTCACCGCGATATTTTTAATTGCATTTCTTTAGCGACTTGCCATCCAAGTAAAAATTCCTCATATTTGAATGTGTTGTTAGTATTAGAAAAATGTAGATTATATGAAAATGTAAATGAATCTCCTTATGGAGAAGAAAAAACAACTCGAATTTGACCTAGTTGATGAAAAACTTCCATCGAATTCCTTATTCCAAATTTCATCAAAGAATTTCAGCTTGGGCTTTCTTCAAAGATGGGAAACTATTTATATCACTCAGAAATAATTTAATAAGTCTCATTACCTCTTGTTTCACCCGATTCTTAGAAATTTCTTTGAAAGTGACGAAATAGATAGGGTAATGGGCATAGGAGGAATACTTGTTGGAATGTTGGTTGTTGGGTTATTGCACAAGACGTATGACTTCTAAATCCACAGATTTTAGTGAGAGATTCCTTTTGGCTAGGAGGAACTACCTCGAAATGGAACACAAGACCACCGAAAGAGTTAAATAATATGTGTAACAAATTGCCTAGTGTGTGCTAGATCCAGGAAGTGTGATACTTCCAAGACGGTTGTCAGTCCACTGTTTAAAAAAATTTAATGTTGGTAATGAAGTAAATCCTATTGTAATTGAAATGATTTACTCATTAAAAACACAATAAGAAATATTGAATCTAACATGCTAGGTTAAAATAAGATCTGAAGGTCAAGTAGTTGGTTCTGGTTCTCTGTAGGTCTGACAGAGGTCTCAGGCTAGGTCACAGGTGATTAAGGGTGATGTGAGAATAGGTGATGTAGGTTACTATTCAAAACTGTCAGATTGGTAAATACAAAGACCGATGTCTTTGGTTAAGGGTGATCGACGCCGGTTGGGGAGTATCTTGGTGCTAGAAGCATCTTGTGGAAAACTGGGAATGCCATAGAATGAGCTTTGGGTCTCCCTTGTGATTGCACAAAGGACTTGGTTGGTCGAATGAGGTATTAGGTGGTTTGGGTGGGATTTGGCGAAGTTTTAATGGGGATATGGAGGGGTGAGTGTTAATGGAGGTCAATGGATGGCTAAGAGAACAAAGGATGATAATACAATGATGAAATGAATGAACCAGAGGAGTACAATGTTCTACTTACTTGGAATCTAGTTTTGGATGTTTGTGCAAGAGAAATGAAGGTGTTGGTAAGAGGTTGAAGGCTACAGAGGATCACCAAATGTTGGGGAGCTCTTGCATGTGTTACATGTGCTCTCCTTCTTGCCCGATTGGATCAAATATTTACCGGGTGAGTGTTGGATGTCTGTGCAAGAGAAAATGCTTGATCTCCTTCCTTGCATGTGTGTTCTTGTTGAAACTTGTTCTCAAAAGATGTGATATCTCTCTGGAATCTACCAACTTTTGCCAACCTCCAAAATAAGGTTGTTTTGGGGGTTAAAAGGTGACCGACGGTGGTTCTGGCTTAACCAGTGACGGTTAGGGGTAACCGGCGTCGGCCAAGGCAGATTTACTAAACCGGGTAGATCCCCTCAAATTTTGGGATCTCGTGTCGTTAACCCATGGATTAGACTAGAAGCTTCTTTTAAGCACGTGGGAATGTGGTTAAAAGGAATGTAGGCATTGATTTTTAAGGTTTGGGTAACTCTTAGTTAGTTATGGCAACTTACTAAGAATATGTCTTAGGTGAATTGGCCTAATGAGGTGTCTAGGTGAGGTGTAAGTGTGGGCATTATCTAAATTAAGATATTTAAATAATAAATATGGTGAGGATAATGAATTAATTTTATTAAATTAATTAAATTAATATTAGTGGGGTGAAGGGGGCCATGACTAGGTGAATGTGATGAAGGTATTTATTTGTCGATGGACCAAAGGGGAGTGTGACCTAATTTTGGTGTCTACATTTTGCCCCTTTTTGTTGCGTAGCTTGTATTGGTAAGCGATGCTAACAAAAATAAGATGTGGTTACCCCATGTGTGGGTGAAGGTGATCCCCCTCAAACCAGAATTGATGAGGTAGAAGGTAGAATCGGTGAGTGGTTTGATAAAAGGTAAATGTGATGAAAAGGAAGGTGGGTAATAGGGGAAAAAGGAGTAAGGTTTACTTAGGTAATCTAGGTAATGGGTTAGGGTCAAAGGTAGTAATAGTCAAATGCACACACATATAAATTGCATCACGCTACCAAAGCAAAGAGCAGAAAACTCTACATTGTCTAAGGTCGATAGGTTTATCCAAACAAGGTTGAAGTGATTTTGGTATCCAAGGTATAGGATAAGGTCAAGAAGCACAATGTAGGTTAGGTGCAAGAACATTTAGGTATGTTCTGCTACACCCAAGGTAGGGTCAGATAAACAAATACAACAAGAGGCAAGGTAAGGTCATTAGGTCAATCAACACAGTGTGACAATGTTACAAGTTATAGTGAACACATGAGGTTTTGAGTCACTAACGATGGTCCAGCCCCAAATATCTAGGTCACGGCATGGGTAAGTATGGGATATGTGTAAAATAATGAGTCCCCAAAGGAGGACAAAGGTAGGTAGTAGTAAATGATGAGGTTGGGAGGGTGAGGTAAATAGTCGTGGTAATGGTTGGGTGAGGTAAATGGTCGGGTAAAGGGTAGGTGTGGAAAAAAGGAGGGATAGGCTGGGAATAGGATACAATGTTGGGTTTTGTGCAAGAGAGGGTGATTGATGTTGGTCGTGGGTAACTAGTGCCGGTATAGTGCAACCAAATATGGTAAGGTAGGGCACATGACCAATGCTTGGTGAAGGCCAAATTGACATCAATTAGGTCGGTTTGTTATAAAAACAAAAAAATGTGTTTTTTGTTATTCATTTGTCATTTAGCAAATTGAGAAAATGACAAAAAAGAGAGAAAAGAGGGAAAAGTGTTTGGATGGAATGGAGTTTTGAGTTGGCAAGTCTAAACGACGGTGATTAGTTAGGGAGAGGTGGGTCCATAGGATCGATGTGTGTGATTTGATCGGTTGGAGACACGGGTAGAGATTTGGTGATGGCAGAGGCTAGAGAGGGATTGGGTGGGCCACCGGTGCAGTGGCTAGATGTGCCACCATGATGATGGTAGCACGATGAGGTAAGCATCCAACTCTAGTTGTATTTGGTTAGATAGATTAGGTGATTTGTAAATTGGTTTTTTTGGTTTTTGTTTTGGGTGGGGGAAAAAATAAAATTTGGAAATGGGAGGGTAAATTGGGTAAAAGAGGAGGGGGAAGAGAGATAAGTGGGAGAGGAGGGGAGTTGATGAGGTGTAGGGGGGAGGTGTAGGTGATTTTAGGTGGGAGAAGTGTCAGGGTGGTTTGTTTTTTTTTTTAGAAAGGGGGGTTTGGGGGTCATGGGTTTTCACCGCAACAATGACCGCATCAATTAGGTTTGGTCTGGCGTCGGTAGGGTGTAACCGGTATCGGTCACAAAATAGGTGACCGATGCTAGTTAAGGGGTGACCGGGGTCGGTTAGAGAGAACCAAAGCACCGGTCGGGATTTGGGGAAAAGGGGCCAAAAGTGCCACAGTTGGGTGACTGAGAGGGGTAGGGGTAAAATAGGGTGTTGGAAAATGATAGGGGAAAGTATGGGTGTGATAAATGTAGATTAATGTGTTGTTTGTATTGGATGCAGGGGAGAGATCAGCTATGCATGAGAGACAGGTTCCACCCTACTCATGACAAAGTGCACGACAACATAGTGACCTCGAGGAGCCGTAACATGTCAAGGTAGTGGGATTGAGTGGGTTCGATGCTATTAGCATGTGGTTTAGAAGCCGTATTTGATGGTCATGCTCATCGATAGATGGGATTCCGTGACCAACACATTCCACCTTTTGGTACGCAGTCTTCTCTATCTCATCCGAGGTCTCAAAGGAGCCGATGCCGACAATGTTTGGTGAGGGGATGGCTGATCTCACATTCCATAAAGGCCAACATTTACTATGGAGAGATGTACCTAGCCCATCCAGAGGAGACGAGGCTAGTAGTTCTATTGATGGTGGCAGCAGTGCTTTTGCTTTACACTTCCAGATGTAGAGGGTGGGCGGTTTCCCCAATCATTGATGGGGTATTACACGACATGATGATGGACACCACCTACTTTTCCCGGGTGCCGCATTCCCGGTGCAAGTTTATACGGAGTTATGGGCATATGGGTGGCTGCGCAGGTTCATCCTGTGTTGTACCTTTTACTTCATTGTTGGGCTTATGAGCACATAGTTTGTGTGCAAAAATAGGGATACCCCAAGCGATGTATTTCCACCAAGATTGGTGTAGGTGGGGTACAAGAAATGGGTGTCTACTATTGGACAAAGTGGAGATCGACAAGCCCACACATGATGTGGCCTATTTTTGGCATTTATTAGAGGGGTTATCTAGAGTGGACATCATATGGAGGCCATATGTGGGATTCCCCTCATATAGGCATATGCATGAGGAGCTAGCTAAGCTCCAGCTATTGAGATGGATACAAGGTCGCCATGTCGGGAGAATGAGATGATCCCGGTCGACAGAGATAGACGATGTTTGGTCAAGGTTACAGAAGTACCTCTTCCCTTCCCATAATATAGGAGAGACGACATGGAGAGGCCCTTACCTCTACCATAGCTCAGAATGCCCACAGGCGGTGAGGAGTAGCAGGAACTAGATTGATGGATTGATGATGTGGGGTCACCGACATGCGATAGTAGTGTGGTGGCTCATTTACGAACCCTACCACCCAGTCAGGGGTGGTCGATCTAGCCACCATCACGGTGCAGAGAGACGCCCTACAGGGGCAGGTGGCTACTCTGATTACCCAGTTGGGTATGGCGCGACATAAATGGCGAGTTCAGAGGAAGAGGTAGCAGAGCTACATGCACAGTGGCTAGTCCGTAGGCCTGATGGTCAAACCTGGGGTGAGAGGGAGATGAGGATGACAAATCATGTGGTGGCCTTACAAGAACATGTGATAGGGTTGTAGGGCTAGTTGGCCATAGCTCGAGACATAGATTAGGCCTTACAGGTGCCTGAAACAGGGGACAGGGGCAGAGGGCACCACCACAGGCACCGAGATAGGGTCCCAGGCTTCACAGAAAGAGTGAGATTGGGTCCCGTAAGACAAGTACAAGGGCCAAGACCTATGGGACCACTATATACCATGCCTATATCTAGGTTACAGGATGCCCTAGGTGAGGCCAGATACTACCAAGACTAGTTGATGGTGGTTGGGATAGATTTCCTATCCTATGGAGAGTATCGGGCACAATAGGCCTCGAGTGAGAGGACTAGATCCTACACAAACAAAGTGTAAAGAGCACATGAGCCATCAAGCTTTGAGGCTAGATCATGGAGAGGCCGTCACCTCACGGAGACTAGCTTCGGGTGAGGCACTAGCAGGACCCGTGACTAGGGCTAAGGAGGCAAAGGGCACAGGTGTGACACGTAAATGGAGGATGTGCACCGAGATGCCTGAGATACGGCTCCTGATTTTGATGTATTGTAGTCATTTTTGATATATACCGGCCTGCGTGCCGAAGATAGTGAGGATGTATGAGAGTTTTTGTATATTTTGAGCATATACTAGCCTACGTGCCGAAGAGATTTTGTATTGGTTTATTGTTTCAGTGTATATGATACTGGCCTGTGTGCCGATGACATTTTGTATTGAGTATCGGCCTACGTGCCAATGATTTTGAGATGA
This sequence comes from Taxus wallichiana var. yunnanensis, assembly GCA_018340775.1. Lineage (NCBI taxonomy): Eukaryota > Viridiplantae > Streptophyta > Pinopsida > Cupressales > Taxaceae > Taxus > Taxus wallichiana. Next base: position 40,943,243 of record CM031237.1, read on the forward strand.
TGGACATGATTGGATATCCTGTGTACATTGTATTGAGACACATATTTATTTATATGATGAGATACATGAGATGCTTGATTTGTTGGTGTTTTGATGAGATTTTGATTTTTTGTTGTGATATGAAATGGAAATTAGGATAGTTAGGCATGATGGAGTAAGGTTGGTCAGTAGGCATGGATTGAGTCGAGTTTGGTTAAGCATGGATCGAGTCAGGTTGGTTTAGGCATGGATCGAGTCATGTTGGTTTAGGCATGATTGATTCAGTTGGTTTAGGCATGATTGAGTAGGGTTTGGTTAGGCATGGTTATGTTTAAAGTAGTTGAAGTTTTGATTCATTATTTTGTGCAATGAGTGATAATATGGGTCATGTGTGAAATGTGTTATAATATACGCATGATGATGGTATAGAAATGGTACTGTTTCGTAATAAATGCATGTTGCGATGAGGATTAAAATGGTAAGCAACTTTTTATGTATGTGGTGTTAGGGAATAAGGGATAAAATATGTGGAATAATCCCTCACGATGCAATTGCAATAGTAGAAACTAATATGAAAAAAATATTACAGATCTCAAATAAAAGTGTAGAATAAAATAACACAACACAAAGAGATAGTATTTCACGTCGTTCACCCAATTTCAGCTATGTCCACCAAGAATCACTTGCTCAGATTTTATGACAAGCCACCACTCTCTCAATACAATACCCAGATCTGTTTGGAGCTATGCTCAACAAACTCTACAGAATTCACACCCAAATTCAAAGCACATCTACAATGTTTTTCATACTTCTATCATATGCATAAAACCATATAAATAGATTAAACTCGCTTAAGTTGTTTTACAAAACCGTGGGTATCAAAACCATGGGAAAACTCTGTCCCATAAACCTATGGATCAAAATCCCTCCCATATGAGAAAATCACGTTTCCCGATACATGAAAAGTGTACAAGATTTAGTGTACAGCACTCTTTCAACACTTTCACACATGAAAACAGTCATCTGACAACTTAACATGTGGTTTAATTTTCAATTGTTGATATAAAAATAAAACTAAGTGGGGTAGAATGTATTTTAGGAAGATGAAAGATGAATTGGTTAGGGTAGAGAGTGGCCCAGCCTAACCCATCGGGCCCCATGCCCTCGTGTGCCGCCTACATAGTCCCTGGTGAAAAGGGACCTCGTGTCGATGTAGTTCTCCCTTAAGCTAGGGAAGAATATGAGGGGGTATGAAAATGAGTTATTAGGTTTTAGGCATGTTCGGGTTTAGGTCCATTAGGTGTGTGTGGTTATAGGAAAATTGGTATAGGTGATGTTGATTGTGGAAAAAGAAGAAGATTATCCCAAAGGTAAGTGTCGACGACCAAATTCTATGTAAGGTAATCAAAACATAAATAACAATGTTTTAAAAGATAAGAGGAGGTAATAAAGCCACTTGATTGCTTAGGATCATACTTGAGTAGATCATACCTGGAGGAGGTGATGAACGTAAGACCCTAAAGACATCGCATGATGATTGATTATTCTAAGGTGAAAAATAGTCACATGATCACCGAATGGCTTGGTTTCCAAGAGGTCCCTTAAGGTGGTAGGAAATGGGAGTGGGAATGGTGAGAAAGGTGAAAGCTAGGTAATTTTTATATGATATGTGGTAGCATGCTATTTGGGCAAGAGATCCGAGGTCACAATGGGCAATTCCATGACTAAAAAGTTCTCTGTTTTGACTTGTATTGGAGATAGACTGATCAATGTGGGAAGTCTATATGGGATGATGAATTTAACTCCTTGAGGTATTCGTGAAGATGATCGATGTGGGAAGCTTCAAATTCTCTCACTTTTTTATGAGACGCTTTACATAGTTGTCCTTTGAGGGAGCAATCTATTTGATGTAGCGACATCGAGAGGAAGATGTCCTTTTGAGGGAGTCATCTTTTTGTTAGAAGTTTGACTCAAGGAGTTGGGTCCCATGTGAGGGCTTTGAAGTCATGGACAAGACCAAGGTGAAGAATAGGACTCTTGTTCAAAAATCAGGGTGAAATGACCATGGGATCTCATCTAAAGGTGGATGAAAAGTATCCATGAGAATCATGCTATGTGCAGCACCATGGTACACATATTCAAGAGAAGATGACAAGTGACAGGTACTCACATGATTCTTGTTTAATCATTGGTGAGGTGTATAAAGTGGATAGAGCTCAAGGGACGAGCATGGAAAGAAACAAAAGGTGAGGTAGGACTAAAAGTCAACAATAGAATGGTCAAAGATGTAAGACATTAAGGGTTTAGGTTCGGGTTTACCATCGAGTGAAGATAAACGATAAGCACATGATCCATAAGAATGAGTCACGATGTATGGTCCAAGCCAATTAGGAGTAATTTTTCCCTATTTACTTTTTTCTTCTTTGGTTACATGTTGATTTTCTTTTAGGACAAGATCAAAAATTGGAAGGTTCGTCATGAACACGTTTGTCGTAGGCACTTTTGATACATTGCTAGTAAACTTGAAGGTGATCAAGAGCATTAAGATGAATTTCGTCTAATAACTCAAGTTGTCCTAAACTTGAAAAAATCATCATCGGTGAGCATGTCATGGAGAGAAATGCAGAGTGAGGGAATCGGACTTCGAGAGGTAAAACAAATTCTCCGTACACTATGTGACTAGAGAAAAGGTGTGATGGCGGTGGAAGTGCAAATAATAGTACATATACCCACGGGGGAAAAAGGAATGTGTGTATGCCAATCCTTCCCGGCATCGCAACAATTTTCATTAGAATTTTGTTTAGGGTTTTGTTAGTGGATTCGGCTTGCCATTGGTTTGTGGTAATAAGGTGATGAAAAACTTAGCATGAATTCGAAGGCGTTATAATTTTTCGCAGGTTACTTTTGAATTTTTTTCCATTGTCGGTGATGAGGTGATGAGGAACACCAAAGCGACAAATGATGTGATGATTGATGAACGCACATATTTTCTCACTTTCGTGGAGATGAATGGTATGGCTTCCACCCATTTTGTGTAGTATTCGGTAGCGGTGATGATCCATTGATATCATTGGGAAGAATGGGGTTAATCTCTCCGACAATATCCAAACCCCATTGAGAGAAGGGACAAAGGTCACAGTGACCTCGTAAGGTGTGACTTGGGTGTATGATGAAGGTTGGTGTGTTGTTTGCATTTTACACAACATTTTACATAGTCGCAACAATCAAGGTTAAGGGTCGACTAACATAATATCCTGCAGACGGAAGAATACGCTTAGCCACAACAAAGCCACCAAGTGACCTCCACATATGCCATCATGAACTTCCTTAATGGTATAAGGAATTTCAGAACTCGTGAGGCATCGTAAGATAATACCATCAAAGTCACACTTATAGAGGAGGCCCCCTACGATGACATAATGAGAGATCCTTTTAAGGAAGGCACATTGTCCGATTACGGGTGAGATCTGGGGTAAGATGGAGAGAGAAAGATATTCGAGTATTGTTTATACCAAAGGTCACTCGGCAGTCAGGTGATGTATCCAATGGAGTAAAAATTGTGAGGTAGATAAGAAGGTGATTGAGTCATTTTATGGTGACAAAGATTTTAGAATTAGCAAAGAAGCGGGTATTTGTGAAGCCAAGAAGGCCATGGTGTCTCAGAATTTGTTGGTTGAATGAGGGATGGTTTGCAGGCGTGCAACAATGATCAAAGCGCAGTCAAAAGTATGTCTACATGATGTTTATACTTTTGATGTATCTCTTTACATTGGTATGTATCATTTACTTGGTTTACGACTAATTGGGAATCACCAAAGATGTTGATTGATTTGACATCTAGGGCATAGGTGGCTTGGAGACCTAATACTGAGCTCTTCATATCCGAGAAATGTTGTTTTGACAATCAAAACTAGTTTGAAAGACAAAGGCATGGGTTTACCATCAAGTGTAATGAGGATAATACCATCCCCACCCCCACACTGACACTTAGAACCATCGAAGAAGAGTGTCATTTGGTAAGCGGGTTCGTCTAGGGAAAGGGTAGCAATTGACTCGTTTGGGAAGTCAAAATTAGAGGGTTGATCCCTAGAAATAGGTGCGTTGGCCAATTGGTCGGTGATGGATTGGCCCTTGATGGACTTTTGAAGAATGAATTCGAGGTCAAGGTCAGCTAAAAGCATAAGCCATCATGTGGCACGTTGATTTTGATAATGTTTGGCATATATGAAGTGTAAGGGGTCGGTGTTGGTCACAACATAGGTTTTGTGGTTGAGTAGGTAATGACAGAGTTTTGTGGCAAATAAAAATAAGGCTAAGAAATTTTTTTCGAGATGGGTGTATCGGGTTTCATAGTCCAAAAGAGTACAGCACTTATGTAATAAACCACCTGCTCTATGTGTTGTTCATCGTGATGAGCAAGCATGACTTCCAAGGAGTGATCGATAGCTAAGATGTATAGGTAGAAAGGTTGATCATCTTTAGGTGGAATAAGTATGGATGGTTAGAGAAGGTATTGTTTTAGGGCCTCAAAAGCTTTGTGGCAGTCATCATCCCATTTAAAGGAGACATCCTTCTTGAGCAGATGATGAAATGGTTGACACCGATCAGATAATTGTGAAATGAAATGGCGAATAGACTACAACTTTCCTTGTAGGCTACGAAGTTGTCTAAGGTTAGTAGGTGGAGGCATTTCGAGAATGGCCTTGACTTTAGCAGGGTCAACTTCTATACCATGGAGGGAAACGATAAAGCCCAGGAGTTTTCCTGAGAGGACCGTGAAGACGCACTTCTTAGGTTGAAGGTGAATGTAATATTTAATGAGACGGTCAAAAATGGTTTTTAGGATGGCAAGGTGCTCGGAGTGGCATTTAGATTTGGCCAGGAGATCATCCACGTAATCTTCTAATATACGATGCATGATATCATGGAATATGTAAGTCATAACCCAATGATATGTGGCACCAAGTGTTTTTAAGGCCAAAAGGCATGACTTGGTAGTAGAAGGTCCCCAACGGGTGATGAATGTAGTTTTGTGTTGATCCTCCGGGGCATATAGGATTTGATTATAACCCGAGAAGCCATCCATGAGTGATAGCATATCGTTTTTGGCGAAGGTCAACCATTGATCAATACCGGGTAAGGGGAAGTCATCTTTTAGGCGTGATAAGTTGAGGTCACGTAAATCCATGTAAATACGAGTCCCCTATCACTTTAGTGACAAGGACAATGTTAGAAATCCAACAAGAGATAATCAATGGGTAATATGAAGGAAACAGAAAAGAAGGCGTTGAAGTTCTTTGACGAGAAGGGAAATGCAAGGGTGTATTTTCCTCATCTTTTGTTTGATGGGTTTGGCGTCGAACGGTTATGATATTATGGACCACTATGGTGGGGTCAATACCGAGCATGCCTACATAAGAGCAAGAAAAAGTGTGGTTATGATCTTTGAGAAAAGAAGTGATGGCTTCTGTTCGTCAAAGAACATCTAAAGATTGACCGATCTTTAAGATGTCCTGGGTTATCCCGAGTATGAATGTTGATCTCGATAAATCCGATTCATTCAACATGGTTTGTGTCTCGAGGGTAATGACCAATGAATATATGAGTCTTCTCGCACTAAGGTAGGTGAGTATAGATTCATCATCCCGACATTGAACGATGTCAATGGAAGGTGTATCATCATCGATCATTTCGAGGTAAAGGAAGGGAAGAGAGGAAGGGGCCTTGCCCATGTTGATAAGTCAAAGGCCCCAAAGAAACGATGTTTATGAAAAAAAAATTTAGGAGGGATAGATTCTTGATCACCGACTTCGTGGCGAAGGGGGCGATGAAGGTGGAGCGGTGAAGAAGGTGGAGAAGGGTTAATTTCCTTGATGAGTTCAATGCGGGCCTACTTGGTAGGTGGTTCAGAAAGCCGATACCACTACGATCGTTATGTTTGTGGGTGGTACATGGAATAATGGCATGGTGGCCTTGATCATAAAATCCAAAACCAAAACCCTTCCATGCACATCGGTGCAAAGAAGGTGTGGGAAAAATGGTGATTGGTGAGAGACTAGAAGTCAACGAAAATGGGTGGGTTTGTGACGATGGTTCGGGTGTGTAAGTGGTAGTATCAATTCCCCATAGGTGAGACTGGTACAATGATAAGGAGGACCATAATGGATGTGTTATCCTATGTAGTGATCATAATGAGGGTGTTTTTGAAGACTTCCATACTCTTGTGGAGTAAGGAATGTGTTGACACTATATAGGTGGTATTCCCTAGAGTGAGGCGTTGAAAAACAACTTCCAGGATTGGTGGTTGGTATATGGGTAGTGGGAATAGATGATGTGTCATAGGTCGATGGGGAGGTGAAGTTAATGATTGGGAGAGTGATGGGTTGGCCGTGGAGGTTGTGGTGGCGGTAGGAGTGGAGCAGAACGTGTCTTGTAGGTGGCAACTATACTAGTAGCAGAGGCGTAGGTGAAGCAAGAGAGGTCATGGAGGTAGAAACCTTAATGGGTATGAGCACATCATTGGGTTGGTAAAGCATGTTACATGTTTTAAAAGGTGATGGATCAGATGGGATAGTGTAGGTGTGTCCCTTATGCTCAAACTTTACACAACAATGCAAAGTGGAAGGAACACAACCCATGATACAAATCCGTGATCTGCCTAGAACAAAGTTATATTGAAATTCCCCTCCAAGATGTAAAATAATTTTAGGATAGTGCGGGGGCCCACGTGAACGTGGAGGATGATGGTGCCTAGTGTAGAGGTGATAGCATTGTTGAATGAATGCAACATGACAGGATGTTTATGCATGTAATTGTCGTATGCGCATTTGAGTGAATGCATGGGATGAAATGATGTTAATGCTAGTGCCCCCATCAATCATTACATGTTGTACATGTATATCATCGATGTGGAAAAAGATGAAGAGGGTTGGGTCTGGGTCATCTATTTGGTCTGGTGTGATCTCTTCCTCCGAGAAGCTAAGCGAGGCTACTTGATGAGTAGGGTGAGGTGTGATAAAGGTGGCAATTTGGTGAGAGAGGCTACATTATGGGGTGTGATAATGGAGGCTATGGGTGTAGGGTCATTAGGTAAAACCTCAATAGTTTGAAGAACTTCCATGAGAGCTTGATGATGGGATTCCAAGGTTTGGATGAGGTCATATAGGGACATTTTGAGGTGAGATTGATGTAATTGTTTTAGCATGATGTGATGTGTGGCCCCATTAGAAATATGGTATGTGGGTTTGTGGATAGTAATCTTAGGTGTGGGTTCATATGGTATGTTGGGTATAGGATTGGTCGGCGAGTCAGTTTCCTTTTCTTTACCTTTGTCCTTCTGAGCATGGGTAGTAATGTGGATCATGTTGATCTGAGGGGAGTTAGCAAATAGAGAAGGTGTAGGATGGGTGGTATAATGACATGATGGGAAAAAACCTACCGGAGGAGAAAACTTTGTGAGCTGAGCTTTGCGCAATGAAATTTAGGTGATGGCGTGGCAAGTTCTCGATGTGAACCATGTTAATTTCAAATCTTGGAGGTGGTTCTAGGAGCTGTGGTGGTGGAGGTCGTGGTTGTTGAGTGGGCAGTGAGGGAAGGACTATGGGAATGGGTGTCTGTGAAGCGGTGTCCTCATCGGAAGGTTGTCATCATTAAAGTTAGATTTTGAAGGACACAACTAGATAAGGACAGTTTTCAAGGCCTTGCAGTTCTCCACATTGTGCCCTAGCACACGATGGTAGGCACAAATTTTAGTGTCATCAAACCCTTTTGGCTTGGTTTGAGGGGGCCATAAGGTCTAAACGGTGGTAATGTGATGACAAAAGTCTAAAGGATGTTGGTTAAAATTTTGGCATAGGACCCCGCTAGTGGATCACAATGGGAAGTGAAAGTGGGTTTGGGTGTAGGTGGGGCTGATTGTTGAGGAACAATCCTTGTAGGAGGGGAGTGGGTTGAGCCATGGTTTTGGGTGCTGGAGTAGTCTTGGGTGTTGGTCATGTTTGTTTGGGTAGGGGTATGGTAGATGAATGGGCAGGAGGGTGTATGGTTGCTTTGACTACCTTATTAGAGGGTTGCGGATTTTTGTTTTTGGGTTGCACCTTCTTGGGTAAAGGTGATATGGGTGTACGAGATCTAGAGGGAAAAGTAGATGGGGAAGAGGGTGAGTTACCCATGGGGATAACAGAGGTCTGTGAAGGTAGATGATGTGGGTTGAGCAGGGGTGTGAGAGACAGAGACTGAAGTGTAGTGGGTAATGAAGAAGTTTCCAAGGTTATAAGAGGTATGGGTGGTAAAGATCCTGCGAGTGTAGGTGTAAGTCATGTCAGGTGCTTGAGTAGGTTATAGGTTTGCGAGGAAGGAGTGGGCTGTTGTGTTTTTGGTTTATTGACGGGTGGAGGTTTCTTAACTCTGTCTTTGGGAAGCCGAGGTCCTAAGATAGATAGGACCAAAGGTGCAGTGTGATTGGTGTAGCCAGTGGTATGAGTTCTATGGATTTGGTTCTTCTTTTTGGGTGGAGTAGGTGTGGTGCTGACTTTGGAGGATGTAACTAAATCCAACATAGGTGGATGAGTAACGCTGGTGGTTGGGTGACCCCTAAGGTAGTAATAGTTTTAGTCGAGGAAGATGATGAAGGTGCAGTTTGGATTTAGATGTATGTTGGGTTATGGGTAAGGGAGTATGTTGAGTGGTGTGGAGGGTTATGGAAGAAGTAGTGATAGAGGTGGTTGTGCTTGTTTAACCGGTCGAGAATATTTTTGGGTACATAGTGGAAACAGAAGCAAAAGATGCCCCCATAATAAGGATCTGTCCCACTTAATCTAGGCGATCAGCCAACGTGAGAACAACACATCCGTAGATGATGTTGATGAGGATCTAATGGCTAATTTTGTAAAATGTGTCTTTGAGATGGGAAATTCGTTAGCTTCAGCTTCCGTGGGTAAGAAATCAAAGTAGGTCTATAGGATCTTAGGTAGCTGATGGAGAATGCTCATCAAGAGGAAAAGGTATATCAATTGGGTATGTGATAGGTGGAGGAGATAATGGGTGCTCCTCTATAGGTGGAGGAGATGATGGATGCTCCTCTCAGTAGGTGGAGTAGATGATGGGTGCTCCTCTGTGGGTGGAGGAGGTAAACAAGTATCCTCCAAGGAGTGAATAAGTATTATGGGTGTCGTTTCTCTAGGTGGAGAAGCCAAAGGTGAAATAGTCTCAATATTAGTGAAGGGATCCTCCATGGGTGAGGAAGGAGGTGAAAGGTGTTCCTCTATGGGTGGAGGAATAGGTGAGGTAGGTTCCAATGTAGAAGGAGATTTCGGCTAGAATCTCCTCTATGGAAGGAATATGGGGTGATTGGGAAGCAACAAGTGCATCACTAAAAATAACATGGACCTCATGGTATGGCTATCATGAGTTGAGGTCTCACCGGTTTGATCAGATGAAGGGGCATGATTGGGAAAGGGTTTCTTGAAGATATGTAGGTTTTGATTGGCAGGTGCATTAGGATTATCCATGGTTAACTCACCTTTCTCGAGCATTTCTTGGACAATATTTTTGAAAGTGATGTAATTTCCATCACTATGACCCTTTACTTGATGATAGTTACAGAAGTCATGTTCTTTATACCATGCGGGCATGGGGCAGAAGGGTCAAAACCAGTGTGTGGTTTTATAGGTGGAAGGGTGATGGCCCCAAATTTGATAAGATTTTCTAAGACAAAAGAGTAAGGCTCCCCAATTGGGGTGTATTTCTGTTGTTCTTGTCTGAATTGAAAAGTCTGGATGGGTGAGAGATTAGATGAGGGGGTAGCCTGATTTGACAGATGATGAGCCGGATGGGATTTGAGTACCACTATGTTAGTGGTGTCATTAGCTTTGAATAATTATTCGTAGTTTGGAAGAAGAAGGGTTATCATTCGACTTGAATGCTAAATTCTTACAGCGTAATTGGATTTTCTTCGCCTCGATGGCCCGAATCTCTAGCTTTCGTGCCATGGTGAATGCTTCATCAAATGTTCAGAAAGTTTGAACCTACAGGGTTGGTAAGATATGTCTAGCACAAGCCCATGTGAAGAGCTCGATGAGTTCTCATTTTATAGCAATTGGAAGGTGAGTTGATTGATCTAGCTACGCCGGTGAGTGAAAAAATCTGCAATAGATTCATCCTCATACTCGACGCGTGGAGTATAGGTCAGTCATGGTAACCTTCTTGACGATATTGATGGAGAAGTGATCCAAAAGCTTGGGCTACCTGATTAAAGGAAAATATAGAGTGTCTAGGTAACCCACTATACCAATCTAAAGCGGTCTAGTCGAGAGACATGGGAAATGTCCTTAAGAGCAAAAGCATCATCGTGAGTGACTAGGTAGCACTCATGTTTAAATGACTAAAAATGTTGTTATGGTTCTTCCTTAACTATTGAAGTGGTTGAATTTAGGCATCTCCCAATGTATGGGGTATGGACGGATAGGAATGGATGGGTGGATGGGCTCATTACAAATATCTTCATAGGTAAGAGTATTTTGGGAGCCAAAACCGATGCCTCTAATGTCCGTATCTTGTCCATCATTAATTTTATTAGGTCATTTGTAGGTTGCGATGATTGGGTGCCTTCGTAGTGTAATAGGGTTGGTGTTGGGTGTATAATGGGGTGGCATTCCAAGTATATGGTGCTACCATGTAGGTAGATTGAGAATGAGGTAGTGAAATAGGGGTCCGTACCCCAAGGAATGAATAATGATGAAACATGAGGTTGTTGATAGTATGTATATGGAGGTGGAAGGGTCGTGGTGACCCTAGTGGCAATGGGGGCTAATGATTAGGGAATAGAAAGGACCATCTTTTGAAAGGGGGTAGGGGTCATTGACACTAGAGGTGGTAGTGTAGCTACGGGTATATGTGAGACAATAGGGGTGGATGAGGTTATGTTTTGGGTGGTTTTCAAAGGTATGGTGGATGTGGCGGTGCAACAGATGTAAAGAGACATTGCGGTCATAGCATAATGATAAGACCTAGTTTGTAAAATAACTAGGGTAAGTTAGATGTGGGTAACACGGAGCCGATGGGGCTGATGTATGAGTGGGAGAAAGAGTCGAGGGGATAGATACGGGCATGTCGTATATCGACTAACCCGAGGCATCTCGGGTGGATGAGTGGGAAAGGTAAAACTGCAAGGCGGTAGGGTTTTGGTCAAGGAGTCATGTGAACTCCTCATCTCTAGTAGTGATAGTGTCGGGTTGGATAGGATCCATGACATGTGATAAAATGGAAGGTGGCGAAGGGATAGGTGGGAGTGGTTGAAAACCGGCATGGAATATGAGGGCACTAGCTTATCGATGTGTCGACACCATGTGAACAGTGATCAAGTTGGGCACGCTTCTCTGTAAATGACACAGAAAAATAGCAGGAACAAGTGAAACAGGTGGTAAAAGTGGATTAGGTACCAAATATTGGCTAGAAAGTGGCACAAGATAACCAATGCCGATCCGGGGTAAATTGACGTTGGTTAGGGGTAATCGCTATCACCCACTGTGGGAAATGGACAGTGAGTCAAAAATAAGGTATAAGGTCAAATCTGATAGGTATGCCAAACCTGATGAGTTTGACAAGGTCAATGGGAATGATAGTAGTGACAGGGACTCTGAATAGTTGAAGAAGGTGAATAAATTTCCTTTTCGGTATTTTAACCAAAATGACAAAGAACCGATGCGGTTGGGTATAATCTGATAACGGTCGGGGGTAACAAGCGATGGTTGGTTTGGACCGACATCGTCATTGTGAAATTGAAATAGTGATGAAAGAAAAGTGGTTGTGAATTAAAATATGATGTGGAATCAAACCCAAAATTTTGAGAATGATAATAATATGGTCTAGGCACACTTAGATGAAGTCGAATACACCAACTATGATGAGGAGCGTGCAAGGATAAACAAGAATAATGAAGAATGTGACCTCTCACCTCAAAACACAAGCCAAGCAGAAACACTAAGAAAAATGCGATCCTAAGAGTGCCTTTTCTATTATGTTTTTTTAGCTTATGTTATTTAAAGACTGACACATGAACTGTAAAATAGAGTTTTTGGTGAGGATGGCTTCTACAAAGAAGGAGATCTAAAGAGGTGAGGTTTCGGGTATGTTATGGCAGAGCGGGCTTTGCTTCAAAGTATGACTCAAGAGCAATGAGTTGGGAGTACCTACCAATCCTCAAATCAGTACGATTGTTGACAAGAATTCCCAAGAAAGATGTTGTTTAATAATATGTATTTGTTTTGAATTTGTGCAATTTGGCAAGACTCAAAGAGAGAGAGAGAGATGTGCTTTCTACGATTCGTTTGTCAACCATCAGCTGGGAATGACTTCCAGTGTATAGGTTACCCTCAATTAATGTGAGCTAATGCGATAAATCATAATGCAATGCACTTATTTTAAGCCCAAATCGAAATATGAAGTTCGATGACACAAATAGATGAATAGGAAGAGGGATGCTCTTTCACTAAAATGCAGAAAATAAGAAGAAATGATTCTTTTAAGTACACCAAAAGAAAGGTTTATTTTTAGAGCAAATAGAAAGAAAAAGAAGGTTACCAAGGAAGAAAATTAATGTGTATGCTTTTCAAAAGGGAAACAAACACACAACTTTTCCTAGGAATGAATAAAATGCAAGGAACCCCGAATGGGTCCCACTGCATGCCAAAATGTTTCACTTGATTCTTAGACATTTCTTTGAAAGTGAAGAAACAAATATGGTAATGGGCGTAGGAGGAATACCTATTGGAATGCTGGTTGTTGTGTTGTTATGCGCATATGACTTCCGAATCCACGATTGATCGTGAGAGCTTCCTTTTTTGACCAGGAGGAACTACCCGAAATGGAACAAAAGACCACCCGAAAGAGTTTAAAAATATGTGCAAAAATGAACTGCCTAGTGTGCTAGATTCAAGAAGTGTGATACTTCCAAGATGGTATCAGTCCACTATTTACAAGAATTTAATACCGTAATGAATTAAATCCTATTGTAATTGAAATGATTTAGGTATCTCATTAAAAACACAATAAGAAAGATCTAATCTAACATGATAGTTTAAAATAAGATCCGAAGGTCAAGTAGTTGGTTCTGGTTCTCTAATGGTTTGACAGAGGTCTTAGACAAGTCACAGTGATTAAGGGTGATGTGAGAATAGGTGGGGTAGGTTCTTTATTACAGGCTATATTGGTAAATATAGAGATCGATGCTAGTTAAGGGTGACCAATGCGGTTGGGAGAACCGGTGCTTTTATCTTGTGGAAAATTGGGAATGCCACAAAATAAGATTTTGTCTCCTTGTGATTTCACAAAGGACTTGGTTAGTCGAGATGAGATATTAGGTGGTTTGGATGGGATTTGGAAAAGTTTTAATGGGGATATGGAGGGGTGAGTGTTAATGGAGGTTAGTGGATGGCTAAGAGAACAAAGGATGATAATACAATGATGAAATGAATGAACCAAAGGAGTATAATGTTCTACTTACTTGGAATCTAGTTCTAGATGTTTGTGCAAGAGAAATGAAGGTGCTTAGTAAGAGGTTGAAGGCTGTAGAGGATCACCAAACATTGAGGAACTCTTGCATGTGCTACATGTGCTCTCCTTCTTGCCCGATTGGATCAAATCTTTCTTTGGGGTGAGTCTTTGGATGTCTCAGTGCAAGAGAAAATGTTTGATCTCCTTCCTTGCGTATGTGTGTTCTCACCGAAACTAGTTCTCAAAAGATGTGATATCTCTCCGGAACCTACTAACTTTTGCCAACCTCCAAAATAAGGTTGTTTTGAGGGTTAAAAGGTGGCCGTGTAGTTAAACTTAGCGGTGATGGTTAGGGGTAACTAGCATCGATCAAGATGGGATTTCCTAGGTTTACTAAACTGGGTAGATCCCCTCGATTTTTTGGGATCTCGTGTCGTTAACCCACGGATTAGACTGGAAGCTTCTTGTAAGCATGTGGGAATGTGGTTAGAGGGAATGTAGGCATTGATTTTTAGGGTTTGGGTAAGTCTTAGTTAGTTATGGCAACTTACTAAGAATAGGTCTTAGGGTGAGTTGGCTTGATGAGGTGTCTAGGTGAGGTGTAAGTGTGGGCATTATCTAAATTAAGATATTTAAATAATAAATATGGTGAGGATAATGAATTAATTTTATTAAATTAATATTAGTGGGGTGAAGGGGGCCATGACTAGGTGAATGTGATGAAGGTATTTATTTGTTGATGGACCAAAGGGGAGTGTGACCTAATTTTGGTGTCTACACCTCTATCCTAAAAAACAACATGTCTACTCTCCCTAATTTTGAATAGGATATGTGATCTTGGATCATCTAATTTTTTTAATTGGCCTAGGTTTACTAAACTAGGTAGATCCCCTTGATTTTCTCGGGATCTCGTGTCATTAACCCATGGATTAGATCGAAGCTTCTTTTAAGCACGTGGGAATGTGGTTAAAAGGAATGTAGGCATTGATTTTTAAGGTTTGGGTAACTCTTAGTTAGTTATGGCAACTTACTAAGAATAGGTCTTAGGGTGAATTGGCCTAATGAGGTGTCTAGGTCAGAGTGTGAGTGTGGGCATTATCTAAATTAAGATATTTAAATAATAAATATGGTGAGGATAATGAATTAATTTTATTAAATTAATTAAATTAATATTAGTGGGGTGAAGGGGGCCATGACTAGGTGAATATGATGAAGGTATTTATTTGTCGACGCACTGTAAAGGCGAGTGTGACCTAATTTTGGTGTCTACACTTCTATCTTAAAAAGCAACATGTCTACTCTCCCTAATTTTGAATAGGATATGTGATCTTGGATCATCTAATTTTTTTGAATTAGCTTAGGAGAAGATTTTTCATTTCATTCTTGATCGGTATTAGATTAAAGTAGAGGACCAATACATTTATATTTCTCCTCCAATATCCCAACGAGAAAATCATACTAATAAGCATATTGTAAGTAACCAACATGTCAACCACCATTTTTTTTTCTTTTATTCACTTCACTGAAAAGATATGAAAGCAAGTTGTGCATCTTTGATTCTACCAACAAGAGGGAATTATTTTGTTTCCATTGAGTATCAATGAAATATTCTCGGTGAGACGTAATCCAAGAGCTTGAGTAAATTTTGTGTGCATGAAACTATCGAGATGAAATAGAGCCAATAACATACTTATCCAATCAATATCCATTGATCAATAGGGAAACATAAAAAGGCTCAATCTTTCCGGTGGATGAAGGGGCAAAGCTAAGAGATTCTAACTTTTTTTGCACAGGAGTAGGAAGTAATCCTTTAGAATTAGGTGACACATTTGATCTTGAGATACTACCTTTAATAAATTTGACCATATTATCAAATTGTTCATGATGGGTTTGTAAATATTATGACTTAGAAATATGAACCTTATCTTTCTTTACATGATCAATGATATCAAAGGTAGAAGAGGAACTTTCGGGAACATTGGAGACAATAACAATAGGTTGTTTTTAGCATCATAAGTGACATGAGATTGAATTACTCTAGGAATAGAGGAGGTGGGTTTTTCATTACTATTTTTAGATGCAGGAGTAGAAACATCATTTTTATAATGAGTAGGATTTCTTGACTTACCCGGAATAGGAGATGTCATGATAGGGAATGTATATTCGTGATTCTTATTAGATGAATCCATGTATTCCAAAGATGCGGAGAAACTCTATTGGTTATTTTTTTGTGGTTGTAGAGTCACCTTTAAGAATTCTTCTTTCTCCTTCTCTGTTTGCCCGATGAATTCTCTTTATCTAGATCTTTGGAGCTTGCGCAAACAACCAAGAGTGACTTTTCATGTCGCTTATAATCTCTTCGTAATCATCCTTGAATGAAGATGCATATTCAAAGAATCCAACTTCTATAGATCCTATCTCTTTAATGAGAAATCTACCTTCTTCCTCTTCTTCCTCTAAAACAACCTCTTCCTCATTTTCCTCATCTGAATGTGTCTCACAAGTGACATTCATAGGTCAAGCTTCAATTACAAGCCTTCTTTCTACTCTAGAAATCAAATTTTTGTTCTGATTTTAATTTTGATAATTTCCTGGGGATATCTTTGTATGGGGTTCTATGAAAGAGATGTTTTTGAGAGAAAACAATTCATTGGAAATTTTTTACACTAAAGGATATGCAGTTCCAAAACTAGAACTCTCAACCTTATCTTTGTTTGACCCTTTCCTAATTTTTCCAGACATGATGAGATCATCTTATATGTCCAAAACAATTTATTGGGCCTTGTCTAAGATTTTGGGTTGATATATCCTCGTAATGAATCTAAATTCTGACATTTGAGTGTTTGTGAAGAATCTCAATTGGTTATCTTTAGTAGGTCTTGCAGCTTTAGGAATTTTATAAAGTAATTTGTTGAACTTTGCAACGAAATATCTCATAGCCTCATTTGGTTCCTTCTTCAATTGAGACCATTGTCTGAGAAATGCATGAGCATATTCAATCGGTTTAAACCTAGCCTCAAAATTTGTCTTTATTTGATTCCAGTTGGTGGTTGATCTTATTGGTAGGTTATATAACCAATATGCGGTGGCATATTGCATTGATTCCACAAATAAGAAGATGGACACATCCTCATGTTCGAATCCAAACACACCAAAAGCTATGATAAATGTAGCTATGTGTTCATCTGGTGTTTTTTTCCATCCCCTATGTAATTGGGGAAGTTATTCCTTTATCCACTAGGAAAATCATGAAGTGGAGGAGGTAGAGACAATCATCTTGTGTTCTATCCCTATGCTATAAGTACATCCTTTTATTCTTCTTCTTTTTATTTTGTAGGAATGATATTTAGTGATGTTGTAACTAATTCTTCAAGGGGATCTTCAAGAGGAAATTTAGGGTTACATTTAGGGAATAGTTCTTTCCTAACCTTTGGTCATGCTTGGGAAACTCTCTTTCAACTCTCCATCCCTGTGAGCAATGGTAGGTTACAAAAATCAACTCTTTGTCATGAACATGATATATTATCACTCACATGAGTGAAAACTCATCTTGTAATCATCATGAAGAATGAACTCACACTACACATGCCCTAGAAGAGGTAACCATGAGATCTCTTAGATTTGATGGTATCAAAGATTCATGAGAATCCTTAGTGGAAACATGGAAATTCATGAAAATAGAAACACTTCCTCTTTATGAGATGACACCAAGAAACAAATAAATCGGTAATGTATTCTTGTATACTATGAGCACATCAAATATTGTCTCTTGAATGAAAGTTGTACGAAGATATATAATACACTATTGAATTCGAATGATTCAATTGTATGTTTCATGGTCAACAATCCTCTTGTGCATGCTGACTCAAGTTAGAAATGGAGTTTTCCTTCAGTGACCACTAGGATGAATTTAGCCATCCAGTCTTGGAAGTATTTTGTAGTCTCTTCTCCCAAAGCATCCTGCTCATCAAGACTATTGCATATGAGTATGCTTCATGGAATTCACTTCAAGACCAAGTTTTAGGAATCCACGAGGGCTTCCTTCCCTATTTGAGCCATGATCCAACTACCAAACCTTGAAAATATGAATATGTTTTTTCCCATTCTTGAGAGAAAAATTACTGAGTGATGATCACCATATTGTTACTAGTGGGAATTTTCAGGCATTGAGAGATACCATTTAGAGTGAGAATTTCCATTAATGAATCATCATATTCTTGAATTGTCCTCGAATTTGGGTCATAATTTTGGGCACACGATAAGAAAGTTTCTATGCTTTGAATAAACAATGGATTTCCTCCATCTCTGAATAGCCAAGTTGAGAATACATTTTCCTCCACATCTTCACGAGGTTCTCTCAACATCCTAGTTTTTAGGTCCTCTAGATCCATGTTTGTCACATCACTATCACCCACATTAGGATACTCAATGTTTAATATGGAAATTGGATCTAAACCTGAGTATTTGAACTTCACGGTGAAAGTTTTTAGTGAAATGGATAGGAGATGGGTGGATATGAAAAATTTAACCAAAATCCCAAAAATTACTATTTTCGATGAGGTCCTACCTTGAATGAATATTTTTAGAAAGTATCTCAAAGTGGAACTTTTGAGAGACCTTGACATGAAAGGGGTAATGGTAACTCGAAAACTGACTGGTTTTCAAAAATTACTATTTTTAGCATGTGAGAACCTAGTAAAGCTTACTATTTTTAGTAATTAGTCTTTTGGATGTCGGAATGAGATGAGATTGGTCGCCAAAGTTTCATTTTTACTTTGGGATGCTTTGTTCCAAATTTCAAGGGTTTTCAATCGTTATATTTTTGTAGATCTAAAAAGGCAGGTTTTATGGCTGCATTTTTGTTTTGGCCATTAAAATTTATCTAGACCATCAATGGATGCATGGTTGGTATCAAAAGAAGGGCATTTTTGCAAGGAAGGGGTTGTTCAAATTTCATGAGATTCCGTGAGTGCTTTTCTTTATTAAAGGAAAATAGTTTTGAAGGGACTATACCCTATTACAACAAAGGCTCAACAACTAGATCAACATGAAAAACATAAAAATAGGATCTAAATCTAGATATTATAATAAGTCCAACAATATTAAAAGAGAAGCTACTAATAAAAAGTAAAATAGGGACATAAATGTAACTAAACAACAATAAAACAACAACTTGAACTCCTCCAACCTGCCCAGAGGTATTATTTCTTCGAGGCCCTTTCAATCCTTGATTTGATCATCTACAGGGAGGTAAAAAGTGCCAGAGTGGTGACATGTGTTGGGTCATTAATGTTCAGCTACGAGATGACCTGATTTCTCTCCTTTTCAGTACCCCAAATATCCTCAAGGACTCCACTCAACAATGTGATGCTTCTGACATGTTGTTCAAGAAACTCACTTATAGATTTGAAGATGGCCATATTGTGGTCATGTCTATCCTTAGATCTCCTAGTCTATTATCTAGTGAGTTCAATTTTCTATAAATTTCTTCAATCTGATATGTGCCAAAACCTGCATCATCATTCATCTTTCTTTTCCCCTTTTTCTTGTTTAACTGATGTATCTCTTTCTTGATACTTTCTACCTCATTTTCCAGTGTTTCCATTCTAAGGAGAATATTTTCCCTCTCCTACTAGGAAGCATTGTCCTACCCTACATTACTGATGTGCAAAAGATTGTGAACCATTTCCATATCCTTGTTACTCCGAAGGACATGACCAGAGGGAGGTGGGGTCGCTTTGTGGGGTGTAGGGTTCTTATCCTTGAAGTTTTGATATTGGAAGAGTTGGTCGAGTTGGGAGTGGGTGTACTATGAAAGGGAGTGAGTGGAGTGCCAGGGGAAGTAGGAATGGAGGGGAAATTGATGAGGCAGTGCTTGTGAAGGATAAAGATGATCCCCAGTAAAGTTTCCTTCTCTTGTGCCTCGACATAATATTTTTTGCACTCAAAACCTTCTGGAAATGACACCATTGGATAGAGCTCTTTCTCAGCTTTCCAGAAAGGTAAAGTTTTCCTCCTAACTCCATGTATTTTTGAAGTTATGGCTCGGCGGAGTTTTTTGGGAAAAGTTTCCCTGAAAGGCCCGCGGCCAATGAGATGCCACCACATGGCACCTAGAGTGGTGGAGCATGGGGAAATTTTGGAAAATTTTCCAAATGACCAAAAAGGTGCAAAAATTCAAATTTTTGCCCGCCAACCCGATTTGGCCCTGTTTTGCCCTAAAACTTCAAATGGCCATATCTTTCGATCCAGAGCTCGGTTTTTCATGTTCTTTATATCAATGGAAAGATGGTGAAATTATCTACAAGATTCCAAGGTCAATTTTGCATTTTGATGGAGTTTGGAGAGAGAAAATTGAAAAACATCTCTGGCACGTGGTGATGAGCAGAAATGACGTTTCAACCACCGTTTTTAATGAAGAATGGCTCGCATTCTCTCCCAGCATGGTTAAAAATGTCAGGGAATGGGTCTGTAAGGATGCCCATGCTGTTTTGAATGCATTTTGGTCAATGATTGAACCTCTCCCATGTTTTCCCATGTTTCTCTCTCCTGGGCTCGTCCCTTGCACTGTAAAAGCTAGATTTGGCTCATTTTCAAAGTGTGGAACATTTTTGTGTATTGCAGGTCCCCTTTCTCACCTTGGAAGTGATTTTGGTGGAATATCAGACCTTTTCTAAGAGCTGCAACTTTATTTTTCCTCTCAGGTGTTGTAATGCAAGTGATTTTGATGATTAAAATAACAATACAGCCTCTGTGATTAGTTTTCATCCTCTGCCTGTGTTGTTTGGTTAATTTCTGATCCTTCATTACAATTATCAGTTTGTGCATGAGGTTCTTTGTTGCATTTTTATGGACTGTGTCAATCTGCAGAAGTAAAAATGCTCACCACTCCTTTGGTGCATCACCTATTAGCATTAGTTTTAGCTTTTTTGCATTCTCTATCTCTGTCTCCTTTGGAATTTAGGGTAGGGTTAGGAATATAGACCTCTGCAACTTGTAAGTGATAAATCTGACCAGAGGAATTGAGGAACCAACCTCTAAACTAGAGATTCCTTTCTCATTTTGCAAGTCCCACACTTGGGGAAAGGATTCAATGTTGTGCAATCACACTGGATGCTAGTATGATCAAACTAGAAATCTGATCAACATCCAGGGGGTGCTGCTGATTTGCCACAACAATTTTTTTGGCATGCCCGGTGGGACATAGAAGTCTTCATCTTCATTGCAACAAAATTGATGTGCATTTGTTGCAAGTTTCTTGCTTTAAAAGAGCTATAAATTACACATCTGGCGACTCCAAGGAAGAAGAATCAGCTGGTTTTAGCAGTGCAGACCTGAAAACTCATGAGAAGAATCACTACAAGGTCAAGAGCTGGAGAAGAAGAGGTGTTGTTTGAATATCTGCAATTATCTCCAAGAATAAGGCAAAGTGGGAGGAGAATCCAAAGGTCTCCATCTCCACCAAATAGAACTCTCTCAACTCCTCCACCTGGTAGGCCTTTCATTCAATCAACAAGGGTTCTAAGGCCAATCAGAATGGCACAAAACAACCCCTATGTCAATTTCACTAGCAACAGCCCACTTGCTCTCAATGCACAAAATCCAATCCCAGTTGCAGCATTGAAGAACATTCCATACTTCACTGGAGAAAATCAGACCACTCCTGGTGATCATGTTAAGGATATTGCTAACATTTGTGCAATCCATGAGATCAATGAGATGCAAGTTGCTGTCAAACTGCTTGGCATCTTCATTCAAAGGGAAAGCTTTGCAATGGTTCAGGAGTCTTGCCTCAGGTTCTATTCAAAATTGGAATCAGCTATGTATAGCCCTCCATGAGCAGTTTGGGGAAAAGGGAGACAACTTGTCCCTTTTGGAGCAGCTGACAACTATCAAAAGAGCTCCCAATGAGCAGCTGACTGATTTTAATTTCAGATTTCAAAGGACTTGGGAGAGAATTCCAGTGGCAGTCAGGCCAACAGCAGAAGGTGCTTTTCTTTATTACCTTAAAGCTTTAAATTCTGATATTTCTATGTTAATTCAGTCCATGGGAGGCACAACTATCCCCATTGCTTATAGCATTGCCATTAGAGCTGAAAATTGTTTGATTCAAGCTGGCAAGCTAGCTCCTAGGCCTCCAATGCCATTATTTCCAAGTTTAGAGAGCCCAAGTACTAGCCAAGTGCCTAATTTAGCTTCTATTCCCACTCCTAGAAATCAGAATTCAAGTGAAGCTTCCACTTCATCTTCTAGTGCCTCAAATGAACTTCAAGAAGTCATGAAGCAATTGCAAAATCTAGGTAATGAGCTGGTTACACTCAAAAGGCAGCAAGCTCAAGGTTTTAGACCTTCCTTCCAGCCTCAAGCTCAGCCTAACAGGCAGCCATATCAACCCCAAAGACCACCCAATCCAGCTGCAAACCTAAATCAAGCAAGGCCTCCTGCCAACAGACCATTTCAGCCCTATAATCCCAATGCTACATCTACCTCTAAAGCATTAGTGCCAGTACAAAACAATATGGCTCAAGAGTATGATTGGTGTTTCCCATGCAATGAACCTCATAACCAGTCCATGTGCTTCAACGGTGCCTTGAATCAAGCATTAATGGTGACAACAACTGGTGTGGAGGGTGAAGGTAGTCAAAGAAATGACCAGCAACAAGAAACATTCCAGCAGCAATCAGCTCCAAATGATACCACACTTGTAAACTGGCAGGCAGAAGATTTTTGTGGCATGAACCAGACAGTTTCCCAAAGTGTTGCAGCCAACACAAGGTCAAAGAGGAGAAATTTGGGTGAAGAACAGCCATTGGCCCCAAGTAATTCATGACCTTCTGTCACTCCACAAACTATTGGCAAGCAAAATGCAATCCCAAGCACACAAGGACTGCCTAAAACAGTTCCTAGGCCAACTCAAATGCCAGTTGTTGCTGCCCATATACAAGGGATGAATGTGCAGGCCAAGGGACAGCAAAAGGATACTTCATCCCCATTCAATATCATTGATCAGATGAAGAAGACAAATGTAAACATATCAATGTGGGAATCACTATCTATCCCAGGCCAAAGAGATTTGCTACAAGCTGCCATGAAGGACTGGTCAACTTCAAATCAGCAAGTCCAAATGCAAGAGAAGGTGCTCACAAATGCTGCCCAGCCTGAGGGGAATCATGGAGGACAACAAGGTAAGATGTTGAAGCCCCCTCCATTCTATGTTTCATTGATCATTGGGAACCAATTAGTACACAATTGCATGATTGATTCCGGCAAGTAGTTCAGTAATGCCCAAGCAAATAGCTGATCAGTTGGGAATTCAGTATGAAACCATATCCAAAGGGGTGGTACAATTGGATGGGACAGCAGTAACAATAGTTGGAGTGATTAAAAACTTGAGTCTTACTTTGCATGCCTGTCCCAACGTGGTTGTTTTGCAAGATGTCTCAGTAATAGACCTTCCACCACTCTTTGCCCTATGTTTGTCAAGGGATTTCATAGCTAAGATTGGAGGTTACTTGTCTGCTGATTGGTCACACATGTTGTTCAGAACAAGATATGGAACCAAAGCCACAATCAGGTCTGAACCTATTGCAAACTTTCACATTGAGCCTTACACTCCAAGTCAGATCAATACCAATTGTTCAACATTTGATCAAGAAGATTATCCAAGCACTGATGAAGCTGACACCAAGGTAGGAAGCATCCCAGATTTGACTCTTGATGAATGGGCAAGCAAGGTGCATGCTTTTGATCCTTATCAAGAAATAGAAGAATCTGAGTTAGGAGTCTATTGCATGCATGAAGAAAATCAGCCTATTCCTAGCATCACCAAGCCAGACCACAAGGATGACAATGAGGTATGGCAGTTGTTTTTTGATGGATCAAGGAGTAGACAAGGTGCAGGAGGGGGAGCCATGCTTGGTTTCACCTCAAGGAGTTAAGTATTATTCAGCTTTTAGATTTCAGTTTGCATGCTCTAACAACACTGCTGAATATGAAGCCTTGGTGCAAGGACTGCATTGGGCAATCAAGAGAGGATAAAGAACTTGCAAGTCTTTGGTGACAGTGAGTTGATTGTCAACCAAGTTAAGGGGCAGCATGCTGTCAAGAATAATCTACTCAAGTGCTACAAGAACAGGGTGTGGGACCTCATTGAAGATTTTGAGGGCTTTAGCATAAAATCCATTCCTAGAAAAGAGAACCAAGCTGCTGATAGGCTTGCAGCAGTTGGGCAGCCTTTGACGTTGTGGAGAGCATTCAAAAGGACAAGGTACAGCCAAACATCCATGTGATTGTGAGGCCTTCAGTGCCGGACAACAATGTAAGTTGGCAAGTATTTGAAAATGATCAGCAAATCATCCATTTCTTGCAAGAAGAGGCTGAGTTCTCAGCCAAAAATCAGGAAAAGTTGGAGCAGCAGTATGGTGACCAGGTGGTGCAGCTGAGAACCAACAAACTACCAAAGGGGCTTATTACTTTGGAGTCCATTTTCAATCCTAATGATCAGTTTAGGAAGGAGAAAGCAAACATCCAAGTGAAGGAAGAAGATTCAGTGTCCATCTCGGTAGGAGAAGGCAAATCACTCCAAGTTGGCAAGATGACAACTGAGCAAGAAAGGTATGAGTTTATACAACTTTGTCAAGAATTCCCTGATGTGTTTGCTTGGAGCTATGAAGATTTGAAAGGTTTCAATCCCGAGTTAGCTCAACACACCATTGAATTGGATCCAAATACTAAGCCCATCAGGTAGAAACAAAGGCCAGTCAACCCCCACATGGAGCCTCTCATGAGAAAAGAATTGAATAAGTTGATAGAATCAAGAATCATATTCCCTATCAAGCATTCTAGTTGGGTTGCCAACTTGGTTCCAGTCAGAAAGAAGAGTGGGGAAATCAGATTGTGTGTTGACTTCAGAGATTTGAATAGAGCATCTCTCAAGGATCATTATCCACTTCCTTCCATGGAGCAGATTTTACAAGTTGTTGCTGGCCCGAGAGGTTTTCACTACTTGATGGCTATTCAGGGTATAATCAGATTATGGTGAAGGAAGAAGATCAGTTCAAGACAGCCTTTACAACTAAATGGGGAACTTATGCATACAGGAAAATGCCATTTGGGCTGTCCAACGCCGAGCTACCTTCCAAAGAGCAATGGACATGGCGTTCAAAGGTTTGATTAACAACATAGTGCTGATATATCTTGATGATATCACTATTTTTTCAAAAAATACAGCAGACCACCTCTCTCATTTGAGACAAGTGTTCCAAAGGTGCAGAAGATTTGGAGTCTCCTTGAATCCTAAAAAATGTATTTTCTTAGCTCATGAAGGAAAGCTCCTTGGTCACATTGTCTCCAAAGAAGGATTAGCAATTGATCCAGAAAGAGTTGAAGCCATAAGAGCACTACCATTGCCAAGCCACAAGAAGGCCCTCCAGAGTTTCTTGGGGAGAATAAATTTTGTTCGGAGGTTTGTCCCAGATTTTGCAGCCCTTGTCAAGCCCATCACCAAGATGTTAAAGAAAAGCATGGCTTTCAAATGGACAACAGAAGGCAAGGAGAGTTTTGAAGCAATCAAAGAAGCCATCTCTCAAGCCCCAACTCTCATCAACCCGGATTTCTCCAAGGATTTCATCCTCTATGCATTTGGGGGTGATGATACTATCTCTACAATTTTGGTACAATAGAACAAGGACAATGATGAGCAGCCAATTGCTTTCTTCACCCAATCTGGAGGACTATGAGGTGAGATATTCTTTCATTGAGAAGCATGTTCTTGTAGTAATCAGGAGCTTGAAGAAATTCAAGCATCTAGTTTCAAACAATAAGGTCCAATTGTTGGTTTCTCATGCGGGAGTTAAAGACTTCCTCCTCAACAAAGACTTGAATGAAAAGAGAGCAGGTTGGATTACTCGTGTCATGGAGTATGACATAGAGATCAAGGTCACCAAGTTGGTCAGAGGAAAAGGACTTGTGTGAGCAGCTGATTTTGAGCAAGCAAAAGGAAGCATGCAATGAGAAAGAGACTGTTTTGAAGTTGCAAGACAACCATGAGCAAGGAAGCACTCAAGAGGAAAATAATGGTGTCCCCACTCCTTGCTGGACCCAAAGTATAATGCACTTCCTAAGCATAGGCCTATGCCCTCCAGAGATGAACAAGACCCAAAGAAGACACTTCAGATTGCAGGCTGTCCCATATGCCCTTGTTGATGGTGTCTTGTTCAAAAGAGATGTGAATGGAGTACTGCTGAGATGCATTGGTACAAATCAGATTCATAGGATGTTGGAAGAGTTCCATGGTGGACCAGCTGGTGGTCATTTTGCACCAAGAGTGACAGCTCTAAAGATCATGAGGGCTGGCTATTATTGGCCCAAGATTTTCAATGATTGTTATGCATGGATCAAGAGGTGCAAGAATTGTGCATTCTTCACAGGTAAAGAGAGGCTAGCTGCCCTTCCATTGCATCCAATTTCAGTTGACCAGCCATTCATGCAATGGGGTTTAGACTTCATTGGAGTCATTAATCCCAATTCAAGCCAAGGGCACAAGTGGATTTTAACAGCCACAGATTACTTCACTAAGTGGACTGAAGCAGTAGCACTCAAGGAAGCAAATGAATCTAGCATCCTAGACTTCTATGAGGGAATAGCAACCAGATTTGGTGTACCTGCTACAATAATATCAGATAATGCATTGGCATTCATCGGGTCCAAGGTGACTGAATGGGCTGTCAAGAATGGGATCTACCTAAGTACTTCATCAAACTATTACCCCCAGGGTAATGGCCAGGCTGAATCTACAAACAAGAACTTGTTGAGGATCATTAAGAGGACTCTTGATGAAAATCAGAGGTCTTGGCATACTAAATTGAAATCAGCTTTATGGGCTGATAGGATAACTCCTAAAAGATCTACAGGTAACTCTCCATTCAGGATTGTTTATGGGAGAGAGGCAATTTTGCCCATATCACTTGAGTTGCCAACATTGGAACTCATGAAACAGTTGGAGTTGTTGGAGTTTGAGCCCATGGAAGTTAGATATGCAGAATTGATGGAGCTCCAAGAAATCAGGAATCAGGCATCCCAAGCAATGGAGAAGGATCAGGCTTTGATAAAGAAGACCTTTGATAGAAAGGCCAAGAATAGATCCTTCCAAGTTGGAGATCTAGTGTTAAAATGGGATGCAGACAGAGCAAAACCGGGAAGGCATTCAAAATTTGATGCCATTTGGAGTGGCCCATACATGGTCACAAAGTGTAAGGACAACAATGCCTTCCAATTGTCTTCATTGGATGGCGAAGAACTACAGATTCCAGTCAATGGGATCCATCTAAAGCATTGCTACTAAAGGGAAATTCTCCACCTTGTAAATATTAGCTTAGGTTTTCATTCCTCCAAGTGCTTGTGCACATTGTTTTGTTGTAGGTTAGTTTTTCTTTCCCTAAGTGCTTTGGCACAGGCTTGTTGTTCCTGGGAATGTGTTTGCAGGCCTTGCTCCATCAGGTGATATTCCATGTTCCTCCTTGCAACGTTCTAGTCAGTTGGGGTATCAGATAGAAAATCAGGTGACTCCATGCCCAATGGATTGCTTCAGGAAACTGGTAACTTCATCCAAAGGTGATGACCCCTCTGAGTCGCCAAAATTGTTATCCAAAATGTGCCCCCTGCTCATTTTGTGGCTAACTCCCTTTCATCTTTCCTTCTCTTGTGCCTCAGACATAATATTTTTCTTTTTAGGCACTCAAAACCTTCTGAAATGACACCATTGGATAGAGCTCTTTCTCAACTTTCCAGAAAGGTAAAGTTTTCCTCCTAACTCCATGTATTTTTGAAGTTATGGCTCGGCGGAGTTTTTTGGGAAAAGTTTCCCCTGAAAGGCCCACGGCGGCCAATGAGATGCCACCACGTGGCACCTAGAGTGGTGGAGCGCGGGGAAATTTTGGAAAATTTTCCAAATGACCAAAAAGGTGCAAAAAAATTCAATTTTTGCCCGTCAACCCGATTTGGCCCTGTTTTGCCCTAAAACTTCAAATGGCCATATCTTTCGATCCAGCTCGGTTTTTCACGTTCTTTATATCAATGGAAAGATGGTGAAATTCTCTACAAGATTCTGGGTCAATTTTTCATTTTGATGGATTTTGGAGAGATAAAATTGAAAAACATCTCTGGCACGTGGTGATGAGCAAAAATGACGTTTCAACCACCATTTTTAATGAAGAATGGCTCGCATTCTCTCCCAGCATGGTTAAAAATGTCGGGAATGGGTCTGTAAGGATGCCCATGCTTGTTTTGAATGCATTTTGGTCAATGATTGAACCTCTCCCATGTTTTCCCATGTTTCTCTCTCCTGGGCTCGTCCCTTGCACTGTAAAAGCCAAATTTGGCTCATTTTCAAAGTGTGGAACATTTTTGTGTATTGCAGGTCCCCTTTCTCACCTTGGAAGTGATTTTGGTGGAATATCAGACCTTTTCTAAGAGCTACAACTTTATTTTGCCTCTCAGGTGTTGTAATGCAAGTGATTTTGATGATTAAAATAACAATACAACCTCTGTGATTAGTTTTCATCCTCTTCCTGTGTTGTTTGGTTAATTTATGATCCTTCATTACAATTATCAGTTTGTGCATGAGGTTCTTTGTTGCATTTTTATGGACTGTGTCAATCTGCAGAAGTAAAAAATGCTCACCACTCCTTTGGTGCATCACCTATTAGCATTAGTTTTAGCTTTTTGCATTCTCTATCTCTGTCTCCTTTGGAATTTAGGGTAGGGTTAGGAATATAGACCTCTGCAACTTGTAAGTGATAAATCTGACCAGAGGAATTGAGGAACCAACCTCTAAACTAGAGATTCCTTTCTCATTTTGCAAGTCCCACACTTGGGAGAAGCACTAATATTTTTTTGGGTAAAATTTAATACTAACAATACAAATCCGACACCTTATTTAATCGCTAGCCCTAGACTTTTATTTAGTCTACACCCCTTTTAAATTAATTGTATTTCCCCCTTTTAATTTATTTACCCACTCACACATTTTAATTTTACTTCCCATTCACATTAAAGTTTATCCATGACCTAAAAGAAGTAGGGTTAATTGTGGACCCTAGGATCAAAGAGATCTCAACCCTAGATCTTACTTTTCCTAAAATTTCCCTAGCACATCTTTATCTAAACTTCTTTTCTTTCTTTTCTCTTTCATTTTCTTCATTTTGTAATTTGCAGGTTTGGGAGAGGCCATGAATGGTCATGAAGAGATTCTAAGTTTCTCTTGTACTTTCTTATTGATCGTGTTTACTTACATTACAAAGTTATGATGGAGGAGATTCTTCTCAAGGATTGTTTCCTCCTTTCAATGGTTTGGGAGAGAACCCATGGTTTCCATTCTTGATTGTTTTTTTCTTTTACTTGGTTAAATTCTTCTACTAGATGAAGATCTAGTCAGTGGGTATGTATATTATACCATTTGTAAATACAAAAGCATATATATATATATATATATATATATATATATATATATATATATATATATATATATATATATAAACAATCAAAGTAACCATGTGTATTTCACATAAAGGAGATCTTGTATTAAAATTGTAGGGTTTATATGGTACATTCAGGATCGGCCGCAAGAAGAGAGATGTATGTGACGACAGGTGTGGGATTTGGATTGAGGCAGAGGTGGACAAGCCCATGTGGAGGTGGGAGGAGAAAACCAGCAGAAGGGAGTGTGGTGGTGGTGGAAATGGAAAGGAGTTGGCCACAGATTTGGAGAGAGAAGGGGCCAACATAGAGGTGGATGCGCGGGGAAGATGTTCGGTGACTACGCAGAGAGTGGGTGAGGAACACAATGGGGTGTGGAGCCGTGTGGAGTGGAAGGAAGGCTACGAAGAGAGTGGCAGAGGAGTGGGAGTCGGTGGAGGGAGGTGGTGAGGAGGCAGCATGACTAAGCAAGATGTGGGGAGATCGGTGTAGGTAGGTGGAGGGTGAAGCGGTGGTGGGTATGTAGATGGGGGGAGGGGTTCGAACCTCCCCATTTTCTTTCCTTATAAAATATTTTAAAAAAACAATTCCAGCTTTGCTTTCCACCACAACTCTATGCAATAATATTTGTTTCGAGTTTAATTACAATTTAATATTATATTTATAAATGTATTTATATGTACAAATATATATATATATATATATATATATATATATATATATATATGGTTTATTTCTATATAATAAATATCTGATGTTATAGATTTGTGACATATAATATATATCTATATTATAATTATATAAGATATAATACATTTATATTACAATGAAAAGAGCATATGATAAGTTATACCTTAAATACTATTGATCGTTAGTATCAAATATAACAAAATTTATTCCTTTATTAATATGTAAAAAATTAAGATCCTAACATAGATCAATAGTAAATGACAACTCTGTTTAACACTGTACATACCAATATATACCTATTAAGATGAATATTGACTAAGTGTTAAAAGGATTTGTAACCAAAACAATACAACTAAAGGGAGATTGGAATGTATCTAGTAAATTTGCAAGAAGGAATACATGCTCAATATTAAGTTTCTAATAAAATCAAATCTTTAAGTTTTTTTTTTTTTTTTTTTTACATGGAAGAGAGCAACCACTTTCATTCCATTTCAAAGATCAACCTCAAGTACCAAAATTAGAACTAGATTATTTTCCAATGTTCTTCTCAAAATATTTTAGAATAAAGACATTTAAAGATTTTTTGAAACAAAATTTCACTAAACATTCTTTCTTTAAAAAATGGATTTCCCTCACATTCATATTAAATGGACATACTTTTATAAACCAAGTTTAGAGGGCACAATCAAAATGATTTCCAAAATTTAAAGTGACAAGAGACTCCAACTAAACTACCCATTTGAGCTCCAACTTCGAATGCTTTACAAGAATCCAACTCCAAGAGAACAAGGCTTGTTTAACCACCCAACCTTTAGGCATCATTACATGCCTTTCCAAGGTTGGAAGACATGCTAGCCTCCCCCAAGCCCATGGGAGAGAGAGCTAGCTTCCACAACTTTGTGCACAAGATTTAGGGAGACAAACACCACAATACACTTTCACATACAAGACAAGACCATGCACTAAGAAAAACACAACATTTAGCAAATAAAGAAAGGAGGAAAAACATATTCATCCTCCAAATGGGGGGAAGAGAAGATGAGATACCCAAAAGTGCCAAAGGTGTGGTCCAACCATAGGATGCACACTAAAAAATTCTTCAACCTCCTTATTCCTCCAAGTCAACAAACCCTCCTTATTTCTCCACCCATTCACCTAAATCCTTCTTGGGAGGATTTTCAAACCCATTGGGTTTCCTCTCCAAGAATGGGGAAGGGGTTCAAACCATATGAACCACCTTCCCACCTCAAACCATATGAGGGGAGTAAAAAAACCTACATGGCTTGCCCATCAAGCCATGAGGTTTGAGAGGGAAAATCCCTCTCTCTTCCCCAAAAACTCCAACATCCATCAAACCATATGATGGATGGAGAAAAAAAATAAAACAACATACTTAAGCAACAAACCATACAAGCAACTAAAACAAACATTCCAACTATAAGCAAGCTAAGATCTAACAAAAACATACAACATAAAATGAGCTCAAGAGCCTACCTCCAAGAGCTCTCCAAAAAAAAATTTTTCAAACTTTTCTTCCTCAAGCAATTCTCTAGCTCCAAAATCCTCAAGCACCAAGCCAATGCTCCAAAAAAATGAACCAAAAGTTCCTTTCTCCTCCATGAGGGAGAATTTGAAGAGAAGCCAATAATTTTCCTCACAATGAGGGGGTGACATGTGTCACCCCTCTCTCTCCTCAAGTCAAAGATTCTCAAAATAAAAGAGAGAAAAGATAAATTAGCTTTTAACACCCTTCTCCCAAATTACCCAAAATGAAAATAAAACAAACTTGTGCAACTTTTAACAAACACACATACCAATCCATCTTACATGGATGGTGACCAAAGAGAGGAAAAATGGGAGGGAAACTCCCTCTATGCCTTGAAATTAAGCCCCCTACCTATTAGGTAGGGTCCAAGGGCTTATTTTCATGCTAAGTGAACTCCCAAACTAAAAAGGGTCACTTAAAATGCCTAAAATAACCAAATTTCGGGTTTGGCACATTTGGGCACAAGTGTAGAGGATGTGGGGCCCACCCAAGGGTTCACATGTGACCCTAATCCCCTCTAATTAATACAAAATTAACCAAACACAAAACTTAATGCAAGTGGGGACCATTAAGCCCCCAAACCAAGTTTACTTAACGAAAAAGCACAACCTAAACACAAATTAATTTTACATGACATACTACATTACAAATGAGGGTCACTCATGGTGCCCAAAATAATGAAATCTATACTAAGGCCTCAAACAATAAACACGGTTAGGACTTAGCCCCATGTAAGGCCACTTGTGCAAAATTTTGTGTAGCTTCCCTAAACCCATGTTCTCCTGTGACTTGTCACCTGCACACTCATTGCACACATTAAACGCACTTTTCCAATACAAGAGTAAACTAACTACTCAATAAGTGAATCAGTTCAAACATGTAAATTAAGGATATCACAACATCAACGTGGAATGCAAAAATCTCTCACAATTCATCATACGTTAGGTATACAATACATAAAAAAATGTCATATCACCATGCCATCATGTATCCTCATCAGCAAATCAAATACTTTATAAAATCAAGATATGTGACTAAACTAAGTATCCAACATATATCAATTAGGCCCAAATCACATAGAAAAGTGTTAGTATCCACAACCTCAAATAAAATGTGTCAATCTACTAATCTAGTCAAATTGGTGCTACGCCCCAAATCACCATACATGTCCATGAAGGCAAACCAACATATCATAATGTCCAAAATATGTCAAAATCCATGTTAAGTCATAACTATGGTTTAAGAATTCAGCAGATAATAGAGGCTAGAAAATGTGGGCACTACATCCCCCTCTCCTAAAATTAGACTTCCTCCTAGAAGTCACTGGAAGAGGTAGGGATAAGATTTTACGAGGTATCACATCGTATCATGCGATTGTTGGACACAACAAGCATGTCCCACCAATTCAAACTTGGTCAAGTACTAAGTGTTTCTCTTACTTAGATTAATTTTAATTAAAGGAATTTATTTCTTCCAAGGAACTATTATCAATCCTCATTGTCTAAAACCTCTAAAAGATCACACGTAGTGTAATTCCAACATTAAGGTCATTTTAAAGGAACTAAAATATTTTATTTTGAAAATTGTCTTAACAACATGTCTCTTAAAACACAACATGGTCCAAGAACAAGTATATCTCAAATAGGATAATGTTAACCAAGGAGAATTGTATAAACCGAATTCATTTGCCTCATCATCTAACTTTCCTATAAGGGTCCAAATAAGAGGATGTACAACATAAGGTCTAAAATTAAAGGAAAAATAATGATGGGTGAGTGAAGAGAACAAAAATGTTGTTTTAAAAGGAATTAAAAAAATTTTTATATTAGTTATATGAACCCACTCAAGGGAACTATCCAAGGTGTCACAAATACCACACAATAAGAGAGAAAAGGTTCCAAGTTCCATGTGGTTTCATCTACTAACTCATCATTACTCTAAATTTTGAAAAAAAATGGTTCACGAGTCTTTTTTTTTTTTTAAATAGTTCAATTATCATCCATTATTCACTAAGGTCAAGGATGAAGATTCACATAATACCAAGCATAGTTAAAGGTGTTGACTTAATTTGGCCATTATTTTTATGGTCACTAAATGATAGTATTAAAAAAATTGTGGGTGAAATATATATATATATATAACTACTAGGTTAGGATTGGTTTCTAGTTTGGTTTCCAAAGTTTCATAGTATGTACCATTTTTCTAGAACATTTCAATTCCGAGCCAAGATTGCTTTAGAAGTCTCATAAACAAAATTGAATTTATTATTGTTTATAATTTTTTATATATAGTTCTCACTATGACAAAGCAATTTTAGAACTTTCTATGCCCCAAACAAGCCATAATTCTTAATGAAACAACAAACCACAAATTTCTAGTTCAATACGATATAAGAAAAGTTTTACTTAAATTTTATCGTTTCTTAATTACTATAATCAAAAGAAAACATGAATGAGTTACACAAAAAAAATCCATTTAAAGAGAATGTTTCCCAAATCTTATCAACATACTTATGAAAATTACAATATACCACCATGATGGGATGCAAAAATTTTCCGTTCATACTTTCCTCAAGCATACAAGATCAACACTCATTTTCCTTTAAGGAAAGGTAAGGTCTAATTCTTCTCAAGATATGGACTTATGTTAACTTTTACTTAACAATTATTTGGTCGTAATTTGGCCCATTAGGTCGCAAGAGAAAAAATATAAAATACACTTATTAACTAGGGTTGAATCCATTTTACACAAAGAAATTTGAATTTCACCACTCTATTGAGTGGTAATAGCAAATGGAATCATGTTTTAAAGAGTACCCCAAAACAATTCCAATATATATATATATATATATATAATATATATATTATAAAACTAGTGTTTATACTGATTACAAAGGACGTCTTTACCCACGTAGGTGGGTGGAAAGATTAGTTAGTCATTATTGTTAGTCCTTGTAATAAGGGTTTACATCATTTATCTTATAATAAGATACTAAGAGTTTTCTATGTGAATGAAATCTTATAAAAGAGTTTCCTAAGAGTCCAATAGCCAAAGGCATATCTGATTTGTGAGATCATCGCAATCATTCTATCATTCATATTAACTTTCTCACCTAAAAATTTAGGGAGACAAAACAATACCTAAGTTACTTACAAAATTCCAACCATTTAGTGTGTAAACCATATGAATATCACAAGACAAGATTAGTAAACATCACCTATCCCATTTGAAGCAATAGTTTTAGGATCACCTCAATTTTAACTTTTTTTTAAGGGGTAACAATGATAACATTGTTTATCCAACCAACGTTGTTTAATTATATATTTGATGAGTTTTCCAAATTACATATAATTACACATTTCTATTGTTGTTTATAAGGTATATGTACACAATTGTGCTTATAGATATTATATATATATATATATATATTTTATGTGGATTACGAAACATTACATTCACCCTTATTGGACCACATTAATAGTTCTTTCACAATCAACACCATCATCGTTACACCATAATGCCTAACCAAGAAAGTATTCAACACTAATTCATTTTATTTTATTTTCTTTCCAGAGAGAGAGAGAATGAAAGATCGTTGTTATATTATATATATATATATATAATAATTTAATTTTTTTGCATGACCATTGTTCTTCTAAGTCCATGAATTGAGGTTAGAAAGAGGGTGATTCCCTTATTTCTACACGTAAGTAAAAGTATTATAAACATGATTAACTAAGAACATTTTAAATCAACTTGAGGAGAGTTAAATCACATGTGTACTTACTAAGGTAAGAAGGTTTTAACCAAGTTACATATGCAACAAAACTTAGTAAGTGGTTATGGTATGAGATAGGTTTTATCGAGTTCCAAAAGGATTAAGAAAATAACTAGATCATTTCCGAAGTTAACTCTAAAATTTATACCAAGAGCTTTGATGAGAATTTGGAGTTTGTGAAAACTAGATTCATTTTATAATAGCACAATGTATTCCTACGTTACGTGAAGAGGATAAATTAGCTAAGAAATATCACTTCAAGCAACACCACCATATAATAAAAAGAGGCACTAACTTTCTTTCCCTTTATCATTTATTGTTTAGAGAGAAGTTAGCAATTATTTTCATCCAATTATACTTAATTTTAAATCACAATTTTGAAAAGGAAACAACAAGAACATAAGATCATTTGGTAAATTTCCTTATAAAAGGGTTATAAAACTAAGATTAGCAACATAAACAAGAGGAGTAGAAATTATTTCAAATTTCATAGTAATGAAATTTCAAGACGTGGAAGACTATTTTATCACATTGGGTGGTTTTATACAAGATACAATTATTTATTTTACACCCATACCAAAAGGGTTTTGTTAGATCTAAAGAGGTGCCTCTAACATGGCGGTTGAGATTCCCAAGAAACAATGGATCACTAGACAAGAAGCAACCAACCAAATGCCATAAACCTATTCCTTATATCAAGGTAACAATTCTACATTCTTATATCTTGACCTACTTCTTATTTACAAAACCAACAACTAGACCTTTTCGATGTCCAAAAAGATCATCCTAACCAAGGCCGTTAGCATTCAAAAATGACTTGTTGCACAAAATTTATTTTGGGTCTTAGCATTCAACCTAGAAACACATAGCTTAAAACAATAACCATATTATAACATGTTTCACCCTCCAAAGGTGTCCTAAGAAATCTATTTGTTTATTAAGACCTAATTTTCTTGTTCTACGATCTAGAGAAAATGGCTACAAAAGGAGCCTACCAAAACAAGTACCCAACACCCAAATGGTGAAACAAAGCTTCCAGTCAATTCTCTATTATACATAGAGTCAATCAAGATGTACATTTCTAAAAACTTGGTGAATAGGTTTCAAATGGAAGCACCTTCTCGGAGCCAACTATTAGAGTTTTACTATTGCATTTCAACATATTTTTTTAGTGAAAATTGGCTACAAAATGGGTCTTGAAAACAAATGATCCCAACTCAAAATGAGTTCTAAAAACTTGAATCAATTCTCCTATATATAGAGAACCCGACACAACTTACAAAATGAAAAACTAATGACTAAAACTCTAGTTATGACCTATATTTCCGGAGCTAATTAATGTTATTTACAAGTTTGTGTTTTGAACAAAAACGTCTAGAGACCTCCTAAACACACTTGGAAAAAATAACTCTCTATTCCTTTTTCGAATCTAATCATTGCAGACACAATGGACATGGAGAAATACTACATGTTAGAAGTCAAAATTTTAATTTCCTACTAACGCTCTCTAATTTACAGTCCAAACCCAAAATGATTTTGCTTAAATTTAAGTTGTTGTCCCAAACAAAAATGTGATTAAATGAGCTCAAAAATGATTTTAACTATATGATCAAATGATCTTAAAAGTTGGGTTTAAAGGTTGATGTGACTTCCCATGTCACTAGAGAACAAGATTATCCAAATCGATCACCACTATGGGGACCAAGGAGCCATTTTGCACACGTTATTTTACTAACGAATTTTCTTAACTTTTACTAGTTGTTTTAAACAAATTAGGTGATCAAAATTTGTACCACCTATTGTGTTAGCAAACATATTACTCCATGTAGTTACTCGAGAGATACTTGACCCATGGAATGGTTTAGTGGAAACGATTTTAATTGTTTTACTTTTAATGTTATAAAAACATTAATAACCAATTAAATGTTTTACCCAGAGAGTGTCCGCATGTGCGAAACCATCGCTCTGATACCAAATGTAATGCCCCACCTCTGGGACACCGAAAAACACCAATAAGTCACTAAAAATTTGGGTAATTTTTTTTTTTTTAATAAATACTAACAATACAAATCCAATTCCCAATATTATTTATTTAAACTAAATTGATTTACCCAATTACTTAATCACCAGCCCAAAACAATTTTATTTATTTAATTATCATTTGATTTAACTAGGAACACCCTAATAAGAGTCTACACCCCTTTTTAAATTAATTAGATTTCCCCCTTTTATTTTATTTACCCACACACACCTAAAAACTTTATTTCCCATTCCATTAAAAATATACCCATGATTTAAAAGTATTAGGGTTAATTGTGGACCCTAGGATCAAATGAGATCTCAACCCTTGATCTAAATTTTTCCCTAAACTTGCCCTAAATCTTTATAAACTTTTTATTTTCTTTTTTCCCATTTTCTTCATTTTTTTTTTCATTTTGTTTTTTGAGTCACCATGCCAGGATCTGAGGAGAGAGCTTGAAGAGATCTGGATGATCTTAATCTCCCATCATTATGGAGGATATTTTATTTTTATTTTTTTTTTATTTTTTGTATTCATTTTCATTTCTTTTTTTTTTTTTTTTTTAAATTATACCCATATTGATTTTATTAATTTAAAATGATGGAATTTATATATTTTATATGGATATCAATTTTACATATATATATATATATATATATATATATATATATATATATATATATATATATATATGATTTTCAGAGATATGGATTGTATTAAAATTTGTTTTTTTTAATGTGGAAATTGCATGGAAGAAAGGATCAGGGAAGTTAATGTGAAGTGTGGGGATGTGGGGGGGTGTGGGCATTTGCAGATTTTTAGGAAGGGAGGCCACATTTTGGAATGGAGTGGTGGAGGAGAGATGGATGGTGCGTGTGTGGAGGAAGGGAGAGGGTACGTGGGGAGGGGAAATGGCAAGGGGGTGGGAGGGGTGGAGGGTAATGGATGGGTTGGGTGAGAGGAGGAGGGGGAGGTGGGGTGTGGGTGTGGGGAGGGGTTAAAGGGAGGAAGGTGTGGGGCTATGGGGGGTGGGGAGTGGGAGGGTGGAGGTGGAGTGGTGAGAGCAGTGGTGGGGGTGTTGGGATGGGGGGAGGTTTAAACCTCCCCATTTCTTTCCCTTTTAAAATTTTTAAAACAAAATAAAACTTCCATGCCTTTTTTCCCCATTTTTTTTTTAATTAAAAATTTTTTTTTTTATATATAATTTAATATATATATATATATATATATATATATATATATATATATATATATTTATATATAATATATATTTTATAATATATTTATAAAATAATATATATCATATTATAATATATATCCAATATATATAATATATATTATATAAAATAGCATATATATATTATACTTAAATAAATTATAAATCATATGAAATATAACTAAATTAATTCATGTATTAATATGTAAATACTTAAAATTTTAACATAGTTCAATAGTGAATGACAACTTATATTAAACATGTACATATATTTCTTATTCATTTATTATTATATATGTATATTTATATAATAAACTATTTCACAACCAATGTTAAAGAAGACCATTCCAAGTTATGAATTCAATAAAGCATGTTTAGTCTTATTGTGAAGTATGGAAACTCACCACTTTCTTCCAATATATACCTATTAAGATGAATATTGATTAAGTGTTGAAAATAATTTGTAGCCAAAATAATTCAACTAAGGGGATATTTGGAATGTATCTCAAAAATTTGCAAGAAGGAAACATGCTCAAAATTAAATTTAAAATTTCTAATAAAATCAAATCTTTAAGTTTCTCATGGAAAAGAGAAAACTATTTTCATTCCATTTCAAAGATCAACCTTCAAGCACCAAATTAGAACTAGATTTATTTTCCAATGTTCTTAATAAATAAATATTTCAGATTTTTTCCAAACAATTACGATATCAATAAAGTAATATTTTTTTTTTTAAAACATATTTCAATAAACAATCTTTCCTTTCAAAATGGACTTCCATCATTTTCATATTAAATGGATCATTCATTTTACAACATAATGCTTTTCAAGTAACTTGAGATCACAATCACACCATGATTTCAAAATGTTTATAATACATAAGAGTTCAACATTCAAGTTCTCATTCCAAGAATGAAGCAAGGTCACAACTACAAATGTTACTCAAGATTACAAAGTAAATTTCCAATCTCAAAGAGGATACTTTCCAAGAAAAAGGAACTTTCCAAATAGCCACATTCAAGAGATTACAATGAGAGTAATATCCACACAAAGGAAGAAGGACACAAGAGAAACCAAAGTGACAAGAGACTCCAACCAAACTACCCACTTGAGCTCCAACTTTGAATGCTTTACAAGAATCCAACTCCAAGAGAACAAGGCTTGTTTAACCACCCAACCTTTAGGCATCATTACATGCCTTTCCAAGGTTGGAAGACATGCTAGCCTCCCCCAAGCCCATGGGAGAGAGAGCTAACTTCCACAACTTTTGCACAAGATTTTAGGGAGACAAACACCACAATATTTTCACATACAAGCCAAGACCATGCACTAAGAAAAAACACAACATTTAACAAAATAAAAGAAAGGAGGAGAAAACCATATTCATCCTCACAAATGGGGAAGAGTAGATGAGATACCCAAAAGTTCCATAAGGTGTGATCCAACCATAGGATGCACATAAAAATTTCTTCACAACCTCCTTATTCCTCCAAGACAACAAACCCTCCTTATTTCTCCACCCATTCACCTAAATCCTTCTTGGGAGGATTTTCAAACCCATTGGGTTTCCTCTCCAAGAATGGGGAAGGGGTTCAAACCATATGAACCACCTTCCCACCTCAAACCATATGAGGGGAGTAAAAAGAACCTACATGGCTTGCCCATCAAGCCATGAGGTTTGAGAGGAAAATCCCTCTCTCTTCCCCAAAGAACTCCAACATCCATCAAACCATATGATGGATGGAGAAAAAAAAATAACAACATACATACTAATACAAAAAACCATACAAGCAACAAAAACACATTCCAACTATAAGCAAGCTAAGATCTAACAAAAAACATACAACATAAAATGAGCTCAAGAGCCTACCTCCAAGAGCTCTCCAAAACAAGATTTTCCAACTTTCTTCCTCAAGCAATTCTCTAGCTCCAAAATCCTCAAGCACCAAGCCAATGCTCCAAAAAAATGAACCAAAAATTTCCTTTCTCCTCCATGAGGGAGAATTTGAAGAGAAGCCAATAATTTCCTTTCCAATGAGGGGGTGACATGTGTCACCCCTCTCCTCACTAAGTCAAAGATTCCCCCAAAATAAATAAAATATAAAAACATAAATTCAAATTTTAACACTCCTTCTCCCAAATCACCCAAAATGAAAAACAAAACAAATTGTGCAATTTTTACACAAACACATACCATTCCAACAAATGGATGGTGACCAAAGAGAGGGAAAATGGGAGGGAAACCCCTTTTTCCTTGAAATTAAGCCCCCCTACCCCATAGGTAGGGTCCAAGGACCTAATTTCATGCTAAGTGACTCCCAAACTAAAAGGGAGGTCACATGAAATGTCATAAATAAGCCCAATTCGGGTTTGGCACTTTTGGGCACAAGTGTAGAGGATGTGGGGCCCACCCAAGGGTTCACATGTGACCCTAATCCCCTCTAATTAATACAAAATAAACCAAACCCAAAACTTAATGCAAGTGGGACCATTAAGCCCCAAACCTAATTTACTTAACAAAAATAAAAACATTCTAAACAAATAAACTTTACATGACATATTACATCTCATATGAGGGTCACTCATGGTGCCCAAAATACAATCAAACTATACAAGGCCTCAAACAATTAACATGGTTAGGACTTAGCCCCGTGGGCCGCTTGTGCACAATTTGTGTAGCCACCCTGAAACCCACGTTCTCCTATGACCTGTCACCTACACACTCATTGCACACATTAAACACACATGTCCAATACAAGAGTAAACTAACTACTCACTAAGGTGAATCAGTTCAAACATGTAAATTAAGGATATCACAACATCAATATGGAATGTACAATCTCACACAATTCATCATATGTTAGGTATTGTAATACATAAAAATGTCATATCACCATGCCATCATGTATCCTCATCAACAAATCAAATACTTTATAAAATCAAGATATGTGACTAAACTAAGTATCCAACATATATCAATTAGGCCCAAATCACATAAAAGTGTTAGTATCCACAACCTCAAATAAAATGTGTCAATCTACTAATCTAGTCAAATTGGCGCTACACACCCCAAATCACCATACATGTCCATGCAATTTTTTCAGTGCAAATTACTTAAATTTGACACATTGACTTGGGATACCAACATATCATAATGTCCAAAATATGTATCAAGTGATAAATTACATACTTTAGGTTTCTACAAGGTGTAGGACCTCCTGGATGGTGGTATAAGACCAAATGAGTGTGATACTCCTATGATCATCCTCTTTGTTACAATTTCTTAATGTTAAGGTTTAGGTTTTATATGAAATTGTTTAGTCTTGTTTCTTAGACTTTGTTCTAAGATGTTTTAGGCCCACTGTGACTCTCTAGGCATGCTTGCATACTACCTTATTTTTTGTGAATGGTTTGTACTATTTTTATTTGGAGTAATATATATCTATTGCATAAAAAGAGGATTTTATCAAAGGGTTGTAGTATAATGGAAGTGGAAATTTTGGGACTAAATACACCAATTTATGGGTTAAGATATATATAAAAGTATATATGCCTAAATATACTATTCTTATGTGTTTACATAAATTTTGAATAGTGATTCAAACCCACAACCCGTGTTTTATTAGTGTAAGTGTTTACTAACTCAACTACAAGGAAGTAAGCGTCTTTGAAGCACATTCCAAATATTTGAAAGTAAGTATTTATTTGACTTTTTGACCGACACATGTGGCATATATGGATGATATGTATTACTATATATCTTAACACATAAATAAGTACGTCCACTCACCACATTAAGCGCGATCTACAATTTAATTGATATTTAAGATGGTTATATGTGTTGTCACACCATCCACCAAAGTATAAATTTTGAGAGATACCAAAAGAATGAATTGAGTTCCACTTTGATTAGAATATGGTACAATAGAAAATTTCAATTATTCATGTACCCACGTGTACACACTACCAACATGTACAAAAATGTCTCAAAAGATTAAAACATCATAAACAAACCTAAACATCAATAATTTGTAAATTGATTTTAAAAATGAAGCAGCCATACCCACTTACGTGCTGAAAAATTAATAGATCGTTCAATTATTTACTTTTG
This sequence comes from Taxus wallichiana var. yunnanensis, assembly GCA_018340775.1. NCBI lineage: Eukaryota > Viridiplantae > Streptophyta > Pinopsida > Cupressales > Taxaceae > Taxus > Taxus wallichiana. Next base: position 40,985,548 of record CM031237.1, read on the forward strand.
ATTATATTTAATTAAAAATATGTATAATTAGAGAAAATAAAAAAACCATAAAATTGGAATGTTCAATCGCAATTGAGAACACACGCACCTGTCAAGTATGACTTAGCTCAGTCATATCTTTGGGATAAACCGTAATAAAAGTCATAGATCCTTTTATTTTGTCAGCTTTCGCTGAAATGTGCTTCCCGCACCAGTATGCAAAGTAAAAATCGTTTCGCTTCAACTGTTAGCAAGACAGATGTTATTACGGTCATAATCAGTGGTATAAGATTTTATTTGGCCTGACGAATGGCGGATGTCACACCGTTGAATGAATGAAGCAAGATCAAGAGGAATATAGATGTAGACTTGGCCCTTTCCGAGAAATGTAGGCTTGACTTGACCAAGAGGATTCAAGGGATTGTGGCACTGGCAGGCTATAAGTTATGGCCCTTTGATGATGGAAATTGGCAGAAGCTTCAGATTTGTTGTATTCAGTTACAACTTTCTAATGGCTTTTTCTTTTCCTGTGTTACCTGCAATAATGGGAGGTCCAGGCTCCATGTTCATGCCCATGGTATTCACAATTTTCTTCCTCTGGGTATTGTTCAAATTGTTAGTCCCACAGAGAAAGAATGCAAATTCATCTAGATTGCCCCCTGGTCCATCTCCATGGCCCATCATAGGAAACATGCATCAGTTGGGGGAGCTCCCTCATCGTGCTCTTCGTGACCTTGCTAAGAAATATGGTCCTGTCATGTTTCTTAAATTGGGCTCTGCTCCTACTGTGGTGGTCTCTTCCTCTGACATGGCCAAAGAGTTTCTTAAAACTCATGATTTGGTATTTGCTAACAGGCCTGCATCTGCTGCTTCTAAATATGTAGCTTATAATGAAAAGAACGTGGGTTTGGCTCCTTACGGAGATTATTGGAGACACATGAGGAAAGTCTGCGTCATGGAATTGCTGAGCGCCAAGAGAATAGAAAGTTTCAGGTCTGTGAGAGAGGAAGAGGTGTCTCTTGCGGTGAATTCCATTTGGGAGAAGAGCCAACATGGCACAGTTGCTGTAAATGTAAGCAAAAGCATAGCATCCCTCATTTCTTCTATAATCTGGCGAACTCTGGCGGGCACTAAATTTTCAGAGGATGATGATTCGGTGGGGAAGGAGCTCAACCGGATGGTGCACCAGGTCACAAGTATGATTGGAGCTTTTAACATTGGAGACTTCTTTCCTTACATAGCTTGGATTGATGAATTGAGTGGTGTAAAGGGGAAGATGAAGAAGGCACACAATTTCTTTGATGCAGTTGTTGAGAAAATAATAGTCGACCATATTGAAGAGAGCAAGCGCAGAGGAAACCAGGAGAAGCATAAGCATACTAAGGATTTGGTTGATGTGCTACTGGAGATGGCTGCCAGTACTACTGAGATGAATATCACAAGAGAACACATTAAAGCAACTGTTTTTGTATGCATCCATCTCTTTACTTGTGATCTACTCTGTTGTTATTTTGTTATGTTCTTTTATTTTCGTTTTGGTAGATGTTTTTGTTGGAGTTATGAACTAGTATTAGAAATCGAGAATTGAATTTGAGCAGGGCTGAACACAACCAACCCACTTAACCAACTCATCTATATTTCATCAGTCTACTCTTCTCATTTTTATAACTAACCATGGTTTTTTTTTTTTTTGTTGTTGGTTTTTGCAGGATATGTTCCTTGGTGGATTGGAGACAACAATCAACACCTTAGAATGGGCAATGAGTGAGATGGTGAGAAACCCTCATGTGGCGAAGAAGTTGCAGGCAGAAATTGAATCCATAACAGGAAAACACCGCATGGTAAATGAATCTGATCTCGCCCACATGGAATACCTGCAATGTGTGGTGAAAGAGACGTTCAGATTATACCCTGCAGGGCCCTTAATGCTCCCCCATGAATCCAGAGAAGATTGCACTATTGCTGGGTATTTTATACCCAACAAGACGAGGCTTATAGTTAATGTGTGGGCAATAGGAAGAGATCCAGCTGTGTGGGAGGATCCCATGACATTCAAGCCTGAGAGATTTATAGGTAAGAATATTGATATCAAAGGCAGGGACTTCGAGATGCTTCCGTTTGGGGCAGGAAGGAGAGGATGCCCTGGGGCTGGGCTTGCAATGGGGAACATTGAGCTTGTGTTGGCTCAACTGGTGCACTGCTTTGACTGGACACTTGAAGGCAATGGGAATCCATCTCAGTTGGATATGACTGAAACCTTCAGAACCAGTATTCCCAGAAAAGATAATCTTTTTGCAGTTCCCACCTTGAAAGTGAATTTGTCCACTTGAATTTCTCTTTACATAGAGATAGCGATCTTTTTAACAAGACATGTCGAGCCTCTCGTCTTAAAGTATTTGTTAAATAGTTACAGGTTATAAGAGATTCTGTTGTATCTAATCTACCTCTTCATATAAAGCGCCACGTGTCGTTTTAATATGGATACATATATTATAGTCAGCGGTTTTGTTTTGAACAACTGTTGAATGTTTGAACTCTGGCCTGGAGTCCTCCATAAACTGACATTTTGATCATTTTTGTTTGTCTGTAATGAAATCAGCCCTTAATAAAAGGAAACACAGAGTTGACTATGAATAAATTATGATTTTTGTATTTAGAAATATTTAAATATGTTGTGTTTAATTGTAGTATATTATCATTTCTGGTGAAGAATTTGTATTCTTGAAATAAAGTTCAAAGTTTCAAATATTTGTGAGGGGTATGCTATGTATGTCTTCTATTTGAAATATAAATAGACACCTCTTACATAGTATGAATACAAGATAGTCCCATATGCTATAAATCACTTGTAGAGCCACCTCACTTGGCAATGTAGAATATAATTAATGTCATTTCTATTAAAACATTTGTTTTAAAAATTTGTGGCACTACTACATAAAGTACAAATAGAACCATATTTAAAGTTAAAATCACATCAAAAATCAATCTTTTTAGTCTTTTGGTTGTGTTTCCTTATCGAATACATGTAGAATGTGCAAACATAACACAAAAACAAAGTGGTTAAACATTTTCACACTATTGCATCACTTTTATGCTATCTTTGCACCTACATTATGCCACCCACATACCATGCTAAATCAACATTTGCTTTACTCCCAAGTGGCATAAAAATGATGTCAATCTCATTCAAGTATAAATAAAAGATACCTTTATGTAATTACAAATAAGAATATTATATTTATTTTTTAATTTTTTATAAACTTAGACATTAGATATTAAGATACTAATTATATTTTGATCTACATGGAAAATTGTAAAATATCCAAATGTTATGAATAATTGAAGAAGACCATACTCCAATTCTAATTGGTTTTATATAATATTGTATAACACTACAATTTGAGAGTAATAAAAGGATCCTTCAAAATTAATAAAGAAATACATTATTTCGAACTATATCCTAAATGTCATATATTGTTGCACTCCTCCACCGTTGGTTCCTCTAGAACACAACCTTTCTCCTCCTCATTGTCTTCATCCTCATCTTCATCATGCTTTGTCCCATCCTTTTCATCTCATTTTTTGACCCATAAATACATAATGATTGGATTATTGTAAGTGTTTAATTTTAATTTATAATTTACATAACTCATTACTGATTAGCAAACACATCATACTAGCACAACATAATTGTCACGGGCCCACTTGTTGAAGGCATGTGTGTCTTGTCCATTTCTTTTTAATGACTTAAGAAGTTTCCCTCTTACATGCTTGTTCTAAAGCACTTCCCATGAAAATATTAATATGATAAAACTAGATATATAAACAAATTACGTAAATCAAAATATAACTATATTAATAACTTATGTATAAATTACATACTTGTTAAGGAGTTCTTCTAAGTTTTGTTGGCCCGTATGATGAGTCATTAATAACCCTTTTTGCATCTCCCAGTCTAAAACCATGTAAAGTGTTACTTTTCTCACATGTGTTAATTATAATATTTAAATATTAATTCAAAACACCTTTTTAACATATCATTTATTTTGTTAGCTAACTTGTAGGGAAACATTTTCCTCTACTAGCTCGGTTGTTGTATAATCCTTTCTAAGCATCTATTTCTAAATTGGAAGTTTTAAAATATCTCCTCTACATATGTGTTTCCTAGCCTTGGTAATGAATCTACAAATTAGAAATATGATAAATTATTACGTAAATATAACGCTTTGTATAGACATAAAATTTTCAATTTATTCTTTGCGCAATGAAAAGTTTGGTTGATATTTACACAATGACTTGAGCACACATCCGAAGCCCAAATGATGTATCTTCGTCTCTCATGCATGAATTTCTTTTCCTATACAATACTCAACCATTCATAGAGTGAATTGAATTCCTAGGCATCTTGCCTAGAATCTTGCTCGGTGATCATGAATTATTTGTCCAAAATCGTAAGGATTAGAAGCAAGTTGTAATATATAGTATGAGCTAACTCATATAGTCCTACTCCCACTCGCTAGTGACTCCTTTAATGCAATTATGAATTTTCTTTATGGGTTATTCCTTACCTCCTAGGTTGGCCTTAATGCAATAATTAACCTACCAAATAATATATAGGCAAGCCTAATACACTTAAAAAATTTACCGAGTATTTTGAACATATCCTATTGCAAAATGCTCTATTAAAGACTCAAGACTCTCTTAAATCTTCCTAAAGCAAAAACACATTTGTAAGATGAAACTCTACTTAGGCTTGAAGCACTTAAACCAAGTTCAAGAAATAGCTTCTTGAACATCTACAAGTCTCTACAGTCATGACACAAGTCATTTGCAAGTTTAAGGAAATACAAAAGAGTTGCCAAAGTTTCTAACGAACAAAGTGACTAGTCTAGCATTTACAAACACTTCAAAATATATCACAATTGTTGAGGGTACATTTTACTTATTCTATAGTTATGGTTCTATTATATTTGTGTCAATGTACATAAGGGCATAATAGGTGCTTCACTTATATTTGCACACACAATTACACCTACATTAAGATAATTACATAGGTTTTTCTCTCACCATCAAGGGGATGTAGTGTAACACTTACATTGAATCAACATGGGTTGACTACCATGATTATTCTAATTCCACCACACATTGATTTCTCTTTTTGTTATCTAATTATGTGCATGAAGTGTTAATGCAAGGATCTAAGGTTTCCATCAACCAAAGGTCATTATAGGAGTTGTCACACTTACAAATCCTAGAAAATATTGATGTTGTAACTCAATGCATGACACAAATTTCTATCATAGTTATCCAATAAGAAATGTCATTTATTATTAGTGGATTTCATTCAATTTCCATTAGGAAAATTTCTACACCAAGACCCAAAAAAATTACAAGCCAAAAAAAAAAACTCACAATTTTGGCTTGGAAATTAGTGTCATTATTGAACTCATGGAGTCGATGGAATTCTCACCTACCATTTTATGGAGGATGATGTTTTTGGTTTGTTTCGTTTGTCTTGATGTTACCAAATTTAATATAGTTATGATGAAAAATATTAATCAATCATTCAACACTCTTGACATGAGTATATTTACTTATTCAATGAAAATCTATAATCTAAGAATGTATCATGATATATTACGTAGATGTATTATGGTTTTCCATCATAAGTATCCCCAGCTTAAAATTTTAGTATTCCATGGCCGAGAAAGTAAGGCCCTATCCATCATGTATGTTCGTGATGGAGGACACTAAACTGGAACCCACAACCTTCGTCCAACTAATTTTTCCACTCACCACTGCACCACAACTAGATTTAGTGAATATTTTTCAAAAAGTTAGTTTCATATTTGATTGTAAACCTACGTGATTTTTAGGCTGGACAGGTCAAAAAAACCATCCATTTTTACCCAAATATCATATAATTAGTCATATACACTTTTCAATCAAGCAAATAGTCAATTTTTCACATGTATAGTGCATTATTAATGCAAAACTCTATTATAATCATAATACAATCAATGAGATTGTTGAAAAGGAAGCTTTGATCTATAGTTGTCTTCAAATAATAAGGCTACAACCCACTAAAGACTCAATTGATTCATTGTTGAAGAATATATGGATACCATATGAGTAGATATGTTTAATATTTTTGCAATGCTTCAACAAAAATGATGTTGTAATTTAAGTTTGTGCATTTACTATGCAAAATGATAATCGATCTACTAATCATCGTTTATGATCTTAAGAAGAATATCCATACATGTTGAAAGAAAAATCTAAAAATTAATAACGTGTAATCAATATATCTTGTAAATCTAAGTGATATGTTAGATATGTACCAACAAAGTTAAATTTTGGATACCTTTGCGGTGCGGTTTGTACCCCACTTCCTAAAGGCGAGGGTCTGTGGTGGGGGGGCGGGGGTGGTTTACCCCCGCCATGTCATATGGGGGTCCGGGGGGTGAAGAGGAATTAAGGAGTCATTTCTCTAGAAAGATGAATGCAATTGATTTCTATTTTTAGGAAGGAAAATCCTAATGGCATTTTTCCACTCTATTTTTAGGAGGAGGAATCCTAATTGTACTTCACCAATTAGGTGTATCTATTTTTGTGGAGATATAAAGTTTCTCACAATGAGTTTATATATAATATGTTCATCTTAAGTTAATAAAATATTAATATCTTTCACTTTGGATGTTTCTCTAAGCAATCGAGTTGGGTTTTACCATGTAAATATGGTGTTTGTCTCTTGTATGTTTAGTATTTTTGACATTTCATTTATCTCTATCTCTGTAAATTGTTATTTTGTTATTCAAATTTCTGCCTATTCATTGTTGCAAAGTTTTTTATTTCCTATCAAGTGGTATCAGAGAATCATTTTCCATATTTGCAGTAATTGTTTTGTATTTGGTGTTGTTATTACATCAAATGGTGAAAGTGCCAAGTGTAAAGTTTGAGGTGGAGAAGTTTAATGGAAAGAAAAACTTTGAGTTGTGGAAACTCAAAGCACGTGATGTACTAGTGCAACACGGGTTGCACAAAGCCTTGGATGGAAAGGAAAATAAATCTATAGTTATGGATGACGATGACTAGGAAGAGATGGATATGTAATCTTCAAAGTAATCCAGTTATGTTTAGAAGATGAGGTTCTCTTCAATATAGTTGGAGAAAAGACAACAACAAGTTTATGGACCATATTAGAAAGTATTTACATGAAAAATCTATAACAAATCGTATTTACCTAAAAAATAAGTTGTAAGAATTGTGGATGAAAGAAGGTATGAGAAGTGTTGATCATTTAAATATTTTCAATACTTTGTTATCCCCATTGACTAGTATTGATGTGAAAGTGGAGGATGAAGACAAGGTAGTCACTTTGTTATGTATGTAGCCACAAAATCATGTACTTTTGACACTATCTAGTTCCAATCTCATACTACTATTTAGAAGGTTTTTGAGTGAAGAAAGTATTAATTAACCCCCGTCTTTTGGCAATATTACTTTATTCTATTTCGTCATTCCCTACCTCTTGCACCCGTATGCCCAGTCAAATTTTGTTATCTCACGTTGTTTTAGCCTTGAATGGGGCGCCCAAGATAGTACTGGGGCACCCATGGGTGCCCTGGTGCCACTAGGGGTGCCCCAATCCTTTTTGAACTTTCCCGCCACCTTTTAGGCACTTTCTAGCCATTTTAGCTTCTTATCTTTTTGGTGGTTGACCATTTTGGGGTTGATTATGAAATTAGATCAAGATAACCCTATAAATATAAAGTTATGATACCATAATGAGGGACCAAGCATGGGGGTCCAAGGGGAGGCAAATAATTAAGGAGTCAATCCCTTATTTCTAGAAAAATAATTCTATCGATTTCTATTCTTAGGAAGGAAAATCCTAATGGCATTTTTCCACTCTACTTTTAGGAGGAATCCTTACTTGTACTTTGAAAATTAGGTGTATATATTTTTGTGGAGATCTAAAGTTGCTTAAAATGAGTTTGTATGTAATATTTTCATCTTAAGTTAATAAAATCTTAATATCTTGCACTATGCATGTTTCCCTAAGCACTCAGTGGGGTTTTACCACGTAAATATGGCATTTGTCACTTGTATGTTTGGTATTTTTACATTTCATTTATCTCTATCTCTATAAATTATTACTTTGTTATTCAAATTTCTTCCCATTCATTGTTGAATGTCTCAGATTTCCTAACAAGTGGTATCGTGAGCATCATTTTCCATATTCATAGTAATTGTTTTGTATTTGATGTTTCTATTACATCAAATGGTGAAAGTGTCGAGTGAAAATTTTGAGGTGGATAAGTTTAATGGAAAGAAAAAATTTGAGCTGTGGAAACTCAAAGCACGTGATGTACTAGTGCAACATGGGTTGCACAAAGCCTTAGATGGAAAGGAAAAGAAACCTATAGGGATGGATGATGATGAATGGGAAGAGATGGATATGAAATCTCTCTGTAATGAAATTATGTTTAGAAGATAAGTTTCTCTTCAATATAGTTGGAGAAAAGACAACAACAAGCTTATGGACCAAATTAGAAAGTCTTTACATGACAAAATCTAACAAATTGTATTTACCTAAAAAGGAAGTTGTATAAATTGTGGATGAAAGAAGGTATGAAAATTGTTGATCATTTAAATATTTTCAATATTCTATTATGCTAGTTGACTAGTATTGATGTGAAAGTGGAGGATAAAGACAAGGTAGTCACTTTGTTATGTATGTAGTCACAAAATCATGCACTTTAGACACTATTTATTTTTGGTCTCATACTACTATTTAGAAGGTCTTTGAGTGAAGAAAATATTAATTAACCCCTTGTCTTTTGGCCATCATACTTTATTCTCTTTCGTCATTCCCGACCTCTTACACCCGCATGCCTAGTCAACTTTTGTTATCTCATGTTATTTTAGCCTTGACTGGGTTGCCCATGGGTGCCCTGATCCCACCAGGGGTGCCCCGATCCTTTTTGAACTTTCCCGCCACCTTTTGGGCACTTTCTATCCATTTTAGATTCTTATCTTTTTAGTTGTTGGCCATTTCGGGTTAATTATGAAATTAGATCAAGAGAACCCTATAAATATAAAGTTATGAGACCATAATGAGGGACCAAACACTAGTCACTACTATCATCCACCTAGGGTTACATTCATCTAAGGAATTTGGAGATCATTTGCATATATTTAGCTCCATCACAAAGGACAATGTTGTTTCATTTTCATCACACAAGCATAAGAGGGGATAATATTCTATTCTATCCACCATTCTACTATATTTTTACATTTAGTTATTGCTCACTACTTCATAAGGTGCGACTGGAACAAGAGCACATAGGCACATGATGCACACACACACACACCATAACTACATTTAGGTCCAAAATGTAGTGCAACACTCAATTAGTAATCCAACTATTGTAGAAGATGAGGTCAGTTTGACCCATTCATTTGCATTCTTAATTTTTTAGGGTTTTGATACTTCTTGTGGTTTCTTGTAGGTCTTTCTATCATCTTGGATTATCAAGTGACACCTAAAGTAGTGCAACGAAGTTAATGCGACAAATAGTGAGGGTTTCAAACCACCCGCCTAAAACTTATAAAACTTAGTTTTAAACATCATGCATGACTCTGGCGCCCATACTTTAGACCATGGCACTCACATGCACCCCAATCCTTCTTTAGGCACCCCAGTCTAGAGAATCAGTCAAGATCCATCCTTTTTTCGGACCTTTGCATAATCATTCCCGATTCCTATTTCTCTAGTCATCTCTCGACACAATCCAAAGTGAGCTCCTTTAATCGATGAGTTCATTCTAACTTTCCTTGCACTCTAGGATTTTACATTTCCATTTTCTTAGCTATTTGGGTCATTTTTGATAGACATTTATTGCATTTATTTAATGTATTTACATGTCATTCTAGATCAGATTAATTATTATTGACTACACATATTCATCATTTTTAGTTAATAATTTTGGTGAACCCCACATCTTTCACGCTTAGGATCCTCATTTTCTCTCTATCATGGGTCAAGTTTCTTTATCTGATTTACTTAAGAGATATCCTAATTTCCAGACTATTTTACAAAAATCCTTAGAAACCAAGTATTTTGATGACAATACGTCGCCACACAAACTAAGTCCTATGCTCACTTGTCTATTTAATGACCCTTGTGATCCTCCATCTAATCAACCCATATTGGAATCAATTCAAGATTCGAATGATCTATTTCAAAATAAATTTATAGCCATGGAATCCACACTTATATCTCTCAAATATGAAATTCAACAGCTTAAGGATGCTTCTCAATCAAATGTTTGTAATCCTACATCTTATATGTAATCTATGTCCACTACATGTTATCTAGATGAACCTCGAGACATGTCATTTCCTGAGCCTCTCTATTTGAGTCTAATACTAAGCTAAATGACACTCTTACCCAAATCCTTAGTCATTAATTAATCACACTACCACCTACTCATTCATATCCCTCTTATTGATTAGCAAAATATCAAAGTCATCCATATTACCATTATCATCAAATCAATAGACATAATGAAAATGATTACCTCCCTTTATAACGAAGAATAAAAATATTGAACAGAAAGGATTTATTTCCTTTATCTCAAAACATAATATTACATCCCCATCCACAAATGCTACATCCACAAGGGCTCCTAAATATGGTCCTTGTTCGGTTGGTCAAGAACCACCTACGACATAACCAAGTCAACATAACCAACCACCTATAAAAATTAGTTCACAACCTCCTCCTACTAAGTCATTTATCGTATTACCAAGTCAACCTAAACAACCTCCCTTAAAAGTTAGTACAACTTGGCCTCCTTTCAAGTATAAGTTCTAACCAATTACTTTCGTCAAAGAAACTAATCCTCCTACTAATGGTCATGACACACTAAAAATCACACCACAATTACATGCTCCTACTATTACTTATTTCGAACATGCTTCCACCGCTAAAAGAAAACTTGGTCTTTGGTAGGTGACTCTTGTCACCCTACCCTCTTGATGACACACTCATATTATTATGGTTCTTATATGACTATTGAGGGGTATGTTACAATAAAGAACCTAGTCTCATCTTACATTAACATATCTATCTATTACATGATCACTCATACATACATACATATACAATCATCTATCCCTCGTCACACATACCATATGATCTCTCATTATTCATCCCATCATTGAATCAATCTTACAAAATCTATGATACTTCACCACCTTCATACATCACTTCTCTATTTTTTGTTCAACATCATTTATAGGATAATGCATGCATAACCACATACTTGGGGGCATAACATCTAACACATCCCCTCCTCATATTAGCATCAATACATCTCTCATATTTGTATTATCATACATTTATATCCTCACATAGGCATACTCATTGCACGCTTTAGCATCATTATTACCCAATGACACATTCTTGTACATCAGTTCACACTTGACTATTGAGGGATATCTACACAAATGAACCTCACACACTACACTACAAACTAAATATACTCACCCATCCCACATCTTACTTCATACATTCTACTTTAGCCTACATAATTTCAAAATTTTCACATCTACACATCATTAATCGTACTAGTCTCCATCATACATGTGTCACATTACTATAGTCTTGACATTTACCATTACTCATTTTACATACTACATAACACGCATCTCACATTACTAGTATATCTACACATATTACATTTCATTACATTTTTGTACTCATCATATGGTCATCACACATACTACACCTTCTTCTACGCATTGCACTTACTACCCTATGACACACTTTAGGTCCTCAGTCCATACTCGACTGCCAAGGTTTACAAATCAAATAGACCTTATCATTATTACGTGTTCATCATTCAACCTTCTATCATGCAACATTACTAGGTTAGTGGCATACACTTTAGGCTAAATGGTCACCTATCCCTTCATCTTGTAGTGGTATATGATTTAGGCTACATCACCACTCCCTCTATTCATCTAGTAGTGATATACATTTTAGGATACATCATCACTCTTTCAGTCATCTTGTTGTCATTTATACTTCTGCTATAGGGTTAACGACACATCATTTCTAGGTCACATCTCATCAACACACACATACACATTCATCACAAATTAGACACAACACACTATTCAAACATTTCCCAATGACACACTCTCATTTATGGTTCATTCTTGACTGCTGAGGGGGAAAAAATGAACCTCACTGCATATATTTCCATTCACTCGGGGGCACGTGGATCCTACCATCCATATTGCATTCCATTCCATCCATCCACAACATACTGCATATTATGGTTACTTTTACTCTTGCTTACTTTTTCTTGTTCATGGTCACTTTATTACACATGCTATTTAGATTACTTGTATGTCATTTATCTATATCATCCACACATGCGCATTCATGTATTTTTCTAGTTGTGATCGTAGATACAAGTCTCTTACATGCAACATGGATGCTCACCTTATACCCTTCCTACACCGGTCGTTGGGGCATCCAAATTCATCTCTCACAGTGATATTATTTCATTTTGTACTTAACACTCTATATTACATGGTTATACATGATTTTGACATACTAGTTATCTTTATAACATGCTAATGGGTGCTTCATGTGCAACATTTGTTTATAGGATTATTTACTTCTATGGTTATTTGTTGTTTGTACTTGATTGTTTTTTTTTATATTATATGCGGGCATTTGCCCTATGTTTGGTGTGAACACTTATTTGTTTGTTTACGATATGATGGCCTTGTGTGTATTGTGACATCATGAGTGATGTCCCATGTTTGTATCCCACTTTGTGTGGATTACTTTGTCTTCTTTCGTGTTTAAATTACTATATTGCTTGGTAGCTTACACATTGTTTGCATAAATTACACATTATCTTATAGATGCATTCTTGTTCATACTAACACTTGTTTTGGATAGCTTCTTGTTTGTGCGTGCCTTAGTTTCCACCAAGAAATTTCTAGAGTTTTAAAGTACATGTGGATGGTCCTCTTTTGGGGCCACATTCTCCTATCCGTGATGTCACATGAGCCCCAGGAAGGGTGACATCATTTGGGGTTTTACATACTAACACAACACATCTACATCGGTTCAGTTTAGTGCACTTTCTTCCCTTGGCATTATGGGTTACATACAATGAGTAGGTTCAAACTAGTCTACAAACCCTATAAACAACGGATTTTATAGGACATGGTTGTCCTTAGCATTCTGGGAAATAGTTAAAGGTTTGAGGATACATCAAATTCCTCCCTATACTTCTTCAAATAATGGCGTTAGATCACCCAAAAACCAAGACGTACAAAGATCTCTTCACACATGTTTAGGGAAGCAATTAAAGGTTAGAGAATACAATAGAATTGCTCCCTATACTTCTTTGGTTTATGGTGTCGGATCACCCAAAAACCCTGGAAGTACAAGATAACCTTCTACACTCTCTTTCTCGATATGGATAAGGTGCACATATTTCATTTACATTTTTCATTTGTGTATTTTACATTTACATACATATACATACATCTTTTACATTACATATTTTCACATACATACATATATATTTGACTACTTGATCATTTTTTCCTTGTAGTTCTAGCCATATGAGAAACAAGTAGTCAAATGGGGGCAAAAACAACAATGAAATTAATAATAACACTTCGTGGCAACACATACCATACTAACCATTTAGGTACATCACACACATCGGAAATTACACACGCATTTCCACCCTAGGTTCACTCTCATCACTTTTTGCACTTTTTCATCTTTAGTTTCCACGCTCCATAATATTTTTTGTCATTCCACGCTTTCTCTAGTCCTTCGACACGTTTTCTACTACAATATTCATGGACATTAGGTACACATCTCTATTTACTTTATATTACCTAGATTTCTGCTCACCAACATAAAGTGGGGGAAAATGTAGTCATAAAATCATGCACTTTATACACTATTTAGTCCCGATATCATACTACTATTTAGAAGATTTTCGAGTGAAGAAATTACTAATTAACCTCCTTCTTTTGGCCATCTTACTTTATTCTCTTTCATCATTCTTGACCTCTTGTACCTGCATGCCCAATCAAATTTTGTCCTCTCGCATTATTTTAGCCTTGATGAGGCACCTAGGCTAGGACCGGGTGCCCATGAGTGCCCTAGTCCCACCAGGATTCCCTAATCCTTTTTGAAATTTCCCGCCACCTTTTGGGCACTTTTTACCCATTTTAGCTTCTTATATTTTTGGTGGTCGACCATTTCGGGGTTAATTATGAAATTAGATCAATAGAACCCTATAAATATAAAGTTATGAGACCATAATGAGTGACCAATCACTAGTCACTACTGTAGACACCAAAATTAGGTTGTACCACCCTTATAGCCTTGTTAATTAAATAAACCATACCTTACATATTCATATCCCATAGTGCACATGATTAATTGAATTAATTACTTTAATTAATTTAATTAATGTCTTCACTTGACCACCTCACCTAGCCACCTCACCTAGACACCTCATCATAGACCTATTCTTAGCATGTTCATTCTAACTAGGACTCAATCTCTACTTACCATAACTAACTGAGACTTAGTCTAACCCTAACACTAGATGCCTATTCTTTCTCTAACAACTTGCCCACTTATGCAAAAATGCCTTTTAATTTTTTTTTTGGTGGACAAACTTGTGGATTTCTTGCCAATGCTATGGGAATCTAAGTACCTCTACTTAGCCGGTGCAGCTACCGTATATGCATGCATGTGAAAAGGTGGATTTATCTAGTGACCTTTCGACCAGGGATCTAACAGGGGCACTCCACCGACCTTGCTACAAAGCTAGCAATTTATTGATAGAGAGGACTTTTTATGTAAAGTGGGAAAGGGAGTGATAAATGAGATAGGGGAACTAATGTTACAGGTAGGAAATCATATTCTTGCACACACTAGTTAGAAACTTCAACACATGCATTTATGAGAAGAAACAACCCTATAAATGGAAACAAGATGAGATAAGATTGCGAACTCATAGTTTCTAAAATATCCTCATAAAAAAGGCTACAAAATCATTCTTCTTGTATTGATGCTTAAATAGAAGTTGTACATAGTGTGGGAATGGAAGAAATTTGAGAGTGGAGGAAAGTAGAATAAAATGGCTATCTCCTTTGCTTTCTCTAGGTATAATGCACTCTTGAGTTTACAAGATCAATCAACCCTTTGAAATGGGAATGGCATTACAATTTATAGAATGAGAGGTGACTTATCGTCTTCCTCATGACCCTCCATATGCCTTATTTCTAACTTTAGACTATTCGTATTCCTATCAAATATTTAAGTCCCTTTTATAAAATCAAGGTGAATTAATTTACATTATGTTTCTAAAGTCACTTTTAGGTGACTTAAAGGCATATCAAAAAGTGTAAACCCCAACGAAGAATTAGAACATTTGAAGAGAGAGAAAGTTGGGGAGAGGGAAGAGCGAGAAGAGGAGAAGATGTTGCCCCTGATGAAGTCTGATGATCCTCATTGATTGAAAGATCTGATGTGATGAAAATATGAATCTTCAAACTCATGGAAAAATCCTTCAAATGGGCTCATAGATGCTTTGGAATGAGTGTTTAAAAACATTGTTGAATGGTGTTGCCGATGACCGCAACTTCTACCCTACACAAGATACTCCTACAACTTGAGCCATGGAGTGAGTGTCGAGACAATGTTGAATTATCTGAGGTGAATCTCACATTCCCCATGAGAAATTCCTATGATGATCTTGCATGATGATGTTGACCTGAATGATCATTCCTTAATGTCCCATTGTGCCAAACTTGCCCTTTTAGAACAACCTGTTATTTTTAGTAAGTGTGGATTGTGAGCCAAGATGAAATGTTTGATGAATTTGCCTGTGATACTCCCTCTGTGTTCACCACCTTCTTCATGGCATCTTAAAATGGTGGCTTACCTGAAGTAACAAACCCCTATGTAGGAGACATGCTATTTTTAGTAAGTGTGCCACGAATGTCAAATTGTGACAAAACGGGTCTTGAAATTTTGGGTTTTATTCTAGGGTTCCACACTTTGAATTTTGAGTAATTCCTTCATCTGAAAAGTGGGAAAATTATATTTTCATCAGTGGGGTAGAATACTAAAAAACACAGCCCTCTATATCCCTAAAAAGTAGGGACTTCATCATGTGCAAAAACTATTTTGAGAGAAATTAGATTTTTTGGAGATCCTTCCCTCTGAATTTCAGATGATTTTGCCTACTGGATCTTTAGGAATTTGAGAATTTCTTCAAAGAGGGAAGAATGATGATAAATAACATAGCCCTCCATATCCCTAAAAAATAGGGACTTCATGGCATGAAAACTAGTTCACGTGAAACTAGATTTTTCAATGATCGTTCCCTCCAATTTTCACGCGATTTCGCCCACTAGAACTCTGAGAAGTGGAGAGGTAGCTCACTATTTTTTCCATTACTATGTCATGGTGGCCATTAATGGAGCTTGAAAATTTTAGGTCTGGTTTTTTTCTCCATTCATGATGAAATTGATTCCATTGCAATAGGTTTTTGCTTCTTATGCTTCAGATAAATTTCTCTTCAATCCGACAAACGGTTTGATGGGAAATTTAATTTTTCCTTCGTTGAGCCAGAAATGA
Source organism: Taxus wallichiana var. yunnanensis (assembly GCA_018340775.1). NCBI lineage: Eukaryota > Viridiplantae > Streptophyta > Pinopsida > Cupressales > Taxaceae > Taxus > Taxus wallichiana. Next base: position 41,002,238 of record CM031237.1, read on the forward strand.
GATTTATTTGCTGTGAATGTTCTATGCACCACTAGGGAGGATTGAAAGTGTGTTTTTAATGGCCTTTAAGAGATAAAAACTCAGCAACAAATGGTTCGTCAATCCATGCACCGGTTTGCAAGATATGTTTGAATCTTCATTTTATGGCAATGGGGATTTCCATTTTTCTTCTTCTTTGTTCTCCATTTATTTTTCTTATCTCAATGAATTATCCTTATGGAATTATGTACCATCATGGATTTAAGGATAATGTGCTGTGATGGATCTTGTTCAAGCTTTGGCAATGGTGGAGTGAGGTGTTCTCTGCAACGTTTCCTCTAGCAGTGAGAAGCAGTAAGAAGCAAAGAGGAGCAAGAAGCAACCAAAAATTAGAAATATTTTCAATTTTTTGAGTTGTATTTGGGTGAAATTTTCATCCCTAATGTTTCTTACCTTAGGGAAATGAGGGACATCAATTTCCATGATGAGCAAGATGGAAACACATGGCGGTGATCCGACAATAGGGAATGAGTGCTTCAAAAGCTACTTTACAACACTGGGGGCTGAAAGTTGGTCACATGGATGACCAAAAGACTCCCCATAGGGGTTGGGTGAATTTTTCCATGTTTTATGTCCTTGACCTTAGGGATGTGAGGGAAAAAAATTCCACGGTGGTCATGGAGCTGACACATGGCGCTTGATCTGATGGCAGGTAATGGATGCTCCAAAAATGCACATAAGGGCTGAAAGTCGGTCACATGGATGACCAAAAGACTCCCCACAGGGGCTAGGTGCCTTTTTTCATGTTTTATGTCCTTGATCTCAGGGCCGTGAGGGACATGAAATTGCATAGTGGTCCCGGATCTCGACACATGACGCTTGATCCGACGACAAGGAATGGATGCTCCAAAAATGTGTGTGGGGGCCGAAATCACAAGTCCGGAGGTCACATGAGGGTCCCAGAGGTCACATGGGGGATGGAATAAATTTTTCAAGGTTGGTGTACCTGACCTTAGGGATGTCAAGGACATGAAATCCTCCAGGCTCTTGGTGCTGACACGTGTCCTCCCAAAATTGACTAACTCCTAAACTACCTTTAAGAGGGCAACTTGGAACGATGATAACTTGAGCTCCCGGTGGAATTTCTTGGTGAAATTTTATATGATCCTAACTAGAAATGGAATTTTTAATCCAATGGTTTGGGTATCATGTATTTATTTATCCATTGGATCCCTGAAAAATCATATTTGTGATTTGAGACTCCACTTATTCTTGATAAAAACTACCTACAAATCCTATGCACTAAGGTGTTGTGAAAAATATGATTTCACCATAATGTAGGTCTTGGAATCCTCTTTCTGGAGATGTTTTTTTACTTCTAACTCCATCCAGAGCTCCCAAAATTTTCTTTTGAATCCCAACAATTAATTTATGCATGTGTATTGCCTAGGCTTGTGAACCTTGTTTTTATTCAGACTACTCCAAGTCTTTCAAAACTTCCCCAAACCTTCCAAAATAATTTCCATGATGTTATAAGGTCTTCAATTCACCTCCATGTTGAATTTTTCCCTTCCATTCCACTCCAGGGGGGTTGATCTAGTCCTGGGAAGGCTAACGATAGCCCTTCCCAATACTGCCAGAAGATAACATCTTTTCAAAACTTCCTAAAATCACATGTGGGATTAAATTGAATTTCCTAAATCACCTAGGGAATTTTTTTACATCAAATAGGGGTTACAGTTGATCAAGGATTTGACTTGGGGCACCTAGGAATGATAAAACATGAAATTTTCAGCACAGGGGTATAATTTTCATGCTTGGAAACTTCCAATTTCCTTGTCACACATTTACACGACAAAAAGACCTGAAACAACAAGCAAAACTAGTAAAAAGATAGCCAAGATATGTTGTTTTGGAAACCTAGGATTTCCCACCGTATCCGACACCGATTAACACTAAACCTACGCTGATTAACCTAAACCATCGTTGGTTACCATATATTCACTTTGGTAACCTTGTTCCAAAGGTTGGAAGAATTATTCAAGTCTAAGAAGAGAGAGATATGCATGTAAGTATGAACCAAAGCCCTCTTGCACATCAATACATTTTGAATCATCACCATGACTGATATGAAGGTTAAGCATTCGTGGTAATGTTCAGGGAAGTACCGTCGTGACACTGATCACCAATTTCACAAATTAACCATCACCCTCATCCAACCACCAGTTTGTAAATACAAGTAAGTGCATTTGGATCTACATATTTCCATACTTATTTAGATTAGTTTCTTTATCTTTTTTGAGAGTCCTAGTATCCTTAGCATCTCATCACCTCCCACCTTCTTGTCAATCCCTCCACCTAACCACCTAAAACCTCCCAGTCCTCTATATCTGAATACTAGACATCTCTAAGAATTCTTAGCGTCTTTGGAAACCTAACCCTTATTCTCCCATTCTCTCGCAAATCACTGAGAATATTCAAAACCAAGTTTTATTGAGTTTCTATCAGTATACCCCTACCAATGCCGGTTAATCTAAACCGTTGTTAGTTTCCTCTCAACCGGAATCGGTCATATTAGACCAACGTCAATCTCTGTATCTAGTAATTCTTCCTGTAACAACAACCTCATAACCTTCACCCAAATAAACCAAACCATCACCCAAAACCTAATCCTGAACCTGTTCTAGTCACCTTGGCTACCTTCCCAACCTCCATATCTGATCATAACCTTACCTTAGATTAATTTTTCTTATTGTATTTGAATGAGATACCTAAATCATATCAACTACAATAGGATGTTATTTATTTACATTATTTATTGCATTAATTGTATTAAATAGTGGATTGATAGCCATCTAGGAAGTATCACACTTCCCGGATCTAGCACACACTAGGTAGTCCATTGACATATATTGTTTAATATTCCTCTTGTGGTCTTGTTTTACATTCATAGGTAGTTCCTCCTAGCAAAAAAAAAGTTCTTACAATCAGCACTGGATCAGGAAATCAGAATGCGTGCACTCTACCTTCCACCTTCATTCACATGTATTCCTCCTCACCCTTACCCTATCTATTTTTCTCATACATATGCAACTTATTGGTGAAAATTTTGGCACGCCTGGTGGGACCCTTGTTTGTGGGTTTCTTTCTATTCATATAGGTTGCATCTTGTGTGTTTCCTTTCTAAATTGTTATTCACTAAATCTTCTTCTCTAGTAATCTATTCCTTCTTTCTAATTGCTCTAAATGAAACATTTATTTTGGTGCATTTAAAAAGAATCATTCTTCTTTCTTTCTGCATTAGTGAAAATCATCCTCTCTCCTATTCATCATTTTGTACATCAAAGGTAATCACAATTTAGGATCTAAAATTTGTTGCATTTCATCCTTGTATGTTGCATTATTAGCTCACATTTAAAACTGAGGGTAACCTATACGCTGGAAGTCATGCCTAGCTAATGGTTGACACAATTGAATCATAGAAAGCACTTTATCTCTTCTCTCTCTTTTCCAAACTACACAAATATGAATTTACACATCTTCTTAAACAACACCTTACCTAGAAGAAGCTTTCAATGATCACACGATCAGAGGATTGACAATGGGTGCCTAAATGGTTTCTATTTCCATTCATTATCTCAGAGAAAGGACCACCCCCAAAACATAACATGAAACCTCCCTTTACATTTTCTCTTCATAGGATGCCTTCCCAACCCAAAAAAATTGTTCTAAATAGCATACACTAAAGTAACATAAAATTCACTCATAGGATTAAGTGATTTTCTTAGATTTTTTCCTGAATTGCGTTTTGAGTTGTGAGGATTATGTTTCTTCATTTTATTCTTCCTTTAGCACTCCCCATCATATTTTGAGTATTTTGAATGTTTCTAAGTGTGTCAGGGCCTCATATTATCATCCTCAAGTCTTTTGGGTTGTTTCTTCATCTGATTTAATTCACAAAATCCATTTTTCACTACTTGATTTCACAAGAACTCAAGGTGTCGGTCCAATGACCATCATCGGTTCCCATCTAATCATCATCGATTTTACCTGACCGGTGTCGATTACCAACTCTTTTGGTTATTTTACCCAAACAACTTTCATCACCTTCTCTTTTCTATTTGAAGTCATCTAGACATCATCATATTCACAACATTCCTATATCACTGTCAAATACGCTTCCCCAATTCATCTTTCATCAGTTCTACTTCATTTTCTCAAACTGGTGTTTTCTATAGTAACCGGTATCGGTTACTGTAACCTTCATCGGTCATATTAACTGGCGTTGGTCTCCCTATTTTTATTTTTAATTGAAAATTTGACCAAGTCCACCTACCGGTATCCATTCTTTTCCATTCCTACTATTTTATGTGCCATCTACGTATACACAATTAACTCGATACATGTTAATTCACATGGTGTTGACTCGTAACCAAACAAACACCCTTATATTTCACGCTAGTCTTTAGTGACTCCTACCTAGCCCATCACCACCTTCCGCCTATTACCTATGGATCCAATTCATCCTATCACCATTTCTACTAGCGACAAGGATGAAACTAAAATTTGTGCCTATCATCATGTGCTAGGACATGATGTAGAAGGTTGTAAGGCTCTCAAAACCGTTCTCCTATAATTATGTCCTCCTGAAACAAATTTTGATGATGATGATCTTATTGATGAGGACCATGTCCCACCTTCACCTGTCACCACACATCATTGTCGCTTTCTTCTTCAACGACCTACATCTCGACCCCCACAACCCTTTTTCCACCTCCAAAATTCGAGATCAACATGGTCCATATCAAAGAGTTGGCTAAACCACCACCCAAATGACAGTGTGCCCTACTCATTTCGTAAGGATATTATCCCGCATTAGGTTTTTTCCCATCATGCCATTACACTACTCATGACATACCTTCTTCATCTACCTCCTTCCCTCAGATTAACATGGTCCGAGTTGCCACCCCCACCCAAAAGGACAAAGGAAAAAAAAACAACTATCCCATCAACCAATCCCGTGCCCAATATACCATCCGTACTGCGTGCTCCAAAATCACCATTCGAGGACCTACATACCCTATTTCTAATTGGGGGTCACCCATCATACAATGATAAAACAATTACATCAATACCCTCTAAAAATGTCTTTGTACAATCTTGTCCAAACTTCTGAATCTCGTAGACAAGCTCTGATAGAGGTTTTGCAATCCATCAAGGTTTTACCTAATGATCCCACACTAGTGGCCTCCATTATCACCCCTCACCATATGGCCTCGCTTACTAAATTATCTACTTCTTCTACCCACACCCACTCATCAAGTAGCCACCATCAATTTCTCTGATGAGTAGATTGTACCTCTCTAATTAGATGACCCCGATCATGCCTTTTTTATCTCTCGTCTACATAAATAATATATGCTTACAATGCGTTATGATCAATGGTGGTGCTAACATCAACATCATCTCATCCCACACATACAATCAAATGCACATTCATTCAAATTACATGCATAATAACCCAATTATGTTGTGTTCCTCTAATGACGCCATCACCTCCACGTTCGTGTGGGCCCTCACAAAGTCCTGGAATTGATCTATGTTTTAGAGTGGGAGTTATACTATAACCTCGTTGCTTGGCCGACCTTGGATTCACATCATGTTGGGGTGTGGAGCCTGTTTTTGGTCTTCTTGAATCAATGTTGAAGTGTTGGATCTCAAATGGTTAAGTTTGGAGACTTCAAGCAGATTCTCAGCTCATTTGCTATGACGCTTGTTATGTAGTCATTGTGCCATTGCTGCGCAACATTGCTTGTTAACATGTTGTTAATTGGCTGTTAATGTCAGGACTATTTTTCTAGCCATGGGAAGTTGAAAGATCATGACTTTCAAACTTCTTGGGTTGGCTTTAAGACTTCTTAAAAGGATTGTAATCCTATAAATAGAGGTGTTAGGGTATATTGAAGATATCTTGAGTGTTCAAGAGGTCTTGAGTCTTAATGATCAAGAGGTGATCAAGAGTGATCAAGGTTAAGCAATTGGGTGTCAATTGTGGTTTAGATGTGGTTTAACATCTTTGGAATTCTGTTGTGAGTTCATAACTGAGAGAAGACTGTAAGAGTTTTTTTACTCTTGTTGATAATAAAATCTGAGCAATTTCTTAGTGGACGTAGCCCACATTGGGTGAACCACATTAAATCTTGTCTTGTCTTCTTTTGTGCATTATTCATTTATGTTGTTATATTTCTACAAGTATAATTTTGCTATATAGTTTCCTACTGCTGTGGTTTGAGGAATTGTTTCCGCATATTTGTTCTCTAATTCCTAACAATTGGTATCAGAGCTTTGGTGGTTTTTTGCTGAAGTTGTAAATCACAGGGAAAGTTAAGCTTGAGTGGGAGCTATGGTAGATGAGGGCAGATCGAGGGTTGAGAAGTTCAATGGGTAGAACTTTGGTTTGTGGAAGATGCAAATGGAGGATTACTTATATCAGAAGGACCTCCATGTTCCTTTGGTTGGAAAAGCAAAGAAACCTACAACCATGTCGGATGAGGATTGGGAGTTGCTAGATAGAAAGGTGCTCGAGGTAATTCATTTATGCCTTGCATCTTCGGTTGCTTTCAACATATCGCAGGAGAAGACCACGGAAGGTCTCATGAGTGCATTGGGGAAGTTATATGAAAAACCCTCTAGCCTCTAATAAAATATTTTTGATGAAAAAGTTATTTAATATGAAGATGTCTAAGAATGGTTTTGTTGTTGATCATTTGAATGAATTTAATATGGTTGTGAGTATGTTAAACTCGGTGAAAATTGAATTTGATGATGAGGTCAGGGCTTTGTTGATTTTGTGCTCCTTACCAAATAGCTAGGATAGCTTGGTTATGGTTGTAAGTAATTCAGTCTCTAATAACTCAAAGCTGAAGTTTGAGGATGTAATAGGTGTGATCCTAAGTGAGGAAATGTGAAGGAAGAGCACCGGAGATTCTTCTACTTCTGGAAATGCTTTGACGGTGGAGAGCAGAGGGAGATAAAAGAACAGAGGGAAAGGTAACCATGGGAAGTCGAATGATTGTGGAAGGTCAAAGTCCAAGAGTAAGTTAGAATGTTGGCACTGTGGGAAGGTTGGTCATGCTAAGAAAGATTGCTGGGCTCTTCGGGATAAGAAGAACAAGAAGGAGGAAACTAAAGAGGTAAATTTGGCAACAGGTGATGTTTGTCAAGATGCCTTAATTATTTCTTTAGATAATATTGCTAAATCTTAGGTGTTAGATTCAGGGGCTTCTTTCCATGCCACCCCACATAGACATTACTTTACTGATTTTGTTCAAGGTGATTTTGGACATGTATATCTTGGTGATGATGAACCATGCAACATAGTAGGGAAAGGTTGTGTTCGGGTGAAAATGCAGAATGGGAACACATGGCTACTTAAGGACATCAGGCATGTGCCTAAGTTGAGGTGGAACTTGATATCAGCGGGACAGCTAGGTAGTGATGGCTGTATAGTTAGTTTTACAATGGATTCTTGGAAGGTTACCAAGGGAGATCTTGTGGTTGCAAGAGGTAAGAAAATGGTACTTTGTATTTAACTAGTGGTGCTGATTATTGCAATTTAGTTGCTACAGATGGAGATGCAACTTTGTGGCACCAGAGACTCGGTCATATGAGTCATAAGGGCATGTAGATTATAAAGGATAGGTTTCCTGATTAAAGGAGTTAGATTTGGACTTCTGTGAGGACTGTGTTTATGGGAAATAGAAGCGGGTGAGATTCCTCAAGGTTAGACCTACCAGGAAGGAGGGTAAGTTGGAGTTAGTGTATACAGATGTATGGGGGCCAACTAAGGTAAACTCTATTAGTGGTTCATGTTATTACGTCACTTTCATTGATGATGCAACTAGAAAATTTTGGGTATATTGCATTAGAAAGAAATCTAATGTGTTTGAAACTTTCAAAAGATGGAAAGCCTTTGTTGAGAATGAAACAAGTCTCAAGCTGAAATGTCTCAGGTCAGATAATGGAGGGGAATATTACAGTAATGAATTTCTTGATTATTGTTCGGTAAATGGGATCCGCAGGAAAAGAATGGTTCCAAATAATCCACAGGAAAATGGAGTGTCAGAGAGAATGAACAGAAAATCATGGAGCGTGCTAGGTGCATGAGGTTACATGCAGGGCTGCCACTCATGTTTTGGGTGGAAGAAGTAAGCACAATTGTTTATCTGATTAATAGAGGACCTTCTATGGCCTTGGATGGAGGTATACATGAGGAGGCTTGGTCTGGTAAGAAAATTGATTACTCATTTCTTAGAGTATTTGGATGTGAGGTATTTGTTCACATTGATAAAAATGATAGGACCAAGTTAGAGGCTAAGTATGAGAAATGCACCTTTGTTAGATATGGTGAAAATGATTTTGGTTTCCGTGTTTGGAGTCTTAAAGACAAGAAAATAATTTGGTCTATAGATATTGTCTTTAATGAAAAAATCATATACAAAGATCAAATTGCGAGAACATAAAGAGGAATCAAAGAAAGAATACATAGTGTAGAGGACATTACAGGACAACAAGGTGTCTAAGGAGCTGGTTCGGAGTTGAACATGTTCAGGCATAGCTAGTTCGGTACTCACTCATCAGAACCCCGAACTCCCGAGGTGAGTTAGTCTTCTAGGGTAAGAAGGGAACTTGAACATTTTACTCCATCTTTGAATTATTTATTGCTCACTGAAAGTGGAGAGCTAGAGTGCTTTGAGGAAGCAGTGCAGGTGGATGCTAGGAAGAAGTGGGAGCAGCCATGGATGAAGAGCATAGATCTCTTATGGAAAACTAGACTTGGGATCTGGTGGAGCTTCCCGAGGGCAAGAGAGCATTGCAGAACAAGTGGGTGTATAGAATCAAAGAGGAAGATGGAGGTAGGAAATGATACAAGGCCCGGTTGGTGATCAAAGGATTTGCATAAAAGAAAGGTATAGACTTTGATGAAATTTTTTCTCCAGTTGTTAAAATGACTTCTATTAGGACTGTTCTTGGTTTAGTTGTAGTAGAAGACCTGCACTTAGAACAATTGGATGTGAAGACTGCATTCCTTCATGGTGAGTTGGAGGAGGAATTGTACATGTAACAGCCATAGGGTTATGAGGTCAAAGGGAAGGAGAGGTTAGTGTGCAAATTAAAGAAGAGCTTGTATGGCCTGAAACAAGCTCCACGGTAGTGGTACATGAAGTTTGACAGTTTTATGCAAGAGCAGGGTTACTCCAGGTGTCACTCAGACCATTGCGTGTACATCAAGAAGTTTCTTGATGGTAGTTATATTATTCTGTGCCTATATGTAGATGATATGCTTGTTGCAGGGAAGAACATGTAAGAAATAAAGGTACTTAAGAAGTAGTTAGGTGACTCCTTTGCTATGAAGGATTTGGGGGCAAAAACAAATCCTTGGTATGAGAATAACTCGGAACATGAAGGAGAGGAAGTTGGTATTATCTCAAGAAGAGTACATAAAGAAGGTCTTGGAGAGGTTTAGTATGCAGGATGCTAAACCAGTTGGTACTCCTTTGGCAGGCCACTTTAAATTATCAAAGGAGCACAGTCCAAAGAATGAGGAGGATAGAATACAAATGTCTAGGGTACCGTACTCATCAGAAGTTGGTAGCTTGATGTATGCTATGGTATGCACTAGGCCTAACATTGCCCATGCAGTGGGAGAATTAAGTAGGTTTATGAGTGATCCAGGTAGAGAGCACTGGCAGGCAATAAAGTGGATCCTTTAGTATTTGAGAGGGACCATAGGAGCAACATTGTGTTTTCGGTGGATCAGAAACTACATTACGTGGCTATGTAGATTTAGACATTGTAGGAGATTTGGACATCAAGAGGAGCATGACATGTTATGTATTTATGGTTGGTGATACAACGGTGAGTTGGATATCATGATTACAAAAGGTTGTGGCTTTGTCAACCACAGAGGCTGAGTATGTTGCTGCCACAGCGGTAAGCAAGCAAGGATGATTTGGCTACAACAGTTTCTTGATGAGTTGGATCATAAGAAGGAAGTTGGGAGACTACAAATGATAGTCGAGTGCTATTCATTTGGCGAAGAACTCTACTTTCCACTCAAGGATGAAGCAAATTCAGCTGAGATATCATTTCATCAGGGCATCTTTGGAAGAAGATAAGTTGAAGTTGGAAAAAATTCATACTAGCCAAAATCCTACGGATATGATGACCAAGGCAGTCACAAGGGAGAATTTGAAGTTGTGTTCAACTTTGAATTGCCTTCATGGTTGATAATGAATGGTTAAGAACTTTTCTCAGTGGAAACAATCTCAAGTGGGAGATTGTTAGGTGTGAAGCCTGTTTTTGGTCTTCTTGAATCAATATTGAAGTGTTGGAGCTCAAACGGTTAAGTTTGAGACTTCAGAGAATTCTGCAGTCATTTCTGTGGATGTTGCTATGCGATCACCGTGGTCATTGCTACGACGTTGTCATTAACATGCTTTGTTAATTGGATGTTAACATCGAGACTATTTTTCCAGCCGTGGGAAGTTAAAAGATCATGAATTTCAATCTTCTTGGGTTGGATTTAGGAATTCTTAAAAGGATTATAATCCTATAAATAGAGGTGTTAGGGTATCATGAAGATATCTTGAGTTTTCAAGAGGTCTTGAGTCAATGATCAAGAGGTGATCAAGAGTTCAAGGTTAAGCAATTGGGTGTCAATTTTGGTTTAGATTTGGTTTAGCATCTTTGGAATTCTGTTGTGAGTTCATAATCGAGAGAAGACTCAGAAGAGTTGTTTTTCTCTTGTTGATAATAAATCTAAGCAAGTTCTTGGTGGACGTAGCCCACATTGGGTGAACCATGTTAAATCTTGTCTTATATTCTTTTGTGCATTATTCATTTATGTTGTTATATTTCTGCAAGTATAATTTTGCTATATAGTTTCCTCTGCTTTGTGGTTTGAGGAATTTTTTCCAAATATTTGTTCTCTAATTCCCAACATGTCATGGGTTGTGTTCCTTTAACTTTACACCGCTGTAAAATTCGAACATGAAGGACATAATTTTACCATCCTAGCTGACCTCGTCACCCTTCAAAACCTATAACATGTTGATCGCCTAATGATGTCCTCAGTACTCAGCTGAAAGCATCTACCACTACCCCCACTTCTCCTTCACCCACAAGCCCATCCACCAATGCTACTGCCACCTCTCCCACACCTAACTCTTATATTCTTACTACTTCTATAGCCTCTACAACTGGCCCATTTACTTTGAAACCAACCGATACTCCTCTTACCCAATCGCTATTAATTCATCTATGCCCGTTACCCACATATCTACTATTGATCCCCTAGAAGGTGTTTTTAATTCCTTAACTGGGAGTACCACCTCTACAATATCAACACATTCCTCACTTCGCAAGAGTATGGCAACTTATGCCAACATCCTCATTATGACTATCACATAGGAGAGGTTTTCCCTTATGGTGCTCTTCACCTTCACAATAACTTAACGCTTGGGGGACTTGATACTGCCACTTATTCACCCAAACCTCCATCCCAAACATGACCCTTTTCATTTGACCTCCAATATCTCACTAACCACCGCTTTGCCCACACTTTCCTTCACCGCCAGCACATGGAAAGGATTTAGCTTTGGTTTTTACGAACAATGCCATCATCCCATGTACCACCTGTAAATGTAAAAGATCACAAAGTGGAATTGGATTTACCACACCATCTTCTAATAAGGCCCGCATCAACCTCATTAATGAAAAAAAACTTCTCCACCCCATTCATCAATGTCACCACCTTCACCCATTCCTCATAAAAATTTTTTTGTGAACACGATTTCCTAGGACCTCCTCGACTTATCAACACAATGGCGAGGCTCCTTCTTATCTTTCCTTCCTATATCCTAACATGATCAATGGCGATACACCTTATATTAACGTCATTCAATGTGCCAAGATGATGATTCTATCCTCACCTACCTTGGTGTGGAAGATTCTTATATTCACTCTGGTCGCTTACCTTCGAGACGCAAACCATGTTGATTGAATCGACTATCGAAATCAACATTAATACTCAGATGACCCACACATTCTAAAGATAGACCAATCTTTAAATGATTCTAAACATGAAGCTTTTACTTATTTCTTTGGAGACCATAGCAACACTTTTCTTGGTCCTATGATGATATGCCCGTATTGACCCAAACATTTGGTCCATAATATCGTAACCATTCCCGACGCCAAACTTGTAAAACAAAAGCTGCGGAAAATGAATCCTCGCATTGCCCTTCTTGTTAAAGAAGA